>CM038114.1:12447911-13047911 GCA_001642375.2 Mentha longifolia
AACTACTCCCTCCGTTTTTTTAAGTAATCCGGTCAACAAATCACAAATAAAAAGGAAATGTATAAATTTATAACATTAATTATAGGGCCATTATTTGAAATACCCATTTACACTTAGCCAACAAAAATTATACCACCAACTTAAGTTGCATGAGTTATACCCACTTTTTGTATTTTCGGACGAAATTGCCCTCAATAATTCAAATACGAAAATGGTTGAATTTTGCCCAATCGGCGCGCCTTTTCGTGTAATCAAAACTGCAAGAAGACTCTCCAACTTCCTCATTTTGATTCCAAACCCTCAACCGCTCTCTCTCTCTCTCCGACTCCCATTCTCTGAAGATCGAAACTTGCAGCCCTAGCCGGCGACATTCTGTGCACGGATTTTGAAGCCCTAGCCGCCGACGTTCCGCCGCGACGACGCCAAGGATCCACCGAGAAGCCCAACCCTTACATCCGCTACCAGCAATGGCCTCTGCGTCGACTTCAAATCCCGAAAACCAAGTCGAGGTACGGTTTTAATCGGTGGATTTTGAAGAATATTGGTGGGTTTATGTATTTTCTGTGTGGTTCTTGTTTTTTATGCTCGATTTCTTTAAAAGTTGTGAGTTTTGATGAATGTTGTGGATTTTCTGACGAATATTACTGTTGGTATGGTTATTATGGATTTTTAAGCTTATTGTAGATTCTTGGTGGTATATTACTTGATTTTAGGATTTCTTCTTATATTTTTTCTGTAAAAATTTCAACATGCAACTGAGTTTTGTTAATCTACTGTAATTTTTGTTGTATTGGGAGGAATATGTTTAAGATTTTGGTTCTTCATTGTTGCTCTCTTTGTTAAATTGCTGGCTTCGATTCCAACTTTTTGTGGTGAACATCTGCAACAATGCAAATCCTTTGTTTTTCTTTATTCTCTTATTTTTTGGTGGTTTTTTGGGTGGTATTACAAATGGCGTTGGTTTATTTTGGCGGTTTAGGGTTGCTGGAACCTCAATTCTTTGGTTCAGTTTCAACTGTTTCATAAACAGTTCCACATGTTCCATGTGATGGTCAGGAACAATGGGAACTATTTATGAAAGTTGTTCTATCTGTTCCAAGTAGTCCATGTGCATTCTGTTGGCACACTTGGAACAGAAGGATCTATTAAGCGAAATAGTTCCATCAGACATGTTTATAGTATAGTACACTCTATTTTACTAACATCTGGTGCTTATTGTTTGAAGGTTAATTGGGATGAACCCCGAAAGCACATGCAAGATGAAGAAAATTACAAATTGTTACTCACTGGCAAGGAGGATATCATATCTGTCATTCAGGGCAGGCTGGAGGAATTCGGAGCAGATGCTAAAGCAGCAATGAACAAAAGTGTGTTCAAACATTTTATGAGATACCCAACTGTAATATCGAAGTCTGGGAAGTGCATCCACCATCTAGTCAGCCGGGAAGCAATAGGGACCCCAGACCCTGACCCTACTGCGATATTCTTCAGGGTAAATGGTGAGGTAGTTAAATTCGGACGAATGGAGTTTGCGCTCGTCACTGGTCTCCGATTTGGGCCCACCAATTTTGATCCGTTTGCACGGCACGAGATACCGGAGAACTCTCTCTACACCCGGTGTTTCCAAAACAACCCTATCTCACCAAACAATTTGTGGTTTTGGTACATGGTTGGCGAGAACTGGGAAGGTCTTGATGTTGGGGATTGCGTGAAGCTCTCTCAGATTCTTATTGTGGCACACATTATCATCAGAATGGACGCAACATCCTCCAAGATACCCGACTGGGTATGGGTCTTGGTCGAGGACAAGAAAGGATGGGCTAAGTTCCCTTGGGGCAGCATTTCTTACCAGCTTTTGGTGAATTCAATTCGATCTGTGAAAAAGCATATTCCTTCCAAGTCTTATCACTTGACTGACAACACTCTAGCTTTCCTGGTATGTGGCTTGTATTAATCATTTCATTGTAATACCTTTTTAGTTGCATAAATGGATTCTTAAATGTTTGTATTTTTCTGTGAATTAGGGCTGGATATATGAGGCCTTCCCAGATTTGGGAAAAAGTTTTGGTGCAAGGGTGAGAAGGAATTGTCGTCCCCGTGGCCTATGCTATACCTACAATAGAGGCTTAACTTATCTGGATATCGAGATCACATATGTGAGAACCTTCACCTATTAGTGTGTTCTTTGCTTAGAACATTTGGACCTATTTTTTTATATAGATCCAACTGTTCCAGGCTATTTTGATATATGGTTGGATCTATTTTTGTATATAGATCCAACTGTTTCATGCTAACCCTTGGAACAGTTGGATCTATTTTGGTATATGGTTACAACTGTTCCAGGAAAATAAATATATTAGTTGATCATTTATCTGTCTGAATATCTGGAACATTTGGATCTTTTTTGGTATACAGTTACAACTCTTCCAGGCTATGTTATAACTTATTTGTTTTTTTGGTTGTTTCCCTTTTCGTGTAAATAATCTTTACTGATGCATTCAAAATTTATGTTGAAGATTGTTTCGCGGTTGGAGTCTGATGACAAGGAGGTACAACGCAGTTATGTGACGTCCGTAGAGGCTGAAGGGACACCATTCTCTCTGATCTACACTTCTCAATTGGAGAGAGCCTCGACGGCAAGGAGAAGAGCAGCAGCAGGAAGAGCACTTCCACAAATACCACCGATGCGGAGGGCCGATATGCCTCCGGAGTCGAGTGCAGCTGGTGAAAGGCGAGGTCAATGCGCAGGCACCGGTGTTGCCGAAGAAGACGGAGCCCCATACACTCTGACACTTAGCAGGAAGAGGAAACTGGTTGCCCAGATTGCCAGTAAGGCCGCAAAAAAAGCAAGGGAGGAGCTCGAGGGCAGCAGTGTTTTTGCAGAGAAAGTAGCTGATCTTGTTGTGAGCAAGATGACGGCGATCCTTTTTCCCGACCGTGACCAAAACTACCACAATGATGTTTGTAGAACACCACGCATGTCGACCAGAACGCAAAATGAGAATGAAGGTGAAGGAGAAGAGAACATTGAAGAAGAAAATGACCATCACGAGGTTGGAGAAAACCAAGCTGAGGAAGAAGATGAGGTAATTTGGGAGGAAAATGAAGGTGGGTTCGATGATGGCACTTATGTAGCCGATGAGGAGGCTGAAGGAGAGGGCCATGGTACAAATTAACGTATAAATAAATGAATAGGTAAATGGAGGTTAACAAATTATTGAGTATTTACCATGAACATCGCATTCCATTTATCATCGCTAGTGAATACACGATTAATCTCTCTATCCCAGTCGGACCCTTCATATGCAAGAACCCACTTGAAGGTTTGATAGCGGTCTCGTAGGAGACCGAAACGGCAGTAGAGATCCTCCCAATCGAGGCTTAGACTGGGATTGTTGTTCAAGAGAATGACTTTCGCCGCCAATAAGGCATCTGCCGGCGCATGATCATATTTGAGGTCGGGGTATTTCTCCATTAGTGAGATAAGACACGCAATGAACTATCTATCAAGAGTCTTGTTCCATGGGATATTGTAGAAGTATTGTCTTTGAGATGGGAGGTTGGAGAAATCCATTTGAAAAGTGAGCGAAATATAGCTAAGAAATACATGGAAAAAAGGCAACCACTAAGAGGGACTTATAGCACTTAGAAATATTGGAGAGGATGCGTATGCATTATTTGAGGGAATCTTTTGACCATTCAAAGGCTGTCATTCTTCTAAAAGCAAGCATGCTTGGTCAAGGGAATCTTCAACCAAAAAAATAAAAACAAAATCCTTTTTTCTGAGAGAAGATACTTGATTTGACAAAGCATACAATGAGTATTATTCTTGAAGCCTTCCAATTAATGACGTTTAAAGCACATTAAAAATAATCTAATTAATTGAAATATGAAATGTTAATTACCAATACAATTGGTACAGTTGGATCTAAAGTAATATATAGTTCTGATACACTCAAATTAGATTACAAGCCGATAACGCTTAATTGGTTCCTCTATGGCGGCGGAACCCTATGAATGCATGTCAATCGGGTATGGCCAGTAGCATGACAAATGCCGCATGTCTTCGGCCTGCAGCGTTTCGTACCCGATGAAGAAACCTCTCCGGCAGACGGAATGGATATTGGAACAACACAAGTACTCTGATAATGTCCGAACTGCGAACAACGAGTACATCGAGGGGTGCCTCTGCTTCGAGATGATGATTCGGACACGGGCCTTATCCTGCTGACACGCGGTCGACCGGCCTGTTTAGGATTTTTCGGAGCTCCAACGACCCACGATTCAACCGCAGCGGGTAGGTTCCAATCTTCGGGCATCGGAATTGGCATCACCTCACCCGCATAGTTTTCACGGAGTGCGTCAGTGGAGTAATAACGAGATACGTATGGGATTGGCGACTGCTTCGTGTGACTGCAACAGAGAAACCACATAAGATGTTAGTGCTGGAACAATTGGAACTATATTGGAGCAAATAGATCCAACTGGATCCTAAATTATAGCCCTAAACCGAGAAAGACTTGCATGAAAAACAGTGACCACATTTCAAACATGACATGGTTACCGTAAGGGTGCTGAAGCATGAGAGCAAGGGATGAAGTCGATATCGAATATAAGACAAGTGCATTGCTTCTTGTCAAGATCCACTACGTGATGCTTCATCGCTGCTGATACGTTGAACTTTGTTGGAGAAATTGCTTCAACGCTCATAGTCGAACCCAACTCAGCTGCCCTGCCCAATTTCAACTGTCCAAAATCAGTTAACTCGTGAGTTCGACTGGTAGCTAGAGCACGCCGTTCTACAAACCACTGCCCGATGAGAGAGCGGATACACTCGAAGAGAGTACAAACTGGCAAAGTTCTAGCCCATCGAAGACAACCATTGAAACACTCAGCAGCATTAGATGTTGAAAATAGGTAACGGGGCACAGGAGATTTAGAACGAGCCCATTGTCTCGGATCAACACACAGTACCTTGTTATATGCAGCTGGAGCATGAGATTTAAGATTTGTCATTGCAAGGTTGTAGTCACGTTCTCGGTAGGCGTGTACAGCTGATTGGAATAGCGCAATGGCATGATCTCCCCAAAACTTGATGTTTTTTTGCAGGTGGTAAACACAAAGCCCATGGGCTACGCCGGGGTAGACAGCATCCATTGCATTCTTGATGCTAGCGTGTTGGTCTGGAACGATCATCATCTTATCCGGACAGCCGAAGGCACGTCGGAGCTGTTGAAAGAACCAAGTCCATGACTTGTCAGTCTCTTTGTCCCCCAACCCGAATGTTAATGGAAAGACCTGCTCGTTTGCATCCTTTGTAACAGCCACCAACAGTACGCCTTTGTATTTCCCTTTCAGGTGTGTACCGTCAACTACAATGACAGGACGACACGGATTGAATCCCCTAACACATGCACCGAGAGCCATGAAACAGTACTTGAAACTCCCGTCAGCCTCATCGACTTTCAATTCAGTAACAGATCCTGGATTTGTGTGCTCTATCATCCACAGGTACTTCGGAAGCATTTGGAATGACTCGTGTGACTCGCCGTACACTATTGTAAGTGCATGATTTCTGGCATTCAAAGCAGTTTGATATTCTATTTTAGCCCCAAATTTCCGTTTCACCATCGCTTGGATATCACTCGGCCTTAAAACAACACCTTTTGTCATCAAATTTGGAACAAAATATGCACCTAAAACTTTAGCGCATATGGTTGGTTCGGAATGAAATCTCATTTACACGTGTGCGGTGCCCATTCTTGTATTTCCCATGCGGAACCCAATGCTAGTGCTGTACAAACGAAAGAACAATTCTCTTTCTTGTTTTTGCAATAAGCACCATATCGTTTCTTACAGGAACGCGGCGTATCAAATGATACGTGATTAGCAAGATGATATAACCCCAACACAGTGACCAATTTCTTCTTGCTTTCAAATATAGCACCTTTACAAAGTGTATCGTCGCCGATGCCTTCATTACCTAAATTGTCTCTTGTCTTAGGCTGTTTCATATGAAACGATGCACCGGGGATGATCCACTGCCCAACATACTCGTGATCTCCCTCGAATACATCATTCCTACTACCCACTGAGGTCACATTACGCCGAAGGGTGCCGATGGGTATATTTTCAAAGCTCTCTACATCATCATTATCTGCACGGTCTCCAGATGTCGCGAAGGGATCATGATCACCGACCCCATCCAAATCCGTATCATGTAAACCCCAATCTTCATTCCAATCGACACCCGTGTCAATATTCCGTTATCTCTCTCTCTCCAAATCCATATTCAAATTCGTATCTGAATCCCTATTCAAAGTCGTATCCAAATTCCTATCCAAATCCCGACCCAATTTTGTTTTCCTAGCCCCAGAAGCATTAGTCACCAGATTTATGTCATTATTCAGCCTTCCTGCATGGTCATTCACAGCCTCTAATAATTCTTCATTTATCGGGGTTGTAGAAATGTATAATACAGGTGCTTCCAACTCATCCAGAACATACGTTAGATCAAAATCATCTAGAATCTTCATTCTAACGGTATCACCCATCGCGGACTTCACCAATGCAACTACTTGATACAAGTACTTACTTTTCGGCTTCATCATGCGTGCCTGAATCCTACTTAACAAATATGTGTATCCTATGGGGCCAACAGGTGGTATAGGCATCAACTCCCTTTCAAAGCCAATGTAAGTGCTATCTTTTTCAGACCATTCCCCTCCATGGGCAAGCAATATATTTTTAGGCCGAATCTGCATGCAACGCATTAAATACATTAAATAAGGCAAAGTTCCGGCACATGGGTAGTTGGAACAATTGGAACAACTGGGTGTAATAGTTCCAGTTGTTCCATGCAACGCATTAAATACATTAAATAAGGCAAAGTTCCAGCACATGGGTAGTTGGAACAATTGGAACAACTGGGTGTAATAGTTCCAGTTGTTCCATGCAATGCATGCATGGAACAGTTGGAACTACTGGGTACTGTTCCATCCATGCATTGCATGGAACAACTGGAACTATTACACCCAGTTGTTCCAACAGCTACAATTTATATTTCAACTCAGACTCGAATCAAACACAACCTTAGCTTACCCATCTTAAAATAGCTATACAAAACGCCAATTTAACAAAAATAAACTCACATTCCAGACTCAAATTCAACTGAACAAAGCTATCTAATAATTAAATGAAATTAGATAAATCCTTCACAACAGAAAACTATTGAATCAAGAAAATACCTTCGGTTCAACCGCCGCCATCTAGAACGCCGCCTTTCAAACAGATTCGAGGAACCTCCGCTGATGGATCGAAGACCTGCCGCCTGAAAATTTCCTACCCTAAATTGCACAGCAGAGCGACGCACAAAAAAATCTGCTGATGGGAAGAATGATATTAACAGAAACAGTCAAGGTCCCGAAATCGTTGATAGGCTGCCGGAATCCTAAGCCAATGTCGAGCTCAGAGTTTCTCGTCGTTTCTCGTCACCAATAAGCAAAGAAAGTGGAGAAGGAGACAATAAATGTAATGAAAGCGGGAGCTCAAACTATGGGAAAAGCTGAAGGAAAGTGAAATAAGTAAGGGTATTTTCGTCCAAAATAACAAAAAGTGGGTATATTTTTTGTAAACTATCTTATGGGCTGCGCTTTTTGTTGGCTAAGTGAGAATGACTATTTCATACCATTTTCACTTAATTATATGGGTAAAGTTGGAAAAATATAGTTATTATGTTATCAAATTTTGAAATGAAACACTTAAAAACAAATAACAAAAATAATAACTATGACACTTAAAAAAAACAGAGGGAAGTAGTTCAATTTTACCATGATGAGGAAAATTTACAGAACAAAAATAGCGATCTTAAAAATATTCCTAACTATGACACTTAAAAAAAATAAAAAATGGAGGGAGTAGTTCAATTTTACCATAATGAGGAAAATTTACATAACAAAAATAGCGATCTTAAAAATATTCCTAATAGTCATTGAATATATGTAAAATGTAGAATAATAGAAATGAATTTGAATAATAATAATAATAAAAAAAAATTATAGTGTTGAGTCACGTAGAATGGAATATCCAACAAGGTCGAAACTTTCTTGCACCAAACTCGCATAGAGTAGCATTTAATAAGATGTCCTTTTCTATGGGGGATGTACAGTTGACGTTGTAACAAATGGAAAACCTACAAAACCCATATGAATATACGTTCATAGATTCCCCATTGCCGCCATTAATTCATCTACAGGTGTTTTCTCTCTCACTTTTCAGTTTCCTTCTACATTTAACAACATTTGCCTCATTCAACGGCTGCGTTTGAACTGAAGAAAAAACTATGGATTCGGCCGCGCAACGGCGTCTCCACACTGTCAGTAATCATCTCACTAGCTATTCCGCCGGCGCCGATCAGCCGCCGCATCTCCGGCCGCAGCCCTCCGCCGGAGAGTTCGTTTCAGGTGTTTTTCTTTTGTTATAGTTGATGATTTATCGGTTTAATTAAATTCTTCCTAATTTTTACTGTACATTTCTTTGAGTAGTCTGAAATATAATCTAAATTAGATTAAATTTTATACTTTTTGTCCTCTGTTTTGAGTTGCATTTATTTGGTTGGATTAGTTCATTGAGAGCAGATTACATGAAAAAAATTCTCCTTTGCGTGTACAAGATAAGATATCTTGTGCTTTTATATGGTGATTCATTTGAGTTCCATGATTTGTCACCAACATAGAGAAAAAGGAGGCTTTAAAAAATAATTAAAAAAAAAAAAAAAAAAACTTGATTCTTAAGTACAAGGAAACTTGTCTATTTAATAATGAAATTACTGTAATTTCTTGTTGTTTCTTAGTAGAGCAAGGATATAGTGTAGTGCTTCCGGAGAAACTGCAGACTGGAAAATGGAATGTGCACAGGTTGAAAAGCTCTTTTTCTACAACTTTTTCAAAATCTTGATGCTTTTTAAATACTTGTGATTTTTGTATATATATTTCAGAAATCGACGATCGCCTTTGAAACTTGTTAGTAGATTCGCTGATCATCCAGAGATTGCTACTTTGCATGATAATTTTGTGTAAGCAACCTCAATTCTCGAATCAAAACTATGCTTGTCCGACTTCAAAGTTGTCTATTTCATCGACTTTGTTTTGATCATAATAGGCATGCAGTTGAGACATTCCGAGACTATAAGTACTTAGGGACTCGAATTCAAGAAGACGGAACAGTGGGAGAGTAAGAATTCTCATGTAGTGCTCAGTTTTGTGCTTCAAGTGTGAAGAACATTGCTTATTTGTGAAATTCTCGTGCTGCAGGTATAAGTGGATGACCTATGAAGAGGCAGGTACTTCAAGATCAGCTATAGGTTCGAGTCTCGTTAAACGTCAGATACAGAAGGCAAGAGTAGCTCCAAACTTCTCCACCTCTAAAGAATTTAGTACTATTTTTTTTTACCTGATTTAGTTCTTTTCTTGTGTTCATTTAGGGATCTTGTGTTGGGCTTTATTTCGTTAATAGGCCCGAGTGGATCGTGGTTGATCATGCTTGCTCTGCCTATTCTCTTGTTTCTGTGCCTTTATATGACACATTAGGTAAGTGATCAAAACATCATGTGTTTCATTACCTTCTTGTGTAGAATCATAGCTTCGTTTTAAATGCAAAGTGTTCTTTCTTTTTGCAAACTTCAGGTCCAGAAGCAGTTAGTTACATTGTCAATCATGCAGATATTCGAGCTATTTTTTGCGATTCAAAAACATTGAAAATTGTAAGTTGAGAACATGGTCGAGTAAAAGGAGCTTCTTCTAGAATTCGGGATTGAAATCAAACGAAAAACTTATATGATGTAGAATCATATCGAAAGCAATTTGTTTTACAAGAAAAAAAGTGCCTGATTTCTGTGGTAATTGCATGCAGTTGCTCAGGTTTCTGCCCGAGATTCCATTGGTAACTCTGATTGTGGTATGACTATTCTTGCCTATATCATGATTTTGGTGGTATAAAGGGTTTAATCATTTAAAGTTGCTTCATGGGATTTAATATGTTATCAGGTTGTAGGTGGAGTAGAAGGCGAAATGTCGCCATTTCCTTCAACAAATGGAGTAGAAATCATTACATATTCACAACTACATAGTGAAGTAAGCCTGTATTTTAAATTTAATCTATGCTATATGAAATTAATCACTATTGAGATTTCATATCCAGTTGTATATTACAATTCTTGATACAGTATTTATTTAGGGTCTTAGCAATCTTCGGCCTTTCTGTCCACCTTCGTCTGATGATATTGCTACAATATGCTATACAAGCGGTACAACTGGAACTCCAAAGGTATAACTTGCAAAAAGTTTATGTAAATCTGTACAAAATATGATAAACAAAAGTATAATCTCTACGTCGCATGGCTAGGGAGCTGTTCTGTCGCATGGAAATTTGATTGCCAATGTTGCTGGTATGAGCTTGGAGTTCAAGTTATATCCATCGGATATGTGAGTTTGAAATTGATCAAATAATTTATTTATTTTTTACATATTGCTTCGTATTTTTTTGTTATAAATTTCTGCACCGTAACTTGGCAGTTTTATATTGTATCTTCCTCTGGCACACATATACGAGAGAGCTAACCAAATTTTGGTGGCGTATATTGGAGGAGCATCCGGTTTTTATCAAGGGGTATGATGCTCATTTTTACGTTCAATCTTAGTTTAATCCTTCCCTTCCTCGAGGCAAGATTTTTTTTCTTTAACTTGTGCTTTATGGATGCCTACGAAGAAAGTAAACTGTTGATTTCTCTTTTATTTACACTCCCAAGTTCACATCATAGAATTGAAGGTTTTTGTTTTTGTTTTTGTTTTTTTTTTTTTTCCTGCTTCTGACCATATATTGATAGTTATATTTCTCAACAGGACAACATGAAATTACTGGAGGATGTGGCTGTCCTGAAGCCCACTGTGTTTTGCAGCGTTCCCCGTTTATATAATAGGATATACGCAGGTAAAATTCTAACTTCTCATTCCAAAGTCCATCGTTATTGTTTTTTTATAGAATGAGTTAGATACTTACCACATAAAATGCAGAGTGTTAAATGGTGTAAGATCATCTGGTGTTCTGAGGGAGAGGCTGTTCGACGCTGCCTATAAATCTAAGAAGCAATCACTATTTTCTGGTAACTTACATACAGAGTACTACATATATTAACATCTATTAAAGATTGTTGAGTGTTACTACAAGCATTTCGAATAGAATCTCTTAGATTCTTTCCTCTTTAGAATTGAATTATTACCAACATTCTGCGTGTAATAATTGAAATTTCAGGAAAGAAACCAGCTCCAATGTGGGATAGTTTGGTTTTCAGTAAGATAAAGAAAATGCTAGGAGGTAGAGTTCGTTACATGGTTTCTGGTGCGTCACCATTATCTCCTGAAGTCATGGACTTTTTACGAGTGTAAGTTTATTCTTATCGAGTATATCCTATAAAAAATGAAATGACTAAATGATTTAGTAGTGATAATAAATATGGATTTGTAGATGCTTTGGTTGCACAGTCGTAGAAGGGTATGGAATGACTGAAGCTTCTTGTGTTATAAGCAATATGGATGAAACCGACATTTTATCGGGCCACGTTGGTGCACCCCAGTCTGCTTGTGGTGAGTGTTTGAACCAAAAATAGAAGAAGAAAGACTGTTCTTCTTACATAATTCAGAACTTGATCTAACGTTGTTCTTCGTGTCAGAAATTAAGCTCGTTGATGTTCAAGAAATGAACTATACGTCTGAGGATCAACCTTATCCACGCGGTGAGATCTGTGTGAGGGGGCCAATCGTGTTCCAAGGATACTACAAAGCAGAGGAACTAACGTGCGTACTTTGTATATTCATTAATTTTCTGTCTTCTGTTAGAAACTAAGATGAAATGGAACTTTCTTATAAGAAACTTAAATAGTTTTTTGTAATTCACTCAGGAGAGAAGCAATTGATGAGGAGGGATGGCTTCACACTGGAGATATAGGCATATGGTTACCACGAGGTCGATTGAAGATCATTGATAGGTTAGGATTCAAGATTTCAAAACTACTATAACACTTCAAATTGTTAGATTGAGGCCATTATTATTTCTTCGTTAACAGGAAAAAGAACATCTTCAAATTAGCTCAAGGAGAGTATATAGCTCCTGAGAAAATCGAGAACGTTTATGCTAAATGCAAGTTTGTTGCACAGTGCTTTATACATGGTAAGAATATGAAGCTCCATATATATATATATTTCTTTTTGCACGTAGTGGCCTTTTACACTGGATAGGATTGAGTATTTGAAGGACTAGACGACAAACTCAAATTGTTCAATCTAGTTATATCTATTTATATATTAAATTAAATAGAATATTGTTTTTCAAAATTTGATTTACATATCATATCCCTAATATATATCTCATTTAAAGGAAGTGTAAATGTGGTATATCATATTTAGAGGTATACGAGTTCATCATAGTCTTACAACTCACTCAGTAATTTTAAGGATATTTTGAGCTTTTAGGTTTGTTTGTTTTGATATAAGATAAGGATCCTTTTGTATCTAAAATTCTTCAAAATTGTAATAAAATTTATCAATGTTTAATAAATACTTACATTATTCAAATCCATAAGTGTCAAGCATGTCTCACATACCATTTAGCTAGTGTATCAAAGTATATAGTGAATCAACCTATATTACCTTTATCTATTTAAGTTAATGCCCAAAGTAAACACCTTCTATGATCTCGTTTCATGTTTATGGTGGTAGGCGACAGCCTCAAGTCTTCTCTTGTGGCAATTGTTGCTGTGGATCATGATGTTTTAAAAACATGGGCTGCATCTCAAGGCATCAATGTAATGAATCTTCATACAGTTTAACTTCATACTGTTAACGTGCCTTCTCCTTCTAAGCAATCCTATTCTTCATGTTTTTTGATCATGTCGATTTCTTGAATAGTATCAAGATTTGAAGCAGCTGACCTCTGATCCTCGGACGAGGGCTGCTGTGCTGGCAGACATGGATGCCGTGGCAAGGGAAGCTCAAGTAATAATCAACAAACATCACATTCAGACATTAAACATTTGTTGTATTTTTTATTTTTATTTTGTAAGTTCAGCATTAGACATTTCTTATTATGTTTTTGCAGCTTAGGGGCTTTGAGTTTGCAAAGGCTGTAGCTCTTGTGCTTGAGCCATTCACTTTGGAGAATGGACTGCTCACTCCAACATTTAAGGCTAGTGTATTTAAAATTCTTGTTTTTAAGCTTAAGGGAAGTGGAAGATTTTAGTCTGAGATAATCTCGGTCGTTGCTTGCGCAGATTAAAAGACAACAAGCGAAAGACTACTTTGCTGAAGAGATCAACGAAATGTACGCAGAGCTAATGTGAGATTTTCTACTACATTTTTGCACTATACTCTGAAATTTGTGTGAATTGTAGTGAAGTTGCATATAATGATTCTTAGCTAAGTGTTGAGCTATATGTTTGTAGAGAGACTGTTTTTCCACTTGCAACTTGGGATTTATTGGCCTTGCTTATAACTTACTTGTCAATGAAATGAAATCGTTGACGTTTTACAAAACCTTGTTCTATTAGTTCTTTTGTATATTTCGTTGTTATTAAGATCCTCTATTGCAATTTCGCATGAAATCTCCTATTGCATCAGTGGATGATTGCCACGTGACAATCATACATTGATGCAATAGGAGATGTCACATGAAATTGCAATAGAAGATCAGAATCGATCGCCATCTGTCGCTCCGGTGGCAATGAGTTTCCAATTGCAAATCAATCAAACATTCAAGAACGAACCTTTACTTATATGGCACAAACAGAATGAGATGCTCCAATCAGAAATCTACCTAGACTCAATTATATACAAAAAGAAAGTCAAGAGAGGAGCAAAGAAAAGAAAGCATGCAGATGAAGAAGAGCACGTGCCATATACATTCTTGAACTCAGGCCATTTCGTATGGCCCATCTTCTTTGAAGAAGTTCTTCCACACCGGATGCCGCTTCCACAGCCTCTCCTCCACCTGGTCGATCGGAATCCCCTTCGTCTCCGGCAGCAGGAACAGTACGAAGAGCCCCATCGCCAGGATCCACGCCGAGAAGAAATAGAAGATGTGTGCCCTCATGTGGCATAGCATCGACAGGAACGCCTGTGCTATCACGAACGTGAAGATCATGTTCGTGCTCACCGCGAACGCGAACCCCGACGCCCTCGTCTCCATCGGGAAGATCTCGCTCGGGATCAGCCACCCCATCGGCCCCCACGACCATGCGAACGACATCACGAACATGCACACCAGAACCACCACCACCGCGGCCAGCCATTTGTTCATTGTCCCTGTTGTCTGCAACACCAAAAGTTATATTCATGCGAGGGTGCTAGAATATATTCGAGAGTTTTAGCTGAAGCACTCAAATTGAGGCCTACATGGAGGTGTGTCGACAAGATCACCCCGATAGCCATCTGCGACACGAACATCTGGCACGACGCTTGCAGCAGCAGCTTCCGCCTCCCGACCTTGTCGACGGCGTAGATCGAGACGAACGTCGCCCCGACATTGACGAGGCCGGTGATGACGGAGGAGAGCAAGGACGCGTCAGATTTGAACCCGAGCGTCTGGAACAGGATGGGGGCATAGAACATGATGGCGTTGATTCCGGTGAACTGCTGGAAGACTTGGATCATAATGGCGACGAACAAGGCCGGGAAGCTTGACCGCTTGAACAGTTTCCTGAAGTGATGCTTCGCTTGCTTGGCTTGTTCGGACGCCGCCAGGATCTGGTCGAACTCGTTGTCGACGTCGTCGACGCCGCGGATGACCCGGAGGGCTTCCCTGCCTTCCTCATCCTTGCCCCTCTCCACCAGGCTCGGTGGAGTTTCGGTGATGATCAGAGATCCGCCGAAGAGGATTAGGCCCGGGACCGCCGCCAGGCCTAACGACACGCGCCACCCGCTAGGGTGAATCATCGACGTCGCGTAGTTGATGAGGTTGGCGATGAAGATCCCGATGGTGACGAAAAGTTGGAAGAGGATGTTTACGGCCCCTCTGTGCTGCACGGGCGCGATTTCCGACAGGAACAGAGGAACCGCCTGCATCCACCAAGTAGTTTTATGACGGTTATATGTCAACTACTAGATAGCAGAACGGATCCTCTGTTTCATAACGGTGTTCCATCTTCTATTCCAACCATTTGATTGTTGTCACTTACATATACAACTGTTAAAATAGAAGATGGAACAACGTTACAGAACAAATGATCCGGACACGACTTAACTCGTGATGTTGCTTGCTAATTTTGCAATGAGACAGAGACCCTCTGTTCCAAAACAATGTTTCGTCGCCAAACAATAGATGAAACATCGTTTTGGAACAAACGATCTTGTTGCTAGTTTTTGCAATAACTAATGTTACTAAAGACAAATTTCATCATCTATTTCAAGATAATATTTCATCTTCTATTCTGACTATCCGGTTCGGTTAAAACCGTCAGAATAGAAGACGAAACATTATTTTGGAACAGATGATCCTATCACCGACTTAAAATTAGTGATGTCGCTTGCTACCTACTTCATTTCCGAAGCCTACACCGACACCGAAGAGAATCCTGCCCACGATGATCATCCACTTCCTCTCCGCGGCCGCACACAAGACGGCACCCGCGACGAAGAAGCTGGATGCCATGGTGATGGTCGGCTTCCGCCCCAACATGGTGCAAGCCTTCGACGCGAAGAAGCTCGCGACGAGGGCTGCCAAGTACAGAGAAGACGTGAAAAGTTGGAGCAATTCATCGTCGTACTTGCAGTAGTTGTCCTCTTCTACGTGCAACTTCCTCTCGTGCACTTGTGGGAAAAACTTGATCAAGAAATCATCCATGGCCGTCACTCCACCTAATCCACAACATATGTATTTTGTTCAATTAAATGCATGCAGTGTTTAAAAAATAAATTTTATTCAAAAAGAAGAAAAAGAATTTTGTACCCGAAATTCCGATGTCGTAGCCGAACATGAGGCCGCCAAAGGCAGCAAGAATCCAGCATGCAAACACATAAGGTGTGATCCTAGAATTGTAATGAAATTCGCTGCTACCCATTTTTCTTGATTTATTCTACAAATTCGTTGAAATCAGATTTCTTTGATTGTTGTTTTTAATATTAACAAGCTATTAAAATTAAATGGGGAGTAAAGGGGGAGAGTGCAAAGGAAAGTATTTCCATAACTAGATCTGTGTTCTTAATAATGTGAAAGTAATAATCTGTCAAAAATTATGGAACGTCCCTTTTTATAGTCCAACTCTAAACTAAAGTTAGGCACTTTGAAGTCGGACAAAAGTAGGGTAAATTGATGGATGAGAAGCAAATATGGGAGTGAAGTCGAATTCAGCCTTTTGTTGCAACAAATTATCTAACGGTTTACCTCCGTTTATTTCTCCTCTCAAAATTCACGTATGTTGAAGAATTATACATTTCTTTATTATATATTTTTTATGTTAAATTCATAATTTACTATACACTAGATGTTTCATCTGTGATACAATTTGTGTACTCATAAAATATTACAATTAGAATATCCCTTTAATATTCTTAATTTAAGGGGCACTAATATAATTTTGTCTAATTATGAATAATATAATAAAATTAAGTTGTCGATTTATTGAATTAAAACCAAGATAATTATTCCAATAATTATCATGAGATATTAAAACTCTGCTTACCAAGCCGTAAAAAACAGTTTTCTTTTTTAGTTTGCATCTAGTCTAGATATTTAAAGATTTTGTATAACAAAATACAAAGTTTATGATATAAAAACTCTTACAAAGACAAGTAATAGTTTATTGGAATATTATTTACAAGAAAAATTATAAATAAATATGAGTGATAAATGTTGGATTAATATTTTATTTTAAGATTGTTTAGCTATACAATACTCTAACTATGACTATGAGTAACAATAATGATCGATATACACTGAAATCTTTATACATTCATATTGTCTGGACCGGAAAAAAGTATTACTATAGGTCAGATTATTCCTATTTAGAATTATATATATCCCTACACCACATCACTAAATAATATTTAATTAAGGCTTACAATATATACATCCATTGTTCAATCATTTTGGAATCATTATCAACTACATTATGTTCATTTTATAAAATTATAAATATATGTTTTGAGTATAAATATATATAATATAAATATGAATATGTTTTTTTTTATTTTTTATTTTTTATTGATTTTAACATGTGTTTCTTAAATTTTTATGAACTTATACTATATAAATCATGAAATTTTTAATATTTATAAATATACAATAAATATTTTTATTATTTTATTAATTTATTTATTAAATGGTTCAACCGATCGAACCATGACCAGAAAAATATTTCAATGTTGATGGTGTTTTTGCTACTCTTCCCAAAATAGGAAAAAAAACAGAAAGGAAAGAAAAAGAAAATAAAATATTTTGGTTCGGGCTATCTAACACCATTTTAATTTTGAGGTGGCCCGCCCAAAAGATTTTGATATTCTTTTAGTTTGTATCGATAACAACAATTGACAAATTTTTGTAATGAAAAATATATTTTTAATTATTAAACACAAAATCAATTTTGAGGTGGCCCATTGGCCAATAAATTTTCTAAATTCTTTTAGTATGTATAGATAGTTTTAATTGTCGAATTTTTGTAACAAAAAATATTTTTTTTTAATTTAAAATAATTGACAATAATTAGACACAAAAATGAGCTTCGTGAGCAATTTTCAATTTGGATAGGCTAAACTTTTTTTTTTTTTTTTTTGTTAAAATATTTTGGCTCTAATACTATATTGATTTTGAGATGGCCCATTGGCCATGAAAATTTTCATAATGGAGATTTCCTTCAATGATTTGATTTTTTTTATTAATACGTATAAATAGAGTACAACTACTCGATAATGGAGCACACCGCATTAAACTATTTTTCTAATAAAATTTAACGCAACTTTGTAAAACATATTCTCTAACAAATTATCAGAATACTATTTTTCAGTTCGGGTTGATCAGACTAGACTGATTTTTAGTAAAAAAAAATTTTGCCTTAACATTATTTTGGTATTGAGGTGGTCCGTTGGCCAAGAAGTTTTTGATTTTTTTTTTGGCTCCAATACTATTTCGATTTTGAGGTGGTCCGTTGGCCAAAAAGGTTTTAAAATGCTCTTATATATTGCAGCATTTGGCCCAAACTGAGATGAGGTGCTTACGGGTGTCAAGGATCTGCTGTCCGCGCTAGCCGCTGCCGAGGATTTGGTGGACTTGAAGGCAGGTGACTCTTCCGAGCCCGAACATGGGGATGCAGGATGTACTAAGAATAAGGGGAAAGGTTGGAACCATAAAGCTTTTAACGACCTAGCGCTGGTGTTGCGGCGAGTCATGCTTCGCGAGCTGGGACAAGTTTTGCGGGTGCTTCATATGTGATGAAGACCACGAGATACGGGACTGTCCGAAGCAGAAGGCTAACGTGGGGAGAAGTTGAATGGATGTGGTCGCTGAATCAGTAGATGAGGAGGCTCGGGTCAACACGTTACAGTATATTTCGGGTATGCAAATGTTAGATGAGGGTCAAGACATGCCGAGAGTGGACCGTGTGGAGCCTAGGAAGGACATGGCGATGAAACAGCCAAGTGTGAGCCGTAGTGTGCTCACGTATGAAAAAGTCTTGGCAGGAGCTGCGTCAAGCAACGGACGTGGTGTGCCAGGAGAACTCGCTTGTGATGAGCGAGTTGTTGCTGAAAATGGATCGAAAACAAGAGGGTTATCCCACATGACGAGGACGTCTTCGAGTTTTGGTGGGGGAGGTTTGTTAGACCCTTAAATCAGCGGATGCAGCAGGTGCGCCTAGCCACGGGCGACTATATCCAATTTTGAGACGGCCCATTGACCAATACTTTTTTGCCTAAATCGGCATCAAGTGTGCATAGCCACGGGCGATTCATATTCGATTTTGAGGTGACCTGTTGACCAATATATTTTTAAAATTCTTTTAGTATGTAACGATAGCTATAATTGTCAAATGTTTGTAACAAAACGTATATTTTGAATTTAAATCACCTGAGAATATATTAGACACAAAATTGGTTCTGATGTGGTTCATTAGCCAATAAATTTTTAAAATTCTTTTAGTATATATCGATAGCTATAATTGTAAAATTTTTGTAACAAAAGTGTATATTTTCAATTTAAGACACTTTACAATAAATTAGAAATAAAATGAGAATCGTTTTAACAAATTATCATAATACTACTATTTTAATAAACATACAATAAACTGATACTCCGTCGAATTTCGACGGGATACAAACTAGTTAATATAAATTTGACTAAACTATGCATTCACCTTGTTAATACACAAAAATATAATGTATGAATCTAGAAAGTCCTAAAATTTATTATCACAACAATTAGGCAAGAAGCAGAGAGAGATGATCCAGAAGATGATAGTGTAGAAATACAAAAAGTTTCATGCCAAGAAGCTTTAAGTATGCTTGATAAGTTGTAATCTTTTTTGCTTCAACAAGAAGGTGGGTATGTTGATAAGTTATAAATGTTTCTAAAATGTTTTTATATTTTTATTGTATCTATAAGTTTTAAGGAAATGTTATTTGAAGTAAAATATCAAACATATACTTTCTCCATAAATTAAATACGCACTGTGGCCAAAAGTAGGAAAAGTTGCTCATAACAAAAAAGCCCGATGAAAGCAAAAATTTGGGAAAGTAAGTATTGGACAGAAACTATAATAAATATATATAGCACGAAAACTAATCTTACCCGCCTTAAATAAATAAATTGTTGATTGGAGAAGTATCTTTGGAAGATTATATATATATCCTATTTCATCATTGGCTCTTTATATACCTAGCTCTTTAGAAATTATTTTTCTTCAATTTCGGTTCTCAGTTTTTGGTATTAAGCTAGGATTTTTCGATTATTGATTTGTGATACATAATTGAAATTTGTTTAATTACTTATGGTAACATATAAATAATACTAGGAAAAAAAATAAAAAAAATAAATCGGTTTAGGTGGTGGTAATCCAAAGGGATCGAGAGTAATATTGTAACAAAAATAAATTGCCTTCCAATAAACAATCCACGCAAATCAAAAATCAAATCTTTCACATACCCTATGATGGAACTATTTTTGTATGAATATTTTTATTTTATTTTTTTGCTGAAACTTTTACATAAAAACTCGACAAGTCGTCCTATTAAAATATGTTACTTATGAGTTATTGATGCATCATTATGTACAATATTGTAATGCATATCATGTTGATATCCAATTAAATAATATTACTAAATTCTAATTAAGAATTGATAAAACCTAATTGGAATTTTTTAAATCTTAGCTAATTTATGATTGGTAAACTTTAATTGTGGATCAAACAACGGAAAATATAGATACAAAATAATCCAAGATCTTTAGAGTAAATGAAACCATATTAATTCAAGATCTTTAGAGTAAATGATGCATAAAAAAAATTATAAAAAAAAAAAGTGACTAGTAAAATCTCGGGTAAAAGACAAATTCTTGTCTTTCGCACTTCGTATTTTCAATACACATTCCAATAAACTGAATACATCATACTGTCCCACGTGGCAATTAAAAAATATATATATAGTTATTAAAATAAATGAGATGACGATTGAGTCATACAAAGATCCACCTTATTAGCATGAATACACTCATCTTCTTGTGTGGCAATGCTGCAAACGAGGCCTTACTGCATCTCCTTCACCACATCTCCACTGCGTGTCTGTGTGTGTTTTTTCATGTATAAAAACCTACCGTCCTCACTCCCCACAGCCAAGACAATAAACATTGTACATGTTCAATAAAGAACGCACAAAGTACATACAATAATTTGCAGGTATATAATTCATTCGTCACAAATTTACAGAGAATAAAACTTCAAGATGACTGTTGGAGAGGGTTCATCTTCTTCAAGGCCTTACGAATCGAAAACGACTGCATATGTCGTCGTTTGCTGGATTTTTGCTGCATGGGGAGGGTTAATGTTTGGCTACGACATTGGCATTTCTGGTAATGAATCAATCCATCATTTTTATTTTTTTATTAATCATGAATAGATTCTTGAAATTAGTTTTTGATTTGTAGGTGGTGTGACAGCCATGGACGATTTCTTGAAGAAGTTCTTCCCATTAATCTATGCGAGGAAACTTAGAGCCCATGAAGACAACTACTGCAAGTACGACGATCAGAAGCTTCAGCTCTTCACTTCTTCGTTGTATCTAGCAGCTCTTATATCGAGCTTCGGAGCGTCGAAGGCCTGCACCGTGCTCGGGCGCCGCCCCACCATAAGACTGGCTTCGATCTTCTTCATCGTTGCAGCTATCTTGAGTGGAGTAGCACCAAACGTATTCTTGCTCATCCTTGGAAGGATCTTGTTTGGCATTGGTGTTGGATTTGGCAATGAGGTCATTTTCTCTCTCTCTCTCTCTTTTATTTAATTTTTTTTATATATGGGTTGGGAGATCAGAAGAATTCGTATTCTGCTCTCCCAACCTTTACCTTTTAAAAGGGGGGACGGGACAGACTGACTGACTGACGAAACATTTTTTCTATTGTTGTCAGTCTGTCCCACTCTTCTTATCAGAAGTTGCACCGCCGCACCACAGGGGGGCCGTCAACATCCTCTTCCAGCTCTTCATCACGATCGGCATCCTCATCGCGAATCTAGTCAACTTCGCCGTCTCCAACGTGCACCCTTACGGGTGGCGGATCGCGCTCGGCCTGGCAGGCATCCCCGGCGTCTTCCTCTTCTTCGGTACCCTGTTCATCATGGAGACCCCCTCGAGCCTGATCGAGCGCGGCCACGAGACCGAGGGCCGACAGGTGCTGCAGAGGATCCGCGGCATGGACGACGTGGAGCACGAGCTCAGCCAGATCAAGCACGCCTCCGAGCAGGCGAAGAAAGTCAAGGATCCCTTCAAGAAGCTGATGAAGCGGGAGAGCATCCCGCCCTTGACCGTCTCTATGTGTGTCCAAGTCTTCCAGCAGTTCACCGGGATCAACGCTATCATGTTCTACGCCCCCGTCCTCTTCCAGACCATGGGCTTCAAGAACGACGGCGCCCTTCTCTCTGCGGTCATCACCGGCATTGTCAACGTTTGCAGCACCTTCGTCTCCATCATCACTGTCGACAAGCTCGGCAGGAGGAAGCTCCTCCTGCAGGCCTGCGTCCAGATGTTCATCTGCTTGGTAAACAAACAACATACATTATATTATACTACATCCTTCTCATTCCCATATTTATAAAGAGATAGTTGACTGTCTTTTTATGAGATTTATAAAGGGATAGTTGACTGCCTTGTCTCAAAAAAGACAGTCAACTATCCCTTTGTAAATGGGACGGATTATAATATAAGACAAAAAGACAGTCAACTATCCCTTTATATTAAATATGACTAAAACTTAAATGAAATGTAAAATACAGGTTGGATCTGGAGTGATCCTGCAACTCCATCTGAAGAGCGTGGGCACCATGGAGCCAAAGCTGGCTCTCATAGTCGTGGTGCTGGTGTGCCTGTTCGTGATGTCGTTCGCCTGGTCGTGGGGCCCGATGGGGTGGTTGATCCCGAGCGAGCTCTTCCCGATGGAGACGAGAACCGCAGGGTTCGCCTTCGCAGTGAGCACCAACATGTTGTTCACCTTCATCATAGCGCAGGCGTTCCTGTCGATGCTCTGCCACATGAAAGCCGGCATCTTCTTCTTCTTCGCCGGTTGGGTGCTGGTGATGGGGTTGTTCGTCGTGTTCCTGCTGCCGGAGACGAAGGGGGTCGCGATCGACGAGATCGCGGACAGGGTATGGAAGGTCCATCCGGTGTGGAAGAGATTCATGCCGAGATCAGATGGAAAGGGTGCTGAGATGACTTAAATGATCAAGAATGGAATGGAAGAGTTGAAGACATTCCTCTTGCATGCACTTGCCTTTTCCTCTTCAATAAAGAGAAGCTTCGAGAGCTTGTTGCTTTTATTGTAAGAGCGTTGCTTATAAGCACGAAAATGTGAAGAAAAAAAAATTAGAGAGAGAGAGAGAGTCTCTTGAGTGAAAATGTTAGCAAGGCTTCTTCGATCCATGTAAGGGATCGTCGTATTTCAAGCAATAAAATTTGATCTTTATCAACATATTTTATATTGTGTTATTCTCAATATGTGATGAAACCATGCACCTCACTAGTTTTACGTATAAGTACAACATGATACTCTACTCGTCCACGAAAAACTTGTCTAATTTGTCATTTTAGTTCATCCACCAAAAATTTGTAGTACACAATAACCTAATGAAAAAGGCTTCTTCAATTTGTAAGAGGAAGTATGAACTAATTAAAGATGTGTTTTAATTTGCCTTGATGTAAACATATGCATCACTAGTTTACACGGAAGAAAAACGTGATAGCACAACTGCAATCTAGTACTTATAGCTAGCATTATGCAAGAAAGCTTATAAAAAGGTAAAACATAGTTACATAATTAGCTAGAGGTTCAAAATTAGGCGGTGCGGCGCTAGGAGAAGGCGCGGGGACGGTGACTGCAGGGATCTGCGACTGAGAATTAGAAGGCGGGGTTGAAACAGAACGAAGCACGTTGATGTCGAGTTTCTGGCCCGACTGGCAATGGCCGGGGACCCCACATACGAAGAAATGGTGGCCGTGGTTGTTGATGGTGATGGAGTCGTTCCCCGTGGTGTGAGTAGAGATCGGAGACGAGACGTTGCACGCCTTGTACTCCGAGTGGATCACTTGCATCACGTTGTGGAACTGAGGGTTGTACTCGAAGACTGAAACAAACAAAACAAAGTGATTTAACCAATAGGATTAGTGAAGATGAAACCGTCGTGTTCACAATATTTCCAAACAAACAATAATTAAAAAAAAATATAACAAAAAATGACTGGTTATAAAAATATTATGAACATGTAATGATCATCTATTGATATAATGAGAGATGTCACAGAGAATTGCAATAAGGAATCTGTATCCATATAGTGTATCACTATATGACCTTATAACTTTCCAAAAAAAAAAAAAGTAGAACTTTGGCAAAAGTTTGAAGTTATATGCTCATGCTATATGATTAGCAAATTAGAGAAGAGCAAAAAGAAAAAAAAATGCAAATTAATTTGGAATTTTCCCCATGTATACCTAATTATAAGAATATTGGCCGATTGGGGGAAATTCCATTATTGGATTGGTGCAACGTTGAAGTAGTGAACATCATCATTAAGGAGTGCTATATTAGTTTGATTTTTGGGTGATGAATTCATATTTTGGATATGCATGAAGAGGTGATAATGGGCACTAAGAGAAACGCAACTATAAGGTTTAATTTCAATTTACAAATCTTATGTTGGTTCAATGTGCACGCGTGGAGACTATATGTTCGATAAAGCGTTACCAATGGAAGAATTCATGATGGCATGTCTTTGATAATTAATTAATCTTAGTACTAATATATAGTGGAGTTGAAAACAGTTCAGAAATTATTGCACTTAGCATTATAATTATGATATTTCATTTTTATATAAAATTTTAAGTTTCTCCCAGAAAAAAGGATTTGCGTCACTTTTCCAACTCTATATGCACCCCTCAAATAAAGGAAAACTTATATACATCCTACATCAAATTAAAACAAAATCATAATAATTTGTTGAACTAGGGATCATTAATTTGATCCGACCAGTAACATCGACTTTACATTAAATAAATGGAAAATAAACTTTTAGCCTTTATGTCTGCATTAATTTATATAATATAATATAATATAGTAATACTTTTCAAAAAAAAAAATCTATAATACTGTATATGTATATATACACACACTTATATTGTACTAATTGATTAATTTGTGGTCCTTCACCATTAATTAAACATTGATTATTGCATTGAAATATTCAATGCATAAATTCATTTTTTGTAGTAATTCAGAAGTGTAAGAGGAGCTATACCTTTATTCAAATATTATTTAAATCTTATATTTTCCACGAATCTGAAATATATTTAAGAAATACATATATATTGTGTATTGTACTTCATTTGAAGAATACATTAACAAAAATGTTTCAAAATTCCTACTGAATTGGTAACCATATATTATATACTCAATTTTAGTACTGGAGATGCAGATAACATACATAGTAGTAGTGTATACTTTTGTTGATAAATACTGTAAATTGTACCCCCAATATTTAAAAACATAAAATTTTTAGTTCCCAAAAAAAACCATCTTCCAAATGTTGAATTTAATTTAAACAGCACTGAATGAAATTCGTCTCATAAGCTTCAAACTCCTCAATATATAGGGAGACGATCGAATTTCCGAAGAAAAAGTGAAAAGAAACCCTTTAACACCAATACTGATAATGCCAATGATTTATTTTTTTAAAAGTAAAATATGGAAGGAAAAAAAAGAGAAAAGAAAAAAGATACTAATACCGATTAAATCTCCAAGTTGGAAAGTTTTAGTAGAAGCCCAAAGCTTATAATCAACATTGCCAATGGTTGTCCACCCTGCTGAATCTCCCACCTTATATACCGCTCCATTTGAAACCTCTAACCCTACAAATCCAATCAAACATATCATCACAACTACTATTGATAATGATAATCCCATCTCTCTCTCTCTCTCTACACAGAGATCGAGAAGCTGGTCAGTTTTTGAAAGCTGAAGAGACTCTTTCTTTCTCCTACACTTGTTTCGGTATTTATGAAATCTTGGAGGAAAAAAATTAAAAAATAAAAAATAAAAATTGGGTTTTGGGTGCTTTCAATATGTAATGGACCCTTTTAATTGTTTCAAAAAGAAAATGGACCCTTTTTAATAAATCATGATGACAGCCGAGTTGGGTGAAAAAGTGGAGCCCTTTCTCTCATTTTTAATTCAATTATTTACTTTTTGTGTGATAAAAATGGCGGAAATGGGAAAATATTGCTAGACTAAACTAATTAAGGCTTCACTTTACGTACTTTAGTATTGAGGAGCAGAAGTGGCATGCTTACCTCTCCATCTTCATTAGCTTTTACTATACTTCACTCCAATTCTGTTGTCATGAGAAATACTAACATTGAATTCTAATTTCTGATGCCCTGGAATCATTCGGAAGATTAGTCGAATAGATTAGGTTATTGATAATTAGTTCAACCTCCGATAATTAATTAATTTTTTTATTGCTTTTTCTTATTTATTTTACTCATCGACCTCGACTTCGAGTTGGGCTTAGAATTTTGTGAAATAGCAAAGCACTTATAGTACTAAAGCTAGCTTGTTTCTTTTCTCACATAAATCAATTAACTTCCTAAATTAAGTTGTAATGATTTCTAGGTGGGCGAGTACTAGGTAGCAGTTAAAATAAATTATGGTGCACAGATGACAAATGAGACAATTTAGAATATATTGTATATAATTTTTGAAAACGGAAATTTGTGTCTCATGGGATCACAATTATTATGATTTAAAACAAAAAGGTAATTCTATACATAGCCCTCTTTTTACTCCATATACAGCCCCTTATTTAAATATAATATAAATATTACCAAATTTACAATTTTATCCTTATAGCTCATTAACTTAATTTTATCGAAAAATTGTAAACATGTAACTTAAAAAGATGGTCAACTGGTCAAGTTGAGCAGGGGGTATATTCGGATATTCGAGTCAAGTAATCGGGTAACCGATTCAATAAAATCGGAATTAAGTCGGTACGTGGGAAATGCTCTACTAACTAGTAATACCTAATCGGGTAATTTGGGTATCCAATCGAGTTTAGAAGGTGAGATTTGAGACGATATTTGTTGGTGGAGAAGTACCTAAAATTAAGTTGATGACAAGTATTGAAATACTTGAAAGCAAAGAATGATTGAATACATTTAGGTGGTTATTGGTTGATGCCATACAAAACTGGAACTTGTAGTAAAGAATAACACATTGGTCATGATGGCATTCAGTTGTATGTTGGTGTCTTTTCCTATTCAATTTATTTTTTTATTTTTTATAATGTGTTGGAGTCCTAAACTTTCTTTGCTTTATAAATGGAAACCAGGCATGTTCCTTTTTGTTCTTCACCCAAAATGAAAAAAAAAAAAAAAAAAAAAAAGAAAGAAAAAGAAACACATAAGTTTTATAGCCAATGTATTTCGTTAAGCAGTCTTATATAGTTTAGTCATTTTGATGGATGTCGAGAGTAAAAGTAATTAGTTAAATAGACATTTTTTATTGTTGTTGTTTACTACTCTAACATCTGAGAATTGTTATAGAGATCATTAGATAAATATCAGGTCTCAATTTTAGTTTTCTTTTTTCATGTAGCTTTAAAAAAATGAATAAATGTAATACGAATACATAGTGTGAACTGAGACAATTTAAGGATTTTACTGAAAAATAGTACTCCCTCCGCCCATCCACCAAAAGTTGGATTTTTTTTTTTTTGCAATTGTTTTCACGATTCATGATGATGAGTTTTATAATGTAAAGTTGGATTTTTTATTTTTTTTTTGTCAAATGTTTCCACGCGTCTTGATGATGGGTTTTAAAATGTCTTTTTGAAAAGAAAAAAAAATCTTTTACGGGATATTATAACACTCGTAGTATCCAATAAAATAATTTTTTTTTTCAAAAAATCATTTTAAAATTCATCATCATGATTCATGACGCGTGGAAACGTGTGCCAAAAAAAATAGTCAACTTTTGATAGACAGAGAGAGTAATAATTTTCGAATTTGACAAAGAGGTAATGAGCAGAAAATAACAATAGTTATAGTAGTAATAATAATAACGATTGATTGCCAAAAAGTTATAGTAGTAGTAATAATAGAAACGTTCACCTACCCACCATTGGCACATTTAATGTGTCAACCGTTTATGTGGCAAGTGTCATATCATTAATTTTTTTTATTTATGGTTGAGTTTTTTTTAGTAAGGTTTAGTTTTTTTTAGTAGGGTTTAGTTATTATAGTATATATTTAAACTAATTTCCTTATTTATCATATTACCACGTCACCAGTGAGCACATTAAATATGCCTACCATGAGCATTGGAGCATTCCTCTTAGTAATAATAAGGGTTTGATTGCCAAAAAAAAAAATCTCAACTTTTATTATTTTGCAAATTAACGGCTCTTTTAAATCTTAACGAATTAAATCACAAATTTATTAGTTTTTGCAATTTCAACACAAACTTTAAAACTTTGCGAATTAAACATGAATTTTATTTTTTTTTATTATTGCGATCATGTCTTCCATATAAATTTTTTTCGATAATAAACAAGAGTGTCTATAAAAAAAACTCCAATAAAAAGGTATGGTGTAAATGAAATAATTATGTGTAAAATAGAAAATATGCTGATGTTTTATAGGGCCTGAAAGCTGAGTATTGTATTGTAGAGCTCAAGCCCAAACAAGATTGGGACATTAGAATCGTTCCATAATTTAATTTCCTTCTCAATTACTCAATGCATTTATATATATATATGGAACATTAATATGCATATGCTATTATACAAGGCACTAGGGTAGAAGCAAATTCAAGACTTTTTTTTTTTTTTTTATACCTAAATTCGTTGGTAAATTAAAATCTCCCATCGTACATATATTCTGTTATGGTTGATGGATCACAATATGAAATAACCCCTTTTAATTGTATCTATCTATTAAATTATTTCATATGAAATCCTCAAATTAAAACCAAATAAAAGGCTTCAATTTCACAGCTGAGAATGAGGATCAAATCCATTCCTCCCCTTCACATCTTCATCATCATCCATGAACCTCTTCCACAGCCAATGCTGCTTCCAAACCCGGTCCGTCATCTCCTCGATGGGCACGTTCTTCGTCTCCGGCACCAGGAAGAACACGAAGAACGACATCACGAGTACCCACCCGGAGAAGAAGAGGAAGATCCCGAACTTGAAGTGGCAGAGCATCGAGAGGAAAGCCTGGGCGATGACGAAGGTGAAGAGGAGGTTGATGCACACGGTCACGCTCTGCCCCGCGGACCTCGTCTCCAGGGGGAACGTCTCGCTCGGGATCAGCCACCCGAGCGGGCCCCACGACCACGCGAACGCCGACACGAATGTGCATATCAGGATCACCACGAAGATGGCGTACCCGCGGCCGAGGTCCTCCGAGTGGTCCTTCACCTTCAGCCCCAGCACCACGGCTATGATCACCTGCGACAGGAACATCTGCACCCCTGCCTCCAGCAGCAGCACCCTCCTCCCCAACTTGTCGACGGAGTAGATCGACACGACGGTCGAGAGCACGTTCACCGCCCCCGTTATCACGGCCGAGTACAACGCCGCGTCGTTCCCGAATCCAACCGTGTTAAACAGGACAGGAGCATAGAACATGATTGCATTTATTCCAGTAAATTGCTGGAAAATCTGCACCAAAAAAATACAAAAAATACTCAATTAAATTCATTTTAACAAATCAAATTAAACATTTAAAAAAATGAATCCATACCTGCAGAGCAACGGCTATGATCAACTGAGGCCTATTCCTCCTCATGAGTAGGTTTCTAAAGGGGTGCTTCACTAGCTTGGCTACCCGGCTCGCCTCGACGAGCTCCAAGAACTCGGGCTCCACGTTATCCGTGCCTCGGATTCTCTTGAGAACGGCTTTTCCTTTCTCTAAATGACCGCGTTCGATTAGACTGTTCGGGGTGTCGACTACCAACAATGCACCAACGGTGAGGAGGAGTGCCGGGACTCCGGCTAGACCTAGTGACACCCTCCACCCCCATCCTCCTTTGATTCTGTTACACGAATTTGACTGAAGTTAAAGGTCGCGTTACAGAAGACTCGAACACACCAAACCATAGGTATTTCATTTTCATAGATGTTAATTACACTAGTTGAAGTTGCCTCCATAATATGTTAATGTCAATATCATTTCATCACAATCTAAGAAAATTGTGAGGGTCTAGCAACTAGTATTTGAAATATCTAACCTAGTGATAATAGGGAATTAATTAATTTAATTAATCCTATGTTTTAGAAATATTAGTCAATGTTGAGATGGGAATAATACATAATCAAACTTCGAAAGGTGTTTTAACTTGCATAGACTGTCCACGTCAAAATTATTGTATTTGGAATACGATATTAATTATATTAAACTAAATCAGAAGAAAACAAATTCTTGACTATGACTGCCTTAGCTAAAGCAACATGAAACGTGAAGTATCTTAATTTGTAAAAACAATTATGCTGATTCTTCAATAAAATAAATATATATATATAAATAAGAAATATTATTAAAGAACTTACTTAGCGGTGCCGTAGTTGACGAGATTGGCAAAAAGAATTCCAATTGTTACATTAAGTTGGAATAAAATGTTGAGCCCTCCACGTATTCTCGTCGGAGCAATTTCTGATAGAAACAGTGGTACTGCCTGAAAAAAAAAATCCATATATTTTTTAATTTAATACTAACTCTCATAAAAAAATTATATATATAATACACCGTAAAAAATAAACTCTTATTAAAATAATATGGAAATTGTGCCAATTAAACGATAGAAGTATTTGAATTAAAAAGGGATTGCAATCATTTCACCCAAGAAAAAAAAGATATGGAAAAATTGCAAAAGGATAATAATTAATAATAATGATTTATGGGCAGGACCATTTTCAAGAATAAAGTTAGCAAAATGGATTTCTCCACCCCACAAAAATTAAAAAAGCTAGATACTTTTATTTCATGTCACACTGCGTGACAAAAAAGGTCTTAATCCTATTTATCAAAAAGTTGGTCAATCTCCAAATATATTTAAATATGAAAATACTATTCATTTTACGTGAGCTTGCATAAGTACTTAATGCAAATTTGTACTTCTACGTATAATCCAATGGCCGACACACAAGTGACATTGATTATTTTGTTACTTGTGAAAAAAATGTTTATAATTACCTTTCTAAAACAAAAGTATTTAATTATGAAACTTTGAAAACGGCTAGTTTCAAAAACAAAATATCTTCGCCACTTGGCATAAAAGATTTGGTGCAAAAATTTTCAACTTTAATTTGGAATCTCATGAATAAACCGTAAAATATTAAATGCTACACGTGAATATAATTTATATTATATATATCACGCGGAAAGAATCGGACCCCCTATAGAGAAAAAGACCCCATAAATTAAAATCAGTAACATGCTATAGTAGTATCACATCATCAAACCGCATAAATTATTTATATTTTTCTAACTTGGCCTTAGTTGTGTAATTTTTAAAATAAATAAATAAAGAATTATATAAACTAGTAAAAGAAAAATAAGAATTTTTTTTTTGCTATATTAAAAAATCCGAACTATTATAAAGCTAACCTAAATTAATGGTGGCATTTATTTGAGTACTGCAACGCCAAAATGAATTGAAATTATTTCATTGGTCTATTATTATAAGAGTGAGCTACATCAAATTTCCCAAAAATGATAGAGCAAGTTTTAGATTATGAAAACTTTAAGTAGAAAAACTAATTTCTACTATTAGCATCTTTCTTGTAGGGTATAAAGTCTAGAACTACCAACAATATACCTAGTGCTTATATATTCCTACTCAAATCAATAATGGATAAAAATATGCCTAACAAAGTAACTCATTATGTAACTCAATAATGCACAATATTTATAAGAAAAAAAAATTATGATTTCAAGATACTAGATCAAATAGAAGGGTATGATCAAACGTTTAACGTACTGTCTCAACCTCGTATTTTCTAAAATTTTAAAAAAATAAATAAATTGAATATTTCTCGTACCTGATTGGCGAATCCGACACCGCAACCGAGCAAGATTCGACCAATAATAAGCATAGCAAGATCTTGGGCAGCAGCATTGAGAACAACACCAACAATGAAGAAAACACCAGCAATTAACATGGTCAATCTCCTCCCTAGCCTTCTTGTTGTGTAAGAGGCAAAGAAAGTTGCAGTTAAACCAGCCAAATATAGCGATGATGTGAATAATTGCAGCCCTTGATTATCATATTTGCAGTAATTACTGTTTAAATTTGGGTCCTTTGTCTTCGAGTAGACCGCAGGGAAGAATTTTTTCAAGAATGGGTCCATTGACGTCACGCCACCTGTAATTTTTAGAAAAAAAATTGATTTAATTATTATTATTAGTATTAATTAATTAAATAATTGTACAAATGTTAAAAAGGGTAGGTGTAAAGCTTATGGCTGTCTTGAAACTAAAAAATTAGGAAATATGGTTGTCATGGGTTATGGGGAAGAATAAAATCTTCAAAAGATCACAAATCTGAAACCAAATTAAATATATATATCTCGATTTTATGATTTATTTCCTTAATAAAGAATCAAGATTTTACAACTAATTAAACGTGTATCCTATAAGGCAAAAAGCTTTAAGATAATAATCCAAATGCATCCTCAACTATAGGTTTCATCTCTCTAGGGATGATCAAAATTATTTAATTTTTTTTTAATTTTAATGAACGTAATAATACTTAATTCATGGCCAAGAAAACGAATAATTTCCAAACATCATATCCAAATTCATCAACACAGAGCTATAGTTTCCATCAACAATATATATAACATTTTCCAATAAAAGCATTACAAAATTACGCACTAATGACTAAACTGAAATTAATTATGGATTATTTGAAAAAAAAAAGAAAAAAGAAGAAAAAGAAAAAACTTAAAACTAACCTGAGACACCAACATCGTAACCAAACATCAGCCCTCCGGTGGCGGCCATTACGCAAGAGATGATAACTATCGGAGTTATCTTCGCCTCGAACTCCGTGCCTCCACCCGAGGCTGCAAACCCGCCTCCGGCCATCTCTTGTAATTGGGTTTGATCTTATATTATTATAATTTCTTTTTTTATTTGATAAGATCTTCAAAATTAAGTTTAAGACAGAGAAAGATAAAAGAAAAGAGAAATAATGAAGAGTTAGATCATCAAAGATGAAAGTATATAGGAGTAGGACTGTGCATATGCTACAAAATGGAGGATCTATATATATAGACGAAGGGAAATCAAGAAACAAGTAGAGGGGTGGGGAGTTACCATTGGCATCTTTACACGTGTACATAATTGAATGGTTTTTAGATTTTTTTTTTCTAATTAATTTTTCGGATAAGACGATGGGTTTAATCTATAAATCTATAAAGTGTGGATAAAAGTAACCACCAATTTATTGATTGTAATAACGGAATTTTTTTTATTTTTTTTATGATGATAACGAATTCGTCGAGTCAACTAATGACACTATCAAGAAAAATAAATAGAAAAGAAAAAAAAAAAAAAAAAAAGGTAATTGTGTGCTTTTTGGATTTTTCAGAGTTGAAAAAAAATATGTATATAGTCAGCCTACGTCTCTCCATTTCAAACGGCTTGTGAAAAAATTAATTTTCTTTGATAGAATTATTAATTGCGCAATAAGTTTGACTTTTAGTGAGATTTTGGTAATGTGAATTATTATTGTTCTCGATATGCAATGGTAGTCACCATATCCAATGATCTTTCAATCTATCTTTGGTTTTTTTAGTTAATCTTATCCATTGAGGATACCAAAGTTCATTTATGTAATAGGATTAAGTGAAACAAATATTTCTAAAATTAATTCTTACGTTAGTATTATGCAAAATAAATGCTTCATATTGGAAGCATGTACGTTATAGTATATCATAATTAAGTTGGATTCAGCCAGTAGATTTTTGGTAAATGTGAATAATTATCGTTCTTAATTTGTAAGATTATTATTAATATTGGAAATATCCTTTCTGATGAATTATATTTTCAATATTCAATACAATTGTTGTGATGGAAGAATAAGATTTTCTAATGCCTTTTCTTATATATGGGTAATTGTTTCGTCACCCACCATTGACATACTTAATGTGTTCATGGTTGACGTGGCTAGTGATTTTTTTTCTTTAGGATTTTTTTTTTCTTGGTAAGGTTTAGTTTTTTTTTGTAAGGTTTATTTTTATAATGTATATAAATTAACTTTTTTCTTAAATATAATGTTGTCACCTCAGCCGTGGGCACATTAAGTATGTCCACGGTGGGAAGGGGAGCATTACTCATTGTTTTGTTACCACTATAAAAATTAAAAATTAAAAATTAAAAATTAAAAATTAAAAATTAAAAATTAAAAATTAAAAATTAAAAAAAAAAAAAATCAGAACAATAAACTTTTATCTACTTGACTTTTATGATCTTGAAGATATATGGTGGATTATTAAGATGCCAAATTTAATTATTTAATCAAATATTGTAAAGCAAATATGTGTAGATTTTCCTTATATAAGTTATACGCAGTACATATAGTAACTATTTTTTTTTTCTTTTACTATTCATAAATGCAAATATATAGTATTACAATTCAAATATTTATGGGATTTCGAAATTTCAAATCATAAGATCAATACTTTACTAATAAACCAATAAACACCCATAGTATTACGGTCAACAACAAAATCAAGGAATTGCGGGAGCTTATGTAATCATTTTGGAATTTCTATGATACATTTCTTTTACAGGAAAACATTTGAATTTAATATAATAGAATAATAATAATGATAGTGATAATAATACTATAGTAGTACATACGTATAGCCTTTTGATTTTTCATACTAAAGTCTCAACCCTCAAGTCAGCAAAGGAGGTTCAAACAAAATAAGCATGTAACAAAACATAATTTTCTAAACTAATAAATGTTGAATTTATTAAAAAATGGTCAAACTTTTACCCATTTTAAATTGTACTGTAAATTTCAATTTTGCCACGAAGGGTAAAGTTGTTGCGACAGGTGTTTTTGCTTTTCCGTTAGGAAATTGGCCGTGGAATCTTCAATACGTGTGAACATGTGACTAAATATTTATTTATTAGTACTATCTCAATCCCGTTATATTAGAATTTATTTCTGTTTTGGTCCGTCCCACTATATTAGAGTTATTTCCTAAAATAGCAAAAAATATTTGGCTATAATTAACTCTTTCTCCTTAAAATTAATTATAGCCACATGTCCTCACATTTATTGGTTTCTGTGCAAGTCAAATTAACTCTAATATAATGGGATGTAGTTAGTATAACCTAAATTTGAATATCGTATACATGCAAATCAAGTCTCAGTTATGTAGTTACATGCTTTATTTATAAGTTATTCCCGTGATGCACCTATTTTCTGTGTAAGTATAATTTTAATTTAAGTAACAACTTGGGGTTTATTGTATTTGTGGGATTTGTTTTATAGGTCATATATTTTAATTCATCTATATTTTACTCTTATGGATTATGACAAGTGCCCAATCTGCTTGATATAGTATGAAAATGTTGAGCATTTATTTTTTCTCTAGCTCGTTTGCATGTATAGAGTATGAACTTGATTTGATTAATTTAAAATATATGTAACGTGTTAATCTTGTCTGACATTTTAGGCGATATTTGGGTTTTGGCAAGAAAGAGCGTGGTATTTGAAAATTGGTCTAGCTGTATTAAAGTGATTAAAGTGAGGTGTTAGTTTTGAATTTTGGATCTTCTCCCAAAGGTTATTTTCTATAGTTTATGAAATTGGATTTGTAATCTCTCTTCTTAATTATCTTACAAAAATCTATAGTTTACATTTTGATGTCTTTGATTTTAGACTATTCATTTTGAGGTCTTCATTCAAAATTTCTTAGTATTATAGTATAAAAATTGTCATTGTTCTATGTCATTAGCATCACTTTTTTCGAGATAACTGTCACTTTCATATTTTGGGCATAGTTTTTTAAAAAAATGCAACTTTATGTATATTATTGTTAAGGGTTATTTTGGACCATTTTTTGAAAGTGGACAAATGGGAGTAAATATCTCAAATAAAAAATATGGTCAAATCGGAGTAAATAGAGGAGTACTTTTAGTAGTTTTCACTTTTAAATATTGTCATTTTTCTTTACAAAAATTGTCATTTTTAAAAAAAACATCACTTTTATTCATGATGATACACAATTCTGCCTCACCCAAATTTTATAATAAAAAAAAATACGTTGGTTAAAACATTCTCGTTTTGATATTTTATTGTATTACTTTACTCAACCAAAGTAGCAGAAATTAGAAAGCTCCCTAGCTCAGGAAAATAAAATTTAAATAAAAGCTTTTAATATTAGAATATGATTCTTGAAAATGAAATGAATCAAAAAGGACATGGAACAGCATGTCATGATCTAATTAATATAAAAAAACAGTTATATTCAGTTAAATCGCCCAACACTTTCTATTTGGTTAATGAAAAAGTGTACCAATACGAAATAGAATCTGAATCATCACAAAGGTTCTCGTCTTAATTAGATAGCTATCAATTCATTTAACTTTAATTTTAATTGAAATAAAAAAACTGGATTTTTTTTATATTAGGATTACTATTATTTACTCTTTTCGTTGGTCAATATTATATTTGAATGAGGTAGTGCACGAACTACTATCAAATTCAAATTCAAATTTGACGTTTATTTGCACATATACAATCCAACTTGTGAGGCTAAAAGTAAAACTATAGAATTACTGAATTAGAGATGAAAATTGAGAGGGAAAGCTCTGCGAATTCATTATCGGAGAAGAAGAATAAAAATTGCTCCGTGCATTCACTCACGTGAACAGTGCCTCATATACAAAAGGGTCACTTGCTGACTAGGAAAGAGAAGTGAGAAAAATAACTAAAACGTAAAAGAGAAGTAAAAAACACGATTATGTCTATAACTATAAAAACAGAATCGAACTACATCTTCACTGCACTGCATCAGTTCCACTTAGTTGCTTCTCTTCACTGTATTTACTCCTATACTCCCCCTCAAGATGGGCATGAATGTTAATAAGGCCCATCTTGTCTACAAGTCGGAGAAATAAAGGACCATCCAAAGGCTTGGTCAAGATATCAGCTAATTGTAGAGATCCTCGAACGTGCATAGGTTTGATCAAACCACTGAGATACCGTTCCCTCACTATGTGGCAATCAATTTCTATGTGTTTAGTACATTCATGAAAGACCGGATTGGAAGTAATGTAGATGGTTGCTTGATTGTAACAAAAGAGATGGATTGGTTTGGTGCGAGGAATTCCAAAGTCAGTGAGTAGAATGTCAATCCAGGATACCTCACACGCTCCTTGTGCCATAGCTCGATATTCTGATTCTGCAGAGGACCTAGACACAACACCTTGCTTCTTAGACCGCCATGAAATGAGGGATGTGCCCAAAAAGAGACAAAAACCAGTAACTGACCGGCGAGAATCAATGCAGGTACCCCAATCAGCATCCACAAAAATGCTGGGATGTAGTGTGGATGTAGATGAGTAAAACAAGCCCAGACCTATGTGATTCTTTAGATAGCGAAGCACTCGGTGAGCAGCTTGAAGATGATGCTCACAAGGGGCAGCCACAAATTGACTGAGCTTATGCACCACATAGGTGATATCCAGTCTAGTGATACATAGGTAAAGGAGGCGACCGACTAACCTCCGGTAGGATTTTGCATCTTTAAGGGGAGGTGAGCCTTCTTGCTAAATATGAGATTTTGTGTCCATAGGTGTGTTGAAATGCTTGCAGCCTAGAAGTCCAGTGTCATGCAGTAGGTCAAGAACATATTTTCTTTGACATAAGGAAATTCCATGAGGATTCTGTGCAACCTGTAGTATTTTGGCTTTCCCAAGTCTTTGAATTTGAAGTGCTGGCCATGATATCATTTGAAAGATTGCACAAGAGATATATCAGAGCTGGCTAGGAGGATATCATCAACATATATGATGACACCAAGATAAGTATCATTCTTGTGCATGTGAAAATAAGAGTGATCTGCAGCAGATTGAATCAAACCAAAACCTGTGAGGACTGAGGTGAACTTCAAGAACCATTGTCTAGAGGCTTGTTTAAGACCATAGAGGGACTTGTGTAGTTTGCAAACAAGTCCTTACTGCTCCCCCTGAATTTGTAAACCCTTTGGAATTTCCATATATATTTCTTCATCTATGGCTCCATAAAGAAATGCATTATTTATGTCTATATGTGAGAGATGATACCCTTTAACAGCAGATACAACAAGCATGAACTTAACTGACACCAATCTAGCAACTGGGGAGAAAGTATCTAGATAATCTACCCCTGCTTGTTGTGTGTAACCTTTGGCCACTAGCCTGGCCTTGTATCTCTCAACTGTGCCATTAGACAGAAACTTAACCTTGTAAATCCACTTACATCCAACGGCCGTCTTACCATGTGGCAAGGGAACAAGAGACCATGTTCCATTATGTTGCAAAGCTGTAAGTTCTATCTGCATAGCAGTTCTCCACTCAGGATATATAGAAGCTTGTGCATAGTTAGATGGCTCAGGAATAACAGTGATGGAAGCAATGAAAGCAGAATAGGATGCAGACAGTTGAGAAGAGCTAAGATAAGAGCTGAGAGGGTAGAAGCATGAAGTCTATACAGAACCACTGATATAGTCTTGAAGGTAGGATGGTGGTTTAACAGTTCTCCCAGAAGATGTGGTTGGAAGAGATGGAGCTGGAAGCTGAGAAGTTTGAGGAACAAGGTCAGTTATAGGTGGTGGTGGTTGTGATGGTGGAGAAGAGGTAGATGGGGTATGAACAGGGAAGGCTGAAGTGGTGTTTGTGTGTAGTAACTTGTAAGGAAAGTGATTTTCATGGAAAACAACATCCCTACTTATGAATACCTTATTGGTGGTGAGATCAAGAAGTTTGTACCCCTTATAGCCTGTAGGATATCCTAGGAATACGCATTTAACTGCTCTAGGAGAGAATTTATGTCTAGTTCTGTTGAGTGTTGAAGCAAAACACAAACAACCAAAGGTACTAAGATGTGAATACTGATGAGGTTTGTTGAACAGAAGTTGGAAAGGAGTGGGATTGGAATGATGAGAGATAGAAGAGGGGGTGTGGTTGATCAGATAAGAGGCTGTGAGCACACACTCTCCCCAGTACCCAAGAGGTATGTGTGATTGAAAGTATAAACTTCTAGCAACATTTAGGAGGTGTTGGTGTTTTCTCTCAACACGGGCATTTTGTTGAGGTCTCTCAACACATGAATGATGAATAACAGTGCCAAATTTTGTGAAAATATTAGGGAGATTAAACTCAGTTCCATTATCACATCTCATGATTTTTATGTTTTTATTAAACTGAGTAGACACTTGTTGGAAGAATTGGAATAGAATAGGACTGACATCAGATTTATGAAATAACAAATAAGTCCAAACAAAACGGGAATAATCATCCACTATGGTTAAAAAATACTTCTGCCCATTGACAGTTTCTGGGGAAAAAGGCCCCCAAACATCACAATGTATCAAGTCAAATATTGAAGTAGCAATATTATCAGAAATAGGAAAGCTGAGTTTCTTTTGTTTAGCCAAAGGGCAAACTTCACAGACATTATCTTTTACAGATTTCATAGGAATAGAAGAAGAAGACAAAATCCTAAGTTTTTCAAATCCTGGATGTCCTAGCCTAGAGTGCCAGAGACATCTGAACTCAACAAAGAAGAAACACTTGGAAGAGGTGCAGTGGACTGAGTTGAATGAAGGAAAGGCTGAGCAGGATCTAGCACATACAAATTGCCAACTCTTCTACCCATCCCAATCAACATTCCCTTGGAAGTATCCTGAATAAGACATTGATTATGAGTAAAGGTGACGGTGCAATGAGTTGTAGAAGTAAGACTGCTAATAGAAAAAAGGTTATAGGAAAAACTAGGTACATAAATTACAGATTTGAGAGTTAAGGAAGGAGTAAGATTTATGGTGCCTACACTAGCAATGGAAACTTTGTGTGTGTTAGGAAGTGTGACAAAAGCATTAGACAAATTGGTGAGACTAGAAAACTGAGAGGGTGAACAACACACATGATGTGTTGCTCCAGTATCAATTAGCCAAATGTCTTTAGAATGAACAATGGAAGCAACAAGAGAAGTGAGAGTAAACATACCACTGAAGGATTGATTGAAATCAGATGGACCAGTGGAGGAATTTGCAGGAGCACTATCTGAACTAATTGCTTGACCCTGGATTTGGGACTGGAGATAGGATAAGAGTTGCTAACACTGCTCTGTAGTAAGAATATTAGATGATGGAGATGGAGAGATATAATGAGAGAGAGGAGGTCCATCACAGTTAACCCATGCACCTACACTATGCACTGACTTCTGCATATGTGAGGAAGAATCTTGAGTAAAACCACGGCCTCTCCCCCTCCCAAAACCTGGAGGATAGCCTTGAAGCTGGTAACATTTGTCCACTGTATGGTTGGTTTTTTGACAGTGTGTGCAAAATAGTTTATCTCTACCACGATTGTTGAAACCCTGATAACTCTGAGAAGCATGAGCAAAACTAGGTGATTCACTCAAAGTAGGAATAGTTGTTGGTGGTAGTTGATAAACACGTATTTTATGTGCATGTTGAGCTTAATTAGAGTGAAATTCATGTTAAAATATGTGGAGTTTCAAGTGATTTTCTTATAGTTTTACTAGTTTGATCGCATTTACGTTTTCCTCGTTTTCTCGAGTCTTTTTATGCTTTTTGCAGGAAAAATGAAGAACTTATTTGGCCAATTGAACTATTCCATGTCGAAGAGGAGTTTGTTAGGAAGCCATAGCAAAAAGCGGATCGAGAATCGGAGTTCGGACGAGGGAGAACGAGGCAAAACCGTAAAACTGCGCATTGGAGGATGCTGACGCGGACCGGGCCGCGGCCCATTGGGCCGCGCCGTAGCCCGCGCCCGAAGACTGAAGCTGCAGCCATCTCACGCGGTTTGGGCCGCGGCCCAATGGGCCGCGCCCTGGCCCGCGTGAATCCCTTCTCCCCCTTTTATTTCGGGCTTTGACCGTTTGACTTTAGATTTTTATGATTTTCAATGTATTTAATCCCAAAATTCACCCCATTTGTAGATTTTTGGCACATTTAATATTCCTAGAACCCTAGAAATATTTCCCTCTTTCCTTTTTAGTATTTTGAAGATTTGGAGTTTTACTTTGTGGATTCAAGATCCAAGACCATTTTATTCTTCCTTATTAAATTCTCCATCTTTTAAGCATGATTTCATTTATTTTTTATGGTTTATTTCCTTTAATTATGTCTAGCTAAATTTCCTTTTGGTTCCAATATATGAAGATATGATCTAGATCCTTGGGTTTTTAGATTTTGTTGTTGGATTTACCTTCTAATTCATATGTCTTATGGTTTGGGACTTAATTTTATTGCATGATTGATTGGCCATGATTGAGTGCATACAAGGTGTTTGGTTAAATGCTTAGTAGGCTTTAATTCATAGCACTTAGCATCAAATCACAACATATTAGTAATTCTTGCTAGTAGGAGCTTCTAGATAATTAATTGAGCTATTTGGAGTTAATTTATGCATCTTGAGTCCTAGTCGGAGATAGATGTCATAGGTTAATCCACTAATATTGCTTGCTTCGAGAGAAGAATTGATGTTTACTATATATAGAACTCCCATATGAATTAGATTAAAATGGTTAATCCATGCAAATCCTTAAACCTAGGCCTCTAGTGATTATCGGATTATATTTGGAAAGCTTTCTACTATTGTTTGTTAATTTTTGTTATTAGTTGTTATCTAATTTGTTACTTTTCCAATTGCATTACTTAATAGGATTAAGAAAACACAAAAACATGTCACTTGTAAGCTTGAATAGTAGTTAGTTAATTAGATTACTACTTGAATCTTAAACGACCTAGCATTCCTTGAGGATTCGACTCAATTATACTATAATTGATTATTATTGCATTCTCCCTACCCTCAAAAGTGAGGGCGGATCAATTTTTGGCGCCGTTGCCGGGGAATGTTTAGTTTGAGTTTCAATAGTTGATTTGGTTATTAAGTTACTAATTCAAGCATTTGTTTCTTTTTATTTTTGTTTTATAGGTATGGAGGCTCTTATGAAAGAAATGGAAGAATTTCGAGCATGGAAAGAGGAGCAAGAAAGGAGGTCAAATGAGGCTCAACAACCTCCTCTTAACCAAATGTTTGAATCTCTCACGGATCAATTTCAAGGAGGAGCATGGGGACCTCGTGTCAATGCAAATAATTTTGAGATAAGGACCGGCCTTATCCAAATGGTCCAATCCGAACAATTTGGAGGGAGGCCCGATGAAGATCCTAATGCTCATTTGAGCACATTTCTTGAGATATGTGATACGGTAAAGTATAATGGAGTGCCGGAGGATGCCATTAGGATGAAGCTCTTTAACTTCTCTTTGAGGGATCGTGTCAAAGAGTGGTTCAAAAACCTTGATAAGAGCAAGATCACTACATAGGAGAAGTTATGCAAAGCTTTCCTCGCCAAGTATTTCCCTCCGTCAAAAGCTCAAAGGCTCATCTCGGAAATCTCTCATTTTTCACAACACGTTGATGAAATATTGTTTGAAGCATGGGAGAGGTATAGGGACTTGCTACGCAAGTGCCGTCAACACGGTTTTAGTGAAGCCCAACAAATCGTGAACTTCTATAGTGGACTCTCTCCACACACGAGGGGCATAGTTGATGCAATCTCCGGTGGTTGCCTTGTGAATCGGAACGCCAAAGAAGCTCTTAGTATCATAGAGGAGATGGCGTCCAATAGTTATCAATGGCCATTGCAAAGGGGTCCTACCAAGAAGGTGAACTCGGTTCTTGAGGATACAAGGTATGATGCTTTAGCCTTGGAGCTTGCCAACTTGAAGAAAACATATGAAGATGAAAGAAAAGCTCAAATTCAAAGGGTTCAAACTCAAGAGAATTGGGAGTTCAATGGAATTGAAGATGTGAGATATGTCAATCAAGGGCCTTATAGAAATTACTACAATAGGCAATGATTTCAAGGGGCTCAAGATGGATTTCAAGGAAATTATCAAGGGGGGTTTCAAAGGAAGCAAGGAGGCAACTCCCATGGTCAACAAGGAGGTTATCAACCCTATAATCCCAACAATCGAACTCATCCCAACCTTTCCTATGGAAATCCCAACAATGCTCAATTCCCACATTCTGGAGTCTCCTTTTCTCAAGGGGTGATTGAAGAACCTAAGAAGACATCCTCTTCTCTTGAGCAAATTGTTCAACAAATGGCAAATTAACGAAGTGTTTTTATCTCTCAAACCGGCCAAAAGGTCAATGCCTTGGAGAATTCACTCACTTCATTGTCTAAGCAAGTCAAGATGATGGAAGGCCAAATTAGCCAAATGGCTAACCAAGTTACAACTCAAAACAAGTTCGGAGAATCCTCTAGCAAGGCTCAAGAAAAATTGAAGCAACAATGCAACGCCATTCATGTGGTGAGTGAACTTTCTTCGACCTCTTCACATATACCTTGTGGGAAATCTCCAAATCTTGCTAAGAGCAATCTTGTGGAGCCAAGACAATCATATAAGCTTCCATCTTCGGAGGTAGTTATGCTTGATGAGAATGATCCCAGAATCATAGATATTTGGCCAATCATCCCATTTATAAAAGGTTGGACAAATTGGGACATTAATGATTATTATTTGAGGATGAGGATTGCCAAGGCCGTTCCATATGATGAGCATCTTGATAAGCCAAAGGATCTACAAAGAAGGAATGATGCTTATGAAGCTTCAAAGTTGAGGAGTAAACTAGGTGTTCAAGAACCTATAGAGAAGGAGAGTGTTCACAAGACAAATCAAATAGGTATCCCTTCTACTCTAACTCCTAAATTTTCTCAAGAGCATGTTGAGTTGAATGGCTTGGATAGTCTAGCATCTTCCCATAAGCCTATTGATGAGAAGAAGAGTGATTTGCTAGATGTATTCAAGAAGTTGGATATAAATGCTCCCTTAGTTGGTTTGTTGAGTAATATCCCGGATCATGAGAAATTTTTGGAGGTTGTGCTTCATAAGAAGGTGAAATGGGATGATTTGAAAACCATTGTGCTTACGGAGAAGAGTAGTGCTCGTTTGAAAAAGAAGATCCCGAATAAGGAATTGGATCCGGGAAAGTTTACCCTACCTTGTGAGATTGGAGGCAAATGGTTTAAGAAAATCTTGTGTGACTTAGGTTCGGGAGTCAATTTGATGCCTCTTTCCATCTTCAATCGCTTGAACATTGGAAATCTTAAGCCTTCATCACTTGTGCTCCAAATGGCGGATTGCTCAAGTTCATACCCCAAAGGGATTGTTGAGGACGTGCTTATCAAAGTTGGAAAGTTCATATTCCCAGTGGATTTCATCGTAATTGACATGCCGGAAGATCATGATGTCCCAATGATACTTAAGAGGCCTTTCTTGGCTACAAGTCGAGCCCTAGTGGATGTTTTTGAAGGAAGTCTTATCCTTCGAGTCAATGGAGACAAGGAGTCATTCTACATGTCGAATGACTTGAGGATTGTGAGGAGATAAATGAAGGGAGTAATGGAAAGATGGACAAGAAGCTAATGGTTGATAAAGGAGGGACGTCATTTCAAGTTCTTTGAATGGAGATCGAGGTATCGTCGAGCTAACGACGTTAAACTAAGCGCTCGTTGGGAGGCACCCCAACAACTATCTTTTTCTTTTTCATTTTAGTTAGTTTCTTTAGTTTGATTTTGGTTTTTGTTTCTTATTTTTTATTTAATCGTTCCTTCTACTTTTCCTTATTTCTATGCTAATACTTCCTATTTTTAAGTTTATTTCTACTTCACAAGTTCCATGTGTTTCATTGTCAATGCATGAGGTCGAATCATGATGGGAACGAGTGAATGAAGAAAATCAAACCGATCAAGCAAGCAATGGATTGAATGGCCTTCAAAACCACCTTCAACATAGTTTTGGACATTTGTGAGTGTAATTTAAATTTCTTATTATTCTTCCCTCCAAACTCATTTTAGAATTTATTTTCCAAAATAAGTTTGGAGGAGGGGGGTAGGATAAGGAATTTAAATTACTTTACTCTTGGTTTTTCAATTTCCTAGGGGATGTGGTATCATTATGATTTCATTGATTATATGCTTAGGCTTGCTTGATGATTGTGGTTGATTTGGGGTTAAATGGATGATTCTTGTTTGTTTTGGTTTGGAGATGAGTTTGGGTCGATGAGCTTAATTTATGGAAATTCCTTCTTCGGTTGTTTGTTTTGTTGTTTGATGATTTTGTTGATTGATTGGAGCTTGAGTGCGAAATTTTTGGAAAATTGAAAAGGTTAAATGAATGCTTGCATGTTGAGTGTGAAAGAACGTGTTTAGTTACTCAAGTACTTTTGGGTGAGATGCCGATGATTGATGCTAAAATGGAGATATTTTTTGAAATTTCTCAAGTTTAAGTTAAGCATGATTAGGGTTATTTCACTTGAATATCTTGGAAGGATTGATCTTGGGCACTTAGACTCTAGACAAAAAGCTTGTGAGGATTTTGAGCCTTAAACTATGCATTCTACATAGTAATATCCTTTCTTGAGAGCTTGATCTTGCATTGCATTCTCTTTACTAGAACTTGCCTTGATACTCTTGTTAGAAGTACTACTTGTGTGTATAATTAGGAGATGATCTTAGGTCATCATTGCATAGCCCATTTTCCCTAAACACTAATCTATCTATCATAACCCTTGTGTCTCATTTTGAGCCTTAATAAGCTTTTCATTCTAAAACCGGATGATAGGGGGTGAAGGATGGTTAAGGGAACCTTGGTGAAAGTTGAAAATTCATGGTGAATGGTGGGTGATGGTGAAGGGTCTTGAGATTGGTTTTGAGTTGAAAGAACACTCATATAAGATCCTTGTTAGAAGAGAAAAGAATAAGAACCAAGTTCTTATTGAAAAAAAAAAAAAAGGGTAAGAACAAAGTTCTTACAAGAAAAAGAAAAGAATAAGAGCATAAAGGAGTTTTTCTTTAGATATTTGGTAGAATCTTGGGTTCATTTGATAAAAAGGGGTTGGATAAGGTGGAAGATGAAGAAATTCATACTTAGAGAAGTGAAGAAAGGAGGTGAAGGAGCTTAGATGAAGATTTAAGCCACTTAGCCTGAAATTCTCTACCTTAACCAATGTCCCTACATTACAAGCTTAAGAAAGACCTTTTTTATCCTAATTTGTGCATGCATTGTGGTATTGGAAACTTGAGTTGATAGGCAAGCCTATAGTTAAAGTTGTGTATTGCATGATTTCGATGAGTGATTACCTTGTTTCATATATTGAGTGATCGAGTGATACACACACTTCTTGTGAGGTCTAGGGTTGAATGTGCTTGAGTGATTGAGTTCTAAGTTAGGAGAGTGAATGATTATATGAATGTTTGGCTTGACTTGAGAATTTCCTTGAACTAAAATGGTTTTTGAGGTGATATGAGGCATCGAGGAATTCAAAATGCACATCCCATACGTGTTAAGTATTTTGATTGTTCGTTTTATTGTTCGGGACGAACAATGGCTTAAGTTTGGGGGAGTTGATAAACACGTATTTTATGTGCATGTTGAGCTTAATTAGAGTGAAATTCATGTTAAAATATGTGGAGTTTCAAGTGATTTTCTTATAGTTTTACTAGTTTGATCGCATTTACGTTTTCCTCATTTTCTCGAGTCTTTTTATGCTTTTTGCAGGACAAATGAAGAACTTAATTGGCCAATTGAACTATTCCATGTCGAAGAGGAGTTCGTTAGGAAGCCATAGCAAAAAAGCGGATCGAGAATCGGAGTTCGGACGAGGGAGAACGAGGCAAAACCGTAAAACTGTTCATTGGAGGATGCTGACGCGGACCGGGCCGCGGCCCATTGGGCCGCGCCGTAGCCCTCGCCCGAAGACTGAAGCTGCAGCCATCTCACACGGTTTGGGCCGCGCCCTGGCCCGCGTGAATCCCTGCTCCCCCTTTTGTTTCGGGCTTTGACTGTTTGACTTTAGATTTTTATGATTTTCAATGTATTTAATCCCAAAATTCACCCCATTTGTAGATCTTTGACACATTTAATATTCCTAAAACCCTAGAAACATTTCTCTCTTTCCTTTTTAGTATTTTGAAGATTTGGAGTTTTACTTTGTGGATTCAAGATCCAAGACCATTTTATTCTTCCTTATTAAATTCTCTATCTTTTAAGTATGATTTCATTTACTTTTTATGGTTTATTTCCTTTAATTATGTCTAGCTAAATTTCCTTTTGGTTCCAATATATGAAGATATGATCTAGATCCTTGGGTTTTTAGGTTTTGTTGTTGGATTTACCTTCTAATTCATATGTATTGTGGTTTGAGACTTAATTTTATTGCATGATTGATTGGTCATCATTGAGTGCATACAAGGTGTTTGGTTAAATGCTTAGTAGGCTTTAATTCATAGCACTTAGCATCAAATCACAACATATTAGTAATTCTTGCTAGTATGAGCTTCTAGATAATTAATTGAGCTATTTGGAGTTAATTTATGCATCTTGAGTCCTAGTCGGAGATAGATGTCATAGGTTAATCCACTAATATTGGTTGCTTCGAGAGAAGAATTGATGTTTACTATATATAGAACTCCCATATGAATTAGATTAAAATGGCTAATCCATGCAAATCCTTAAACCTAGGCCTCTAGTGATTATCGGATTATGTTTGGAAAGCTTTCTACTATTGTTTGTTAATTTTTGTTATTAGTTGTTATCTAATTTGTTACTTTTCCAATTGCATTACTTAATAGGATTAAGAAAACACAAAAACATGTCATTTGTAAGCTTGAATAGTAGTTAGATAATTAGATTACTACTTGAATCTTAAACGACCTAGCATTCCTTGAGGATTCGACTCAATTATACTATAATTGATTATTATTGCATTCTCCCTACCCTCAAAAGTAGGGCGGATCAGTGGTAAACCAATACCCTTCTGTCTTTCCTCTTGAATTACAAGTGAGAAAATCTTGGAAATAGGTGGAAATGGATCCAAACTCAGAAAATGTGATCTAATGGCTGTGAAAGAATCATTCAAGCCCATGAGAAAGTGAACTGCTAAGTCTTGCAGTTGGTGGTCTCTCCATTTCTGAGAGCTGCCACATCTACAAGTGTTGCATTCACACCAACATTTAGGTTGTGAATCCACAAATTCATCCCACACAATCAGCAATTCAGTATAATATGTATTCACATCATTTGACCCTCATCTAAGGTTATATAATTGTTGCTTCAATTCATATATCCTTGCTATGTTTCCTTGAGAAAATCTATCACGCAAATCAGACCAAATTTGAGAGGCTAGTTCAAGGTACATTAAACTAGATCTAATTTGTGGTACTGTAGCATTGCGTAACCATGATACCACCATTCCATTACATCTATCTCAAACAGCTACCATCGGATCTAGAGGATATGTAGGTCGTTTCACTGAACCATCAACAAAACCTAATTTGTTCTTAGCAAGCAACGCCGTCTTCATAGATCGGCTCCAATTAACAAAGTTTGAACCATTTAGGAGTTCGGTTACAAGAATTGTACCAGGATTATCACTCGGGTGGAGGTAGAGTGGATTTGAAGGCGGAGGTTCCTCCAGTGGAAAAGACCCAACTTCGCGAGGTGGTAGTCGCGGCAGCATGATCGGAAATCAACAACAATAAGGACGGATTAGAGATGTAGAAGAACACAGCGAACCTGTGGCTCTTGATACCATATAGATATACTGAATAAGAGATGAAAATTGAGAGGAAAAGCTCTGCGAATTCATTATCGGAGAAGAAGAAAAATATAAATTGCTCCGTGCATTCACTCACGTGAACAGTGCCTCATATACAAAAGGGTCACTTGCTGTCTAGGAAAGAGAAGTGAGAAAAATAACTAAAACGTAAAAGAGAAGTAAAAACACGATTATGTCTATAACTATAAAAACAGAAAATCAAACTACATCTTCACTGCACTGCATCAGTTCCACTTTGCTGCTTCTCTTCACTGTATTTACTCCTAGAAAAACTGTAACTTTGCCTCAAAAATAAGATTAATAAATCGAGAAACTGATAGTAACATTAATAATTTTTACTTGTGTTATTGCATACTATTTACGCGATAATAATTATTTATTTTGGATTGACGATTTATGTAGCCTCAAGTACCTTGTAAGTTATATCTACCTCTGTAACACCTTTTGACTTCTGAGAATTGAATATAGTTATATACAATTTTTCTAATGGACATCCATAAGCCACTATTTTTATGGACAGATGGAGTTTATCGTAAAAAGAAAAATATTCAATAATAATAAAGAATGTAAATAATTCAAAATACTCCCTCCATTTCATATAAAATGACACATTTTAATAGTGGCTTTTCTGGCACGCTTTTCTATACTTCTTGATAATGGGTTTTAAAATAGATTTTTGAAGAATTATTTTTTTTACGGGATACTACGACAGTAGTAATATCCCGTAAAAAAATAATTCTTCAAAAATCCATTTTAAAACTCATTATCAAGAAATGTGGAAAAGCGTGCCAACAAAAGCCAAAAAGAAATGTGTCATTTTATATGAAATGGAGAGAGTATTAAATATGACGCATCATTTTGTAATGTGACATACATGTGACGTAAATTCTATTTTTTTCTCTTTTTTTTAGCTGATAATTTTACTTTCATTTGAATTTATTATTATTATTATTATTATTATTATTATTATTATTATACGACAACGAAGCGCAGCTCAGTTGGTAAGACGATTTCCCTCTAATCAAAAGGTTGGAGGTTCGAGTCACCTCAAATGCGTGTGTGGGTGTGTGAGTTGTATTTGTCTGATAAAAAAAATTATTATTATTATATGTAATAAATTATAATGGGAAAATCGCGCACAATTGGTGGGGTTGCTCTGCATGGGCACTTTCTCCACACGCCTTATCTTCTCTTCTATATCAAATTCTTCAAAATAAATTATAATTATGATTTTAAAGTAGTATTTCAATAAGCTGTATTTTACTAATAAAAGCTTGTCGACATGTGAAGCGTGAAATGAATATGAATAACGGCAGAATTAATTTGTGAGAGGCGCCAGCTTATTTGGACCAATTTAACAGCGCCCAAAGAAAAGCATAGCAATTAATTAACGAATTTGGATAAGATTGGGTAAAAAAGATAATATTAGCACTATATTCACGTGCGCAGTTACCAAATCTCACTTTTCTCCAACGAAAATTCAAACGTATCATAACCTTTTAGGGTCGTTTGGTATCCACATACGTATATCAAATATGGGTATTAAAATGGTCCATACACATACCATGTGTTTGGTATATCAGTATATAAAAATTTAATTGATATCTTTAATATACCAATTTCCCACTTTTAACATTCCTGGATATACTATTTTCACCACCGGTATCACTCTTTTCTTCACAGAAACTTTATATTTCTTTTTTGCTTCTCCTCTCCCAATTTCTTCGACGTTGCTCCAATTTTTTCAAAAATTTCACGATTTGTCGCTCATCATAAAAATATAAAAAAAAAATTTAAAAAAAACTTTTTTTTTTCAAAGTGGAAATTTGAGGTTTTTCTTCTTCCCTTGTTTCAATTTTATTTTCCCTCAATTTGAAACTGTAGATTTAAATTTGCGAATCATATTTCCCTTCGTTTTGCAAATTGTTTAACGTAATGAGGCTGGAATTTTATTTTCAAGCAAATAGGTGTTTTGGGATTTCTTGTTGGGATGGTGCTACATTAATTGGTTTTTTTTTTTTCTGCGTAATTATTATTGTTGTAAATGGGAAAGGGTAGTTAAAAGAAGAAAATTGATTTGACATATTTTCCAAATGTGATGAAAATAGCTTTTTTGCTTGTGATTGCAAGTCATTTTAATGTTGTAAATTTTTTGTAGCTTTTGCATAATTTACTACTCCCTCCGGCTCATGATTTCCGACCCCTTTCTTTTCGACAAGTATTTTCACGATTTTTATTGATGGGTTTTAAAATAATTTTTTGATGTATTTTTTTTTTTATGGGATACTACTAATACTTAACTATCCCGTAAAAGAAAACATATTTAAAAAAATATTTTAAAACCCATCAATAAAAATCGTGAAAATACTTGCCGAAAAGAAAGGGGTCGGAAATCATGAGCCGGAGGGAGTATTATTTTTATGGATTTGTTAATGTCTTGGATTGTTTTTAGTTAAGAATTGTAAGTTTGGAATAAAGAAGAAGAAGAAAATATGAAGAAAAAAAGAAGAAAAAAGAAAGAAGAAATAAAGTACAAAATTAACTTATAATAATAATAATAATTATTATTATTATTATTATTATTATTATTATTATTATTATTATTATTATTAGTTAACTTTTATTATTAAAATAAAAAAATAAAAAAAATAAAAAACAGGATTTGATATCTCATATCGGAAGATATTAGATATCAAGCTCATACCCTTACCTGATATCTCATACCCATAGCCCCCTATACCCATATCTGATATCTGATATACTAGTATATGGATACCAAACAGGCCCTTAAAGTATATTCATAATGGTTTCTCATTTTTCCTTTTTACTGGTGATTCAAATCTTCAATTTATTTGTTGAAGAGAAATCTTTTACCAATAGATTTAGCCATTTAGGTTTATTTTCACTGTTTGTTTTTAGAGAGAGAGAGAAAAATAATATGTTACTTTCCCATTTGTGAGCACCTACGTGAGCACTTTAACATTACTTTTTCAATTTTTGTTGGTATTTTATATTTTGTTATCTTAGAAATTATCATAAAAATCATTAAATTTATAAAATGTATAAAAATCAAAACTCAGTTTGTCTTATTACTCATCTTTTGAAAATAGTTTAAAAAAAGAACAAATCGAGTTTTGATTTTTATTTATTTTTGTAGATTTAATGATTTTTATATTGATTTTTAGGATATTAGAATATAAAACAATAATAAAATTTGAAAAAGGTAATACTAAAGTGAAAAAAATAATGAAAGTATTTACGAATATGTGCACGAACGGGAAAGTAGCATATCATTTCCTATGCAGAGAAATATAAGCTTTTTGTAAGAAAAAAAATATAGATTGCGCATTTTTTAGTTTTTGATATTGGGCCTTTTATAGGTTTCTCCTTAACTAGAAAGTGTAGTTTAAAGTTGGCCTATATAAATTCGGTCCAAATCGACATAGGTCATTACGATTTATGCAGGATAGTAACGGGTCGAAAAAATCGAATCTTATTATTTATGAATCCATTTAACTATAGTTGAATATTTCGTAGCTACATAATAATCCAATTTTGTAAATGGACATCCACATCAATCATAAAGATCATTATATAGTTATATTTCTTCCTTTTATTTTGCTTACCTTTTATAATGTTGTGAAATAATATGGTGCATTCTTCATTTTCAATTACTTGTGCACTTTTTTTTTTACGGATTAGCTAGTATGGCCCATACATTAGCTTTACATGATTTCGAATAATAGCTTTATATTTATTGACTTTAATCATTTAATTGGTCTTTTTTTCTTGTATTAGGTATGATTTTTTTTTCTAAAATAAAATTGAGTTATTTATTTTATTATATTATTACTATCAACTCATTCAGAACAATTCGCCCCTTGCAAGCCATGCTCACTTCATGAATTATTTATCTGAGTATTTTGGCATAATTTAAACGAGGTGCAATGGACTCGATTATTTTTGTTTATAAAACAATAATACATAAGTGACTGCAAAATGCCAATGTTATATGATTTGTAACAAAAAAAAATTATATTACACGAAGAGTTGAGAATTATGCCCATTCTCTTTTCAGAATATTTTAACTTTATATAAATTAGAACCTAATATTTTCAACAAAAAATAAAATAATAATAATAATAATAATAATAATAATAATAATAATAATAATAATAAATGAACACTATCAAAAATAGGCATGGGCTAATAATGCCCACCAATCAAGACAATAAGCCCATTATTACAAGAAACCTAGACTAGACCCCTCTTTTATTAAATCACTAAAGAAACCCTAATATTATTATTAATAATTTTTCTTTTCTATAGTCTATCTGGCCGAATATATAAATAAATAAATTCTTAGAAAGCATATAAATTTGATTGGTATTTTGTCGAAAACCATATAAGCTTGGGATCTGATGATTAAAAAAATGCAAAATAATTATGTCTTTATCCCCCCATTATTTTTATATCAATATAAGTTATAGCAAGCCAGATTGTCTGGTTCCACTATCAAAATAATATTATTATAATCTTGTATTTTAAGTAAGTAAGGTCAAAATGATACAGATTTCAACAGAATCTATAAAATAAAAGCAGATAGTACAATAGTAATAATATTTAATTAGTGGTTATTTTAATAAATAAATAATCAATTTATGCATTCCCAGATGGAAGTGGAGATGGGACCTAGAGCAGTCTAATGCTAGTGCCTAAATTGTTTATACATTAAGATAAATTATGGAAAATTATATTTAATTAATTTTCCATTAAAATAATGAGACTTGGTGTTAAAGTCGCTGTATCACATAACATGCTTGTCGCACTTCGTGGACATTTTATATGCTATTTATTCACACTTTACAATGGCGAATATATTTATATATGCAAATATTATTACAGTATTTAATATTTGAAGTACAAACAATATGATTTTATTCAATCTCGATGTAACAAAAAGAAGAGCTAAAGACGTGTTTCTCTTTTGTGTCTTAAGTTTTGTAAACTATTGCTTCGCTATGTCATTCTTCCTTTATTGTGTTCATATATACTCCGTATATATATATATATATATATAATTAAATAGTTCAAAATGTTTTGTTAATTAATTTAATCGATTAATTTTTTTTATTTTTATTTTTTGTAGTGCAGAATTTAATTAATGCAGGTCGTGATCGGTGATGGAGATTAGGGTGAGTATAGTAGGGGAGGCCTTCACTTTACATATATAATTTTAAATAATGCAATATAATTCTACAATTTGTTTTGGAACAAAAGGTTAACATTAGCAAAAACTTGGGTGAGGCCTGCCACATAGTGTGGCCGGGTCAAAGTGTCAATCTTTATGTAAAAAATGGTAATCTATATGAATAAAAGTAACAATTTTTAACATAATTATTTAACGAATAAAAGTGTCAATTTTTAAAAGTGTCAATCTTTATGCAGAAAAGTGATAATCTATACAAATAAAAGTGTCAATTTTTTGAACGGCCACATAGTACACCCGGACTCACCCAAGTGTGCCCCTATTTTTAAAGTGTATAGTTTAATTTTAGTTGCAACGCCTCAACTCAAATAATTTAGACTCCTAGTAATACTTGCAATTACTAATAAATGAAACGATACTCTTTTCTAGTTTTAAATGAAACAATAAACAAAGTATATAATTTTTCTTTGTTCTGAATATTGCTTATTAATTAGGTGAAGGTGACGCGAAAACGTAATGATTGAGAACCAATTTTTAAATATGACTAACCCCAAACTCATCACGGATTATTAACGGACCAAAACCTTAATTTATTAACTTTTGAATTTTTTGAAAAGGAAGATATTATATATATATATATATATATATATATATATATATATATATATATATATATATATATATATATATATATATATATATATATATATATTTAGGGAAGATATTATATTATTTTAATAAGACGTAAATTTACAACCTCTTCCTCCAATCACTAAAAAAAGGAAGACTATATTGTTTTGTAGTCTTGTGTGATACTACTATCGAACAAGTGTCACATGTTGAATTAAAATTTAATAGTTAGTATTTTTTATTTTTTGTTGAAAGAAAACACTTATAAAATGCTTATAAATGTAGATGTTGTCGGGTATGAGTTTCAACAATTCATCCGTAAAGCATAACAATTCTTTTTTAGGTACTCCATAAAAGTTTTTTATTTATTTTGTAAATGAATCACACAAGTTCTTATTAATGATACATTTTGGACTACGATTAAGAAATGCAACCTATTCGGAGCTAGAGAAATATGTATAGCAATCACTATGTGGTGCCAAATAATTCATGATCCATGCACTAACAATCAATTTAAGTTCAAGGTTTGTGATTTTATGGATATACAAACCACCATCTATCCAACCTCCCATACAACACTACTTCTACTCACTCATTTAATTTACACACTCATCTACAAACTTTTTCAAATTAGTACATAATTGCTCCTCTTTTATACTAATGGGTCTCCTTCTCTCCTCTCTCTTCTCTCTTGGGTCTCATTTTATTTTCTTTTTTTATTAGACAATATTTTTCTCTACTCTCTTATTTTTATTTTATTTTATTTTATTTTATTTTTTTTGTGTTTTTTTCTTTTTTTCTTTTTTCATTTTTATTCCATTTTTTTCTTTTTTCCTTTTTTTTTCTTTTCAGTTATTTTTCAACTTTTTAAGTCTTTATTTCTTTTTTTTTCTTTTTTCTTTTTCCTTTTTTTTTTCCTTTTTCCATTTTTTCGTTTTCTTTAGTATTTTTTTTTATTTTTTCCAGTTTTTTTTGTATGAATAGGGAAGTGGTACGGGGTATGAAATATCAAATTCGTACCCGATTACCTATGATTATCGGTACGAATATCGGTCAATTCGTACCGATTACCTATAATGTAGTACGAATTCAGGGACAACAATAGCATTAAATCTACTATAGAGAGAACAAATATATCAGTACGAATACACAAAGGTAGTTCAAGAGCAACTGAAAAACAAACATATAGCAGCAAAACCCTTCACATATCTCAACAACAAGAAATTTTTATATTTTTATCAGTACGAATATTATTCAATTCGTACCCATTATCGAATGATTATCGGTACGAATGTCGGTCAATTAGTACCTATTACCTATGATTATCGGTATGAATATTGTTCAATTCTACCGATTACCTGTACTGTAGTATGAATTCAAGAGCAATTGGAAAACAAACATATAGCAGCAAAACTCTTCACATATCTCAACAACAAGAATTCTTATATTTCTATCGGTACGAATATTGTTCAATTCGTACCGATTACCTATGATTATCGGTACGAATATTGTTCAATTCGTACTGATTACCTATAGCGTAGTACGAATTCAAGAGCAATTAAAAAAACAAACATATAGTGGCAAAGCCCGTTTCACATAAACAATAAATTTTTTTATATTTATATCGGTACAAATATTATTCAATTCGTACCGATTACCTATGTTTATCGGTACGAATATTGTTCAATTTGTACCGATTATCTAAATGTAGTACGGATTCGGGAACAATAATAGCATTAAATCTACTCTAGATAGAACAAGAAGCTCATGATAGTTCAAGAGCAAGAAGAAATCAAGATAAGGGAGAACAAGAGCTAAACCACTTATTCATTCCTTTTAGCATACATCAATCGAAATCCCAACACCAAAAATTCCCACCTTATCAGACACCCAAATTGAATTCCCAACACTACATATATTCAAAAATGTAATAAAGAGATGTACATCAGGAAAAACTGAAAACTGTTCGTACCAGAACCACTGCATAGGTACGAAATAATAACACGCGTACCCTGCAGACTGTAATGGTACGATCTTACATACTACGAACCAAATCAAATCAAAACCAGAGACGAAAATTCACATAAACAAACAGCTACCTCCATGGCTAAAATTCACAGAAACAAACAGCTAAAATTCTATCAAATCCATATATAAATTATTTTCACTCCAAAATTTAATATCTCAAAATTGAAATCTTAAAAATGAAACATAATTCCTACTCTGCTTCGCACTCACCGTTATCATCCACGCCGCCCCCCACCAGCTAACCCTATCCACCGCCGAGCCGCCGCAGCTCAACCCCCTCCCTGAATCCGCCGACAATGAGACCATATACCAGGTCTAGGAGCAGCTCCACAGCGGTTGCGCCGACGAGGAACCCCTGCAGTATCTGTATGAGCTCAACTTGGCGCGCCCGAAGAAATCGATGCCGCCGCGAGTCAAATTGATGTGGCCGTTGCTTGGAGTAGGTATGGAGGTCAGCATCTCGTTCTAGGCGAAAGAATCTCTGGTTTGAAGAAGTCGGGAACGGCAATCAGGGGTTGGCAGTGCCGGCGGCGATGGTGTTGAGAGAGAAAGAGGGAGAATGAAAAAGAAGAAGAAGAAAAGGGAGAGATAGAGAGAGAAAGAGAGAGAGAGAGAGAGAGACCCATGCCCCCATTTAATTTTTGAAATTGGGCAAAATCTAGGGAAGGTATTTGTGGGCTAATTTAGTCATATATTAGAAGATTGAGTATTTGAGGTATAAAATTAAAAGGGTAGGTAGATTTAGTGTTTTTTATAAAAGGTTGGGTAGTTGACCCTAATACCACTATACTAGGTGGGTATGAGCTTGGATGTGATAAAATTAATTAAGATATGCTAGTCACCCAAGTGAGTATATTTTCGTGGGCATTGCTTACATTTTTACTATTTTATCTTTTTTACCTCAAAAACTATTAATAGCATCGTTGTGTTCACAAATTTATTAGAATTCGAATGTATTTGAGTTTGAGAATGATAATTTTTGTCACTCCAACCTCATCACTAAAGTCAACAAGGATATCACCTTTTAAACCTTATCTTATTTGAAGAGAGTTAAGTTTGATTCCAAAGAATGTCATAATATTTAAACCTATACCCATTGTCATTTACATATCAAAACCATGAAATAGTAATCCTTAAAAGTAATTGACTTTCCAAAAATAATGTAAAATAGTGAAAAAGACAATAATGGATTTGTCAACATATATAATAGATCGAATCTGACTATTTGGTAAAGGTATAAATTGATTGAAAAGGTAAATTGATTGACTGGATTAATACTACTCAATTTGGTATTACCTTTTTTCCCCTCTCTAAATTAAAGCAGCTATAAATTAAATAAAACCATCTAATTATTCTCATTTACTCCCTCCATCTCATTTCAATAGTCATGTATACTATATTGAGTTGTCCTATTTCAATAGTCATGTTTCCTAAAATTGAAAGAATTAGCTCATTAAATGGACCATTGATCATCTCATCATCCACTCACCTCTCAACACGTATCCCAATATAATTTAAATTTTAAAAGTTTAAATTATCATAACTTGCTTGTTTGTTATTCGATTTTTACAATTTTATATCAAATTAAAGGTCTTGATGTGATCTTTTATTCAAGATTAAACATCAATATATTTTTATGCATCTATAATGTTCTAGTTTTAAAATAATGAAATTTGCATTACACACACTCCCCTAAAATCATGTGCCGAAAAGTAATATGACTAGTAAAGTGAGACGAAGGGAGTAAAAAAATAGTGATTGGTCAACTTTTTCATATGTTTTTTTTTTTTTTTTTTTTTTTTTTTTTTGTTTCATCAAGCAAATTACTAATAAATAATAGTACTATGATAGAATATGGTACCTCAGGTAGATGATCCAAGTATTATTTTGTGGGCTTCTTGTTAATAATTATCAACCACTTAGAATTTAAAATCCATTCATGAAGAAGCAATTAATATTTTAATTAATCGAGGGATGACCTATTGGCCGTGTTGAGGCATACAAACATTTAATAAAATTAATAAAGATGATGAGAGTTATTAAATGATTTTAAATAAAATAATATAAAGTCCAACTCCCACACACAAACTTGCTTGCCAGCTATATATACATCTATGCTACATGCAAAAAGGGAGCATCACCCCTATTCTCTAGATTGTTTCCCACCTCCATTAATTAAAAATAAAACTGGATTATTCAATTAATGATCATATTATATTTGCCCCCTTTCGAATAAAGTAATGCATCACTTTCAAGATACATATTTTTTTAATTAACTAAAGCAAAAGATTGCCAAAGAACCCCACATATTCTTCAATTTACTCAAACAATAGCAATAGTTATTATAATAAATTTGATCGCCATTTTTTTAGTAATGGGGCTGGTTAAGTCTCATCCAGTTTTCTCATCTTCCAAATAATTTCAAGCTGTATTCTAATAAATATTATATGTGTGTGCTATATGCATTTATTTTTTGTCATGTTATATGGTAGTATTAGGCACAGTAAATAATTTTTCCAATTTAGAGTTCAATTGTTTTAATAAATTTATTTTATAATATATATTATAATTATTTTTTTAAATTTTATAATCACATCAGCCGTTGATACGTATATATGCCCACGTTGAATAAGGGTCCATGCCTTATACTATTATGTTTTATGAAAACAATATGTTTAAAATTTGCAAGGCTTTTTCCTCTTTCTTCCTATATATATTTTTTTTATTTATTTTTTTAATTAATATATATATTTTTTGCCCTTTCAAAAAAGTATCCTATTTATATTTTCAATTCTCTTTTGTCTGGGGCTAATGAGGAAAAGTTAACTTTGATTTTTATTGCAAGAGCACACACGGTTAGAAGAGTTGCCACGTAGGAGGGGCAGGCGTCAATGCTTGTGGACACGTGGCGGAACGAGGGTGATTTTGAGATGATAAAAAGTTTCGCAAGCGACAAAATCTGAAAATCAAAAGCAATGGTGGGCCATCCATTCTGGACATGGGCCCGACAAGTCCGACGTGGCAGAAACAGTCTCATAAATAATGGTATATTATGCGGATTTAGTAACAGTAGAAAATAGAATGGCTGTAGGCCCCCCAGTGAATTGGCCTTGGCCCCATCATTTCTATAAATATACTTCGCATTAATTAAATTATTTATTGTAGTACTAAGATTGATCGATTAACTTTTTTTTTTCTACTATGATTTTGATAAATAAATTCTCAATTCCAACGTACTCAATTGTTTCCAACTAATATTGAATTTCAAAATCAAACTAAAAATATATCTTGTTCGAGCTTGATTCCTATTTGTCTGGCCTTAAAATAAATTGACTTTGATTAAGGATCGTATCAAATTTCACCTTTAGTTTTGAAATTAAAAAAATAATTAAGAAAATGAATTCCGATTTCCAAGATATCTACTTAAATAAATAAGCCCCCAATTATCTAATCCAGTAAATATTTAATTATGGATGCATACACCACTTTTCAAATATCACCTAATCTTCTTTTTTTTTTTTTTATGTTGTGTGAACCCGCAGCCGGTACCTCTGTAGACCCACAGAGGCGTTGATGGGATTTGAACCCGTGACCTTTTAGTCCACACGCCTACTGCCCTACCATTGAGCCACCCCTAAGGGGCAAAATATCACCTAATCTTGAAGTATTAAAACATACGGAGTATTTCCATTACCCTAAAAATAAACAAAAAAATCAAATTTCCGTTTAAATATATAAAAACTAGTTTCCGCACCACAGGACTAAAATTGCCTTGCACGCGTGCCCTTAAATGTCTGCCATGTAATTTCGGGTAATACTATCATCCCCTTAGGCAAGGGGAAGAAGATATTTTGGGGCTATGATGAACAGTGAGCAATTCACAGTTTCACGCGATAGAGATTTCTCAAATAATAAATAAATAAATAATAATGACTCCCTCTCTTATATGCGTATGATTTTTTTATTATTATTTTTTTATTTTGGGATGTTCCAAATTTATTTTAATACCTAAATAGTAAATATTCTCTTACATTATTTTATTAAATACTTTAAAGTTATACTTTATCCATTTTTTTCCAATAATTTTATCTTAACAATTTTACTCTATCATTTCCTAATAATTGTATCATATATTACTAATTAATTTTAATACTTTATCCGTCTCATTATATGAATCTTATTTCACAGTATATGTAAAGCATAATATAATAAAATGTGATTAATATAATAAAATGGTGCGGGTATTTTTTTTCAATAACATTAGAGCAACCGCAGCGGGGCGGGCTCGCTGCTCGTCTCCGCTGCGGAGCAAGTCCCTCCACCACTGCAACTCTTGGGCTCAGAGGGACGGGTGCGGAGTAGAGAAAAGGGAGCGAGCCCGGGCTGAAGTCATGCGTTAATTTTTTTTTTTTTAAATCCGAATTTCAACAAAAAAAAAATATATTCAAGATTTAGCCGTTGAAGGCAACGGCTACCCCCTATTTCCCATTCTATAAATTACAATCCTCCACTCCCAAAATCCCACACCAAAATTTACAATTTCTTCTCTAAATCCACTCAAATTTCTTGATTTTTCTACTCATTTTATTGCAAAAAAATGTCCGATCCTATTCAAAAATTCATTCTTGAATGGATGGACGGCAACTACCCAAGTGGCGGCCCAAGTAATTCGGCGGAGCAACCGACTACGCCGGGAGCAAATTCTTCCTCGCTTCCCGGTTTCGAGCAATTCGCCAACACTTTGACCGGAATTATGGGATTTTCTGGCCAAGGCTATCGACCGTTTTCTCCACCCGATAGCCAAGGTTTTGCTCAATTTGCTACACCACCCGAAGATCGAGATTGTTATCGCTTCTCAACTCAAGGCCTCGAGTCTATGAATCTCGCTTCGTCTTTCGATATTGTGTCAAACGTTCGAGAAGAAGCTCCGAAGAAAGGTGGAGTTCGGGGTAAAGGCAAGGCGAAAAAGAAGCCAGACGGTCCGCCGACGACGCAGAGCCTAGTGAAGCCGCCCGTGAAATATACTGAAGATGAAACGGAATGTCTCGCTCACATTTGGGCGGCTATATCTCAAGACCCACCGAGGATGGGAGATGATCAAACTTTGCAACATTTTTGGAAACGAATCGAAGCCGTCTACAACGAGAGGAAGCTAGGCTGGGCGAACAAAAGGGACGACAAACAACTGAAGTCGCATTTCGGACGAGTCCAAGCGAAATGCAAGGTGTTCAACGGCTACTATGTTCAAGCGAATTGGGGTAGCGGATGCGGTAACGAGGACATCTACGACAAGGCAGATCATTTGTTCTACGAAGCTACGAAGAGGAAAGCTCACTTCAAGTACAAAAAAACTTGGAAGAAGCTCATCCTAATTCCAAAATACGTTCACATCATGAACCACGACAGCGGCTCTAAGAAGCGCCAAAAGGGCAATGATGGCTCATCCAACTCAAGCCGTTTGGCTCAAGAGGAGTCCTTCGGTTTTGATGATCGAAGCCGGTCAATTGGGCAAAAGCAAGCCATCCGACAAGAGCGCAACAAAGGCAAAACACCGACTGATTCAGCGGAGCCGATTGATGTAGATGAAATGCCAGAGGAAGTCTACAACAAGCACAACAATGTCGCTGATAGAGTAGCAATGTTAGCGGCGGAGAAAGCAGAATACGTACGACGGAAGAAAATAAAGAATTACTTGAAGGCGAAGGCGATCGATACGAGCAACTATTCACCGGAGGATTTGGAAGAACACAACTAGCCACTTTGAGGAGCATGTTTTGAATTAAATCCGGTTTCATTGTAATCGAATTAGGTTGTTTTGCTTTATGTACTCTTACAATTTTAATTCAATAAAAAATATTTTATCAAAATGTTTTTTACATTTGTAATTTTAAAAAAATCAAAATTAAAAAAATAAACATTAAAAATCAAAATAAAAAAATGAACATTAAAAATCGAAATAAAAAAATAAACATTACAAAATTGAAATTAAAATACAAAATAAACATTAAAATAATACTTTATCCATTTCACCCAATTTGACACCTTTGCTTTTTACACATATACCAAGGAGGGAGTCTTAAGAATGTTTACTCATGAGTTAATTAAAATGGATACATTATTAACAATATATTTAATCTTTAATAATTTATTATTTTATGAAATAAAAATTGTGAATTTAATTTTTCAAAATAAATTAAACATTTCGGAATTAACTAATTACCCTCATCTTTTTTGACATCCAGTCTTCTAATTCTAAGTCTGCAACAAGCATTAAAAAAATGAAGAACAAATTATACTAAATCAAAAGCCAAGCAGTAAAAATGCATAAACATTACACCAAAATCCACAAGCTAAAGTAGTCCCAAAATATCACCTCACACTACAAAATCCCATGCAGAAAATAAGTCTTGGCCAATCTAAACAACCATGTGATCACTTACTAAGATAATTTCCCACTCTAATTCAAATTTGAAAAACAGTGGGAAATTCTACATATACTCCCATCAAAAAATTGAGCAGCATAACAACAGTAATTCAGCAAAATAAAAATAAAAAATAAAAACAGCAGAGAGAAAAGGAGATGGCGAAGAAGCAGCCGTGTGGTCGTGATCGAAATCTGATCGTGCAGTTTCTTCTTGTCCAGGCAAAGAACGGGAGGCCGGAATAGGGGAGGATGAAGGAAGCAAGTGTGAAGTGGGAGCTATCCAAATCAACAATTCACCGTGTGTGGAAATCTGCAAGAAAGCAACAAATTGCAGGTGAGGCAATACTCAGTGTTAGTGGACAAATAACAAGGAAGAAGACGATCAAACACACACCTGATCCAGGTAAAATCAAGGTTCTTCATCTTAGGGATATGACAACTTATGAAAGAATGAGGAGTGCATTAGGAATAAGCCCTAGTACATCCATCATCAACCAACATAGATAGGATTCTCAGTAAACTGTCATATATCAAGTAAATAATCCAGCACACAAATTTATTAACCCAAGCATGCATCAATGTGCTATGAGAGAGACTTATGCAGACGCAAAATGATTTTGTACCCAATTTTCATAAATAACCAACACCAACAGATTAGCAGACACACACCAAACATTCAAGAATAATCATGACATTAATTCGACACCACAAAGATCAGACAATTCAACACAAGAGCAAGGGGTAGGAAACATGCCCCTTGAGACAGAGATCCCTCGCCGGCATCCTGCTCTCCGGTGGGCCGACGGTTGCTCGTAGAGCCTTGAATGGGGGCGATCTCAGCCGTACCGGGACAATGAAGATGGCCGAAACGGCAGAGGGTTACTCGTGGGGATCTCAACTGCCAGCCGACTTGGCAACAGATCGACCGAGGGGGACCGATGACGCGCAGAGGGCCCCACCTCTCCGGCCGGCAAGTATGCCTTGGGGATCTGGGCGGCGATGGAGACAGGGACGGACTCTCCACGTAATCCCACCCGTCACCGGTAAACCCACCGCTCCGGGTCGTCATCACGGTGGGAGGGCGGCGGATGGAGACCCACCGTCCAGTCAAATTGGGTGAAATGGAGGGGTCCATTGATTCTGATTTAGAGCGATTTAGATAGTGGGAAAGCCAGATATTGAGAAAGGGGGGAAAGAGATGTATAGATCTGGGTAGATCGGCGGGGGAGGAAGGGGAGATCGGTGGAGGAGGGGATTGAAGCTCGGCGGCGGAGAGATGAAATAAGGGTTCTTGATAGAACTTTCGAGAGAAAATTGGGTGAGAGAGAGAGAGTGATCCGAAAATGAATTCATGATTTGGGGGTGAATTGATTTTAGTGGGAAGGGGTAGGTAATGGGTCGATTTTATTTATTATTATTTTTTAATTCTCCACTTATGAAATTATTAAGGAAAATAAACCCCAACTTAACTAAACCTAATCCTTTCCTATTTAGGAAATGAGTCAGATTAGGTGAAATAGACTAAAATGGAAAATATGTCAAATTGAGTGAAATTGAGAGAGTATTTTATTAAAATGAGAGAGAGCCCGAAGGGAGCCCGACCATTAAGACTCGATTTAGAAGTGGGCTCTCTCCGCCGAAAAAATGGGAGAGAGCCCACTTTTTGGGCTCACCATCGGGGTTGCTCTTACCAATAATTTCACATGAGGAGGAGGATTATAAAAGAAAGAGTATAAGAGAGAGAAAAAGTTGTAGCCAATAGGACGATCCAAAATTCCAAATGCTATCGAGTTGTACCCTCTTGATTTATAGGAAAAAAATGTTTTAACGCAATTTTTAAAAGCGAGGGAAAAAAGGATAAGATAATATTATCTTGTACATGTAGGTACTGACCAAGCCACGTAGGATAACATGCACTAAAAATGCGACAATTTGTGGGGCCTACTAGTGAGATAGAATAAAAGTGGGAAGAAATATAAACCAGACTTTTTTATTTTCTTTATGGTTTCTTGCTTTTACTTTTAACTTTTAAGGTAATTTTGTATTCATGAAAATATGCTTGTGAAATTAATATTCCATCCGTTTTGTTAATGTGGCACACTTCAGGTTTGAATGAATAAAAATGGGATTTTTCACTTTTGAAATGATTTTAGCATTATAATTTCAAATATATTAGTACATGAAATTCAATAATAGTTAAAAGGAATTATATCCATTTTTAGTTCAATAGATTCCATTTTTATTTCATTCATTTTCGTTTTGTGTTGTTGGTATATCATAGTATTAAACACGTTTCCATTTTGTGAAGTTTTGTTATCATTAGATAAATTTAATAAAATAATTTTCGCCTGTACATAAATGATTCATCGAATTACGGAGTATATGTTTATGATGACTTTTAAAATATTCAGCCCTTTTTTTTAGAACTAATAGTATATTAGTAATAAATGTGGAGGGATATATATTGATTGTTGGATGAAGAATCAAGCCACTTGATCCTGCTATTAAAAGACTTACTATTTGATTTCTTAAAGGGCAAATTAATTCTAATCAATTCAATTATTTATCATCTTTTTCACAATAAGGCGCATTAACAAAAGTTATTATAGTTTGCTTTTAAAAAAAAAAAACATTTATTATATATAGTATGATCATTTATCTATACACAATCTTACAATTTTGTAAAAGATACTAGCTCGATCAGCATTGTTTGATGGAGTAATATCGATTTAAAGCCTAAATTATACTCGTTCTTTCAAAAGTACGTCATAAACTATCAATAATACTATCAACAAAGAGCTTAAACAATGATATTGCAAAAAAAAATCGGTGAAGAAAAATGATGACGTGGCCAACCGATTGTTACAATGTGTATCTTATATATATATATTTCCTCCATCCTGTTACATTAGTCTTATTTCCGTTTTGGTCCGTCCCATTACATTAGTCACATTTCTAAATAAGAAAATATTTAACTTAAATTTCAGGGCCCAATTAGTACTTTTTGTACCTTTCCTCCTAAATTTTGTACTTTTGCACACTAATTTTCTCTTAAATTTGTATTTTTTTCACTTTTTTGACCATTTCTTGGTACATGTGATATTCAAACTATGACTAATGGGTTGGTACATGTGATATTCATTGATTTTAGTACGAACTACTGACAAGATTAACTCGTCCATTATGATTGTACTGAAAATGCATTATGAGGACTGATGCATTATAATAGTATTGACAATGCATTAAAGTTGTACATATCGTGCATTATAATTGTACACATAATGCATCATTTTTTACTTTTTACGGAAAACCTCATTTGTATGAGATCTCACCCCTATATATATATATATTAAAAAAATCTAGCATATGACACTCATTTGCATTATTATAATGCTATGATTTAGTACTCCCTCCGTATACTTCGAAGCGGCCACGTTTTCATTTTGGGACGTTCACTCCGAAGTGACCACTTTCCTTTTTAGGTCCAACATTATTAAATTAGCCCAATTAAAAAATATATTATCCCCATCTAACCCAACCCTAATCTACTAACCATACTTCGTCTTCTCCATCTCCGCTTCTCTGCCTCGTTTTGAAATTCGCGGCAATTTTTTTTTTTTTGCTTTTTATTATGCCTTCCTTTCATCATTTTGCTTGTTGCATTATTTAATTGTTCATGAAACTTAATATTGTTTTGAATATTTATTGTGGTAGAAATTAAATATTAAAATTTAAAATTTGAATTTTGGTAGGAAATTCAAACCTATACAATTAGTCTTAATCTACATTCATTAAAAGAGGTGAGCACCACTATTAAGTCATTTCTTAAAAATTGTGCCGAAAAGAAAGTGGCTGCTTCGAAATATACGGAGGGAGTATATACTCATTATATTTTAATTTATTGCTATATATTGACACGAAAAAGTATGCAGCACTATTGCGTTTGCGTATGATACGTATATGGAGAAAATGGCAATATCTTAGTTGAATTTTGTCTTGTTAAAGATTAATTGAATAGACATACGAAAGTGGGCAATACCCTAAAGTTGAGTGCTACACTCTAAAATGCACCGAGATGTGTGGGTGCACCCACCACATGCATCTATAGCTCCAATGCTCCATTCATTAAAAGTTCAAACCTTTTTTAACTTTGAAATTTAATAATATTTATTTTTAGGACTCTGTGATTTTATTCCAAAATAATTACATCGATTTGCTTAGTGGAGATTTGTCTAATAGAATTTGTACCATATTTAATACTACAAGAGAGTTTAAGCCATCTAATAATATTTAATTTCGGGACAAGCACGTAGTGAATTAGGCAATTAAATGGTATGTATATCTACATAATTAGTTACTATTCCACAATCTCATTCTAATCCGATAATTTTAATATAATTGAGTATATTATGATACTCAAATAGCTATATTATAATACTGTATATAAATTTTCCACTTTGCTGCCGGATCCTTTATTGACAAAGCATGTGACATCTAGGGATTTAGAAATTTCAAATGTTAGGGTATATATTTTCCTTATACAAATCTTAAATCATTGTTTTTGCTACGTGTTGTTAATATATTAAGGCAATAGAAAATGTCGCATGTTTTGATAATAGAATATCTGAATTGCACTTTGTTTATCAAAATAGAAAAAGGAAAGAAAAAAAAAGCTCCAACTTCCAACACTTATCAAATGTAAATAAAAAGCACTTTTTATGTAACTTCATGGGTTTTTTTTCAAATTTATATCAAGCAAAATATGTAAAACGATTACTGTATTCCACCTCATTTAAAAAAAAAAAATCACTACTCATTTTAAATGTATGAATCCGAAATGTCAACTTAAATTAGCAATCCATGACCATGTGTGAGTTTAATCCGATAATACAGTTGGTGAAATTTTTGAAAGGTCAACATAAAATTAAAATAAAATTTTATGACATGTGATCAAATTGTGTTCAATTTTTTTTTCGTTCATATCACTTTGAAATTGGGTGTGCGTTCTTGAATCGTGTAACTTCGCATTTCACTTCATATAATTCTGAAATAATTGGATCGGATTTCAAGTAACCTCTAAAATCTTGGTGCTAGTGCTCAAAAGCTTGTCTTCATCACTCTAATTCGTGGTCACTAGGCAATTCTTTCATGCCCAGTACATATAGTCAATGCTTCCAAGCAATTGCAGAAATCCATATTGGCCACCTCAAATATTCAACCCCAGAAATAAAAACAATAGACTTATAAAAATATTTCAAGTATTTCATCCTAGTTGATTTTGTAATGTGTAAATACTTTCGTCGTAGTGATCTGCCGAGCAGTCATTCCCAATTCGGCGTGGCGCCAATGTACACTTTTAGATCGTCATAAACCCGAATTTTCAAGAGCATCTGGTCATTGGAATAAGGATCCTGATTCTCCAACACATGTATGATGCATGAAAATAACGGTCTGGGCATACAAAATGGGCGTCAAAATATATTCTCAGCCGACGTAGGTTGGTTCGATTAATAACGGTCTCTCTTGATCTCCTTCTACATACCCCTTTGAGGTTGTCCTTCGAGCTTATTTCGCTGGCACCCATACCTTTTTGCCTTTACCTTTTAAGGGATCATGTGCCTCTTGAACCACGACAAGCATATCTTCGACATGTATTGCTTAATCACTACTTGTATTGTTTGAGCGAGTGAGATCTCCTCTTGAAGACATGATGATAAAAGGTGAAGACATTATGATAAAAGTGGTGGAAGATGCAATGAGATGGTGCAGATGAGCAAATCACATAAAGAGGGGATGAATACGTGTGTGTTGACTGATGTCATCTTTTTGAATATTTGCCTAATTAGTCAGTATCATCTGATAGAATCTGACAAGTTAGAACAATGCTGACAAAGTTATGATTGACTAGCTGACTGCGACCCTCCTGAGTGGTTTGTTTGATGGACTGTTGACATTTATCGAAAAAGTGAGCAAAATGTGTTGGACTATATTTATACTCGTTTAGTTATTTGGAAACATAAAACATGAACATACTTGTGTTATTGTGCATGTGACTGACTTGGTGTCATCCACTTAAATACTTAGAAAGATTTATGTATTTCAAATTAGTGTTTTTCTGCCAGTTAAACACTTAAGCTAGTAAAGTGAAAAATACATTAACACACAATTTATACTAGTTCGGTCAATATACCTACATCCACTTTACCTCGACTGAGATGAACATCTTCACTCGGCATTCATTAGGTTTACAATGGACACCTAAGAGTCTGTCTTGATTTTAAGGGCAACCAAGAGCTTATCTATGGGTTTACGGGCACTCATAAGCCTCACAACCTTCATTCAATCATGATTGTCAAACCTAACCAAGTTCACTCATAATCTGTGTTTGAGTTTGGGTTGATCGGTTTTCCAATTAATGAGAAATCTTTTACCTTGAAGTACAAGATAGAGGATAAGATTTCTCGTCTAGGCTATGAATACATGAAATTGAGCCAAGGACAAAAAAGAAAGCTAAGATTTCTAATGTAGAACACTTAAATGAATGCCCTTTGACATGAATGACTGAAGATCTTAAGAAGGGATGTAAGTTGTTTCCAAGAACTCTCTCCCCCCCCCCTTCCGGTGTGGTGATCACACACCCTTCTTCTTTGAAGTCCTTCTATTTTTTATATATAGTGAAGATTCTCGAAACTATCCGTTGTAGAGATACATATTACAGAGATACATGTGGGAGTGAATCTCACTACTGCTTCATCTTTCTTCAAGTTGTGAGTAAAAGCTCCTATTAACAGAGTGTTTGAATTTCTGCAGAAGCTATATATAAGTTTTGACTCATTTTTTTGCATAATACTATGTCAGCTTTGATATGGAAATGGTGCCTTCCCAGATCTGACATATTCCATATATACGCCAATCGAGATTGATATCAGCGAGATGCTTGTTAGGTCTGAAATCATCATTGGGCCTCACTGAGTTGACATCTCCAAAATTCAATTGACTGTTGAGGTGAGTCCATTGCCACTCCTGATGTGAATAAAAAAGGTGGAGACGACAAATGCATTCTAGTAGTATGGCTAACTAATGCATTCTAGTAGTATGGCTAACTAATGCATTAGACTGACGCGCTGGCCTCCTGATATACTTGGATATGTTTGACTGATCAGACCTATGACTGCACTCAATTTAGTGGCTTCTTACTGATCAATGTATCACAGACTTGCCTGCGCATAATCAGACATGCTACTATACAAGCGTGCCGTCTCTAACTTATGCTAGCAAGTTTGAGAACACTCTTCAAAATGGTTAAGGAATTTTGAAATCCAACATAAACAACCATTAATAATATTTACTAACATATGGTATAAATTAATTACATTTATTTTTTAAAAATATTACTAACACAAATGGAGGCTCATGCTTGACACGGTCCCCCGCACGCCCTGCGTGCCTCAGTAGACTTGCTAGTGCGGCCAAGCCCCTTCTCCGGCACGAACTTGCAGGCGAACCTCTAAGGACCAGCGCGTTGAGGGTGCTCTAAAAGTCGCATCAAAATAAAATAAGGCAATTAACTATTTAGGAAAAAAGGTAAAGTTTAATGTGTAGCCCGGGTGCTTCAAATGCTACTCAAAGCAATGGAGTTAATTTCAGGTATAGGAGGGCATTTAAAGGTTATGTGGATTATGACTAATCACTTCTGCAAAAATTGAAGCTATACGTTCCAATAACTTTTCTTTTACAAGGTAACGTACATATTCCAAGATTTAATCATACATTTAAATTTGCACAGTTGCATAATTCAATCAATGAATTGTAAACAAAATATTTAGAGGAATTGATTACATAATCCTCATCAGTGATAAGTGTCTCGTATAAAGAAACTTATTATGCGAGTAATGATTTTCCATAACATAATTTTGCATTACATGAAAAATCACCGTAATTTAAGTTATTACGTATGGAATATTTATATGGCGCTCGACACGTATATGTGACTAGACATTTATAAAGTAATTACAATGTCACAAATATTAAGGGTGATGCTAATTACAATTTCACAAATATTTAATATCATTATTAAATATTAAAATCGTAGTAATAATATGTGTCAATCCATAAAATTACCCTCTTTAAAGATACAAATGGAGAATATACCCTTTTATATAACTTATTTGTAAAACTACCTCTCTTTTCTATTTACCCACTCCAATTCAAATGTACAGTGTCCCGGTTGGCACTATTCATGTGAACAGTGTCCCGATCGGCACTATTTCTGACACTATTCATTTAAAATATATATATATATATATATTTTTTTTATTACAACCTTAGAAATGAAACACCCTTTTAAAAATAATCAGGCCTATCACACTTCCGTAAATAAAATTAATGCATACCAACTTCATACCTTAAACTGCTTTGGGATCTCTTTCGACAGAGGTTTTATGGACTGCGTCCAACCACCAGGAGCACCTTATGGTTCTCTGTTGAATTCCTTCCTTAGCTTCTGATCCGCCTCGCCTTCGTCTAACTTATCAATCCGAGCAGCGCTCCAGGAAACGTGATAAGGGCTCAGAACACTGAGCAAGAGACTCACTGCGGGCTAAATTTGTTGGTAAACAGAAATTTAAAATTACGAAGGTAATGAGCAAAAGCCCGAATTTTTATTGGGAAATTATAAACTATTTATTACATAAGTTTATCCCCTTTAGGGAGGAGACAAACTTGTTTAGCTACCTATGGTAGCGGAATGGAAAACTCGCATACACTCGAAAATTTTAAAACTATTACAAAGCTAATGTTGAAGAAAGCTAAGAAAGTGATCGATGATCTTTGCTTCCTTCGCTCGTCCTTATTTATAGAGGTTGGCGACCTCTTTCTCTTGAATTATTGCATCGGATGCTTTCTACCGACGCCAGCTTGCATGGGACCTCCTTCCTCCATTATCACCGAAAGAGGTGATAATTGAAACTTCTTTTGGAGACTGGGGTCCTCCATTATTGAATTCCACCGAACAAATTTGGTGAAATGTCTTTTCTTGTTTTTGGATCGTGAATGAACGGTCCTCCCACCTTTGTCGTTTTATTTTAGTGGGAATCTTGCTTTTCCTCACCCTTGTCGTCTTCTTTTTGGTGAGGCTCATCTTTCATAGAGTCACATGACTCTATCTTCTTGTGTCGGCCAACTACTTTTTTGGCGGGGCCCTGGGCATCCTTCCTTTCGGTGGCTCCCTTGATTCTTTCTGGTCCTGAGCCCGAGCTCGTCCCGCCCTTGGCATGAACTTCTTGCCGAACTCAAGTTCTTTCTGACTTGGGCATGCTGGACAAATGTGGTTGATCCAGTTCCCATAGTGCGCCATGTTACAATACTTGCGATGAGTTTCCTTGCTCGTCACAAGCTTGTTTTCCCATAGCAGATTCCTCTTTCTCTCGAAAGCCTCTTCTGCGAATCTTGTGGTTTTTCCTGTCATTGTGTTTAACAGGAATGATCCATTCACCGAGTTCTGGAAAAAGTTGAACTGGTACTTGACTTTGTCCATCTCTGTGAGACAGACCCATAAACCCCAAGCCCTTCGGGTTGAGATTTCATCCTCGGTAATCATGGAGACAAGTGGTACTTATCCACTTGGAACCTTGATGCTGCATCGGCTCCGCTCGTCGGTTCGCCTAAGCCTTATGTAATGAAAGGCTTCATGGTTCCCTTTCCAACTGGTTCTGGTGCTGCACTTATGAAGTAAAGCTCCAAAACATCTCCTCGGCTGAGCTGGTCATTGTTGGACCAGGAATCGTAAACAGCTTCTTGAATCCACTTGGGTAGATTCTTAATTTCTGTAAACGATGGGGAGACCGTATAAACCGAGGCAAGTGCCCCAAATTCATACCATTCCTTGACTTCTTGTGGATGAACACCTGGCATCATCCACACTCGGGGGTACTTTCCCGAGACATCAACCAAGGTTTTGTTTGGGTTGATCCCTCGTCTCGTCATCAACTTCTCCCAGCTTGCTTGATAAGCCTGCCAAAAAGGAGAAACTTGAATAATATCAGTGTTAATCTTAGAAATGCCTTTCAATGGCCTAAGATTATCCTCTCCCTCTTTAACCCCGGAGGTGCCGGGTTGAAATGATACCTCAGGATTTGACTCCTGATTCTCATCTTTTCCTTGGGCCGATAGTATTGATACTACCAACTTAGGACTCGTGCAAGAGGTATTTGAATCCTCTGCTACCGTTATAGGGGCCGGTAACCGAATCGCTTCTTTTTCTGGGGTAACCGGAGTCACCCTAGAAGCCCGAAGGAGTGGCTCTTGTATTGCATTCCAGCACTTAGTCTGTGCCAGCCTACAGTCTTGTATTCTGTTTGAGACTTTCGCCTTGTCAACAGATTGTATTTTTCCAGCTTGTTCAGCTTTCAAAACACACTCGTCCCATTCCCTTTGAAGCATCTCAAGGTCTTCCCTGAGATGTCTCATGGCATTGTTGATAGAGCTAACTTCAGTTGGCTCCATCTCTTGTTAAGAAATCTGCAAGAACATTTTCGTGAGATTTCACAATGACAATATCAAAAATAAAATATTGACATTCTGCTTGCCATCTAAGTAATCTAGCCTTTTCAGGTTTCGATTCAATCTTGTTTTTTAAGAAAGCTTTAACTTGGGTGTTATCTACTTTCAAAATAAATTTCTTTGCAAGAAGAAAGAGAGACCATTTTTTAAAAGCCTTTCGCACTGCAAAGAATTCCTTCTCGTTGATGTGCCATCGAATGGCCTCATTTTCCTGGAACAAACCGCTACAGTATCTGCATGGTTCTTCTCCATTAGGAGTGATCTTTGTTAGCACTGCCGCCCACCAATGATCACTTGCATCAGTGTACAAGACAAGATCGTCTTCGTCTTGTGGTATAGAGAGTTTTGGGAGGTTCTCGCAAACTTCCTTTAAATCTCTCATTCCTTTTCGATGTTCATCTGTCCAAATGAACGGAACATCCTTCTTCAGTAGCGGACTGAAAACCTTTCTGTATTTTGCAAGATTCTTGATGAACGCTCCTGCAAAATTAACAACTCCTAGAAAACTTTGAAGTTGTTTCTTCTCCTTTAGATCCTCAGAGAAATTCTTAACCTTTTGGACTATATGGTCCTGTAAGATTATCCCTGATTCATCTATCTCGATTCCCAGAAATTCCATTTTCCTGGTTGCAATGACTGCCTTCTTTTCTGAAAGTACTAGTCCTGCCTTATAACAAACATCTGCAAAGATCTCGAGATGTTTAACATGTTCATTCATATCTTTTGATGTTATAAGAATATCATCAATATAAACAAACATAAAAGAGAAATAATCCTTGAAAAGATTATCCATCTTTCTCTGGAAAATCTGAGGTGCGTTAGCTAACCCCATTGGCATTACGTTCCAAACATAATGTCCTTGCGGCGTAGAGAAGGCTGTAAACTTCTTACTACTTTCTTCCATGCGAATCTGGTAAAATCCTGACTTGCAATCAAACTTGGAGAAAACCTTAGCATTTCTAATGCAGTTAATAAGGTGTTCTCTACTTGGAATGAAATAACCATCAAACTCTAAAACGTCATTAATACCTTTATAATTAATAACGAGTCTGGGTTTATTTCGTTTGATCTCACCATGGTTTCTTACCAAGAAGCCTGGGCTGCTATATGGCGAGTTACCTGGTTCGATTAACTTCAAATCAAGGTGTTCCTTGATAATCTCTTTCATATCCTGTTGATCTCTGAGATTCATCAGGATTGGTCTGAATCTAACAAACTCATTCTCCTTGTCCGGCTTCGCCTTTAAGGTTGCTTTGAGTTGGTTTTTCTCCCACCATGCCAAAGGATTCTCATTGTAACACCTTACAATCTTCCTTTTGACATCTTCTAATGACACCTGCGTATCATTTCCAATATCTTTAGAAATTAAAGATACCTTTAGGAGTTGAATCTCAGCTTCGTTATCTTCAAACTCGCTGTCTGTCAACTCTCCCCTGATCCTGAAGTTCAATAACGCTTCATTGAACCTTCTCCGATCTTGCATCTTTGGGTTTCGAAGTTGTCCTTCATCACCACGCTTGCTGCGAAAGACTAATGGCATTTGCCTGTTGAATGCCCCTTTTAGCCTTTGAACAATGATTTTGTGATCACATTGGGTTGTGAACACTAATCTTTGTTTCTCATTATCCTGCATATATCTCTTGAACATCTGCAAGAAATTGTTTCCTAACAGGATATCTGCTCCTGTATCATGAAAATAAATTGGTGGAGTTTTAACCTTATACCAGGGTGTCTGGCCTGCTCCTCCAATTAGAACTTCCACCATCTTGACTCCCTTTGTAAGGATCAAGATTTTCTTGGAAAAATCTCTTCCTGCGATCCGAGGTAGATCTTCTTCAACCTCTGTAGGAAAGATTCCTCGTTTCGCCGTGCATATTCCTGCTCCGGAATCAATATAAGCAGCAAAGTATTCTGCCTTATATTTCTCGTATAACATTCCAATAGGAATGTATATTGAGAATGGGCTAGTCATTAGATCAATATTTTGTTCTCATTGATCGTGACTTCCATTCCATCCTCTCTTTGCTTCCATGGTTTGAATTTCTCCAAGAAATCCAAACCTAAGATGAGGATATTCTCCTCTCTTCCTGCTCGGCCTTTGATTTCAACCGTATGTCCTCCAATTTCAATCATTCCCTTGTAATGATGGACTTCCGGTTGCTCGAGATAGTACAAGACGTTGCAAGGGAAGTTGGTTTCCCATCTTGTAGTATCAAATCTGGCAATTACTTCTCTCCATCCCTCCGGACATTTAATGGTAATAGCCGTCTTCTTGTACCTCAGAGTAGGCAAAGAACTCTGAGACTCTTGATTCTGCTGAATAAGATTTCTTCCCATTGGTTGAGAAGTAATCATATCTCCTTGGAATGACAATCTTGCTGATTGTATCCTGAGACTTTGGTCATGAGTTATAACCACTCTATCTTGAATTTGCATATCCACGTTTCTCAAACGTGGAAACTCCATTCTATCGAGACAAATCACCGTTGTCACCTTCTTGAAGATATCTGGTATCTCTATGAACTGCTTTCCGAGGAATAACTCAGTATGATAGTGAGTTAGAAAGCGCATATGATACTTGATATGTGATGGAATAAGGTCTGTTTCCTTCTTCCACCAATTCTTTCCTCTTGAAGTCCTGATAAAGCGTCAGGGCTCTGCTGAAGTTGGTGTCGTTAAGATTGTATGCAATCTTAGGATATATAATCCCCACCACTTGTCCAGCACATAAATTTCCCGCAATGGTTCCCATTACGGAATCCTTGAGATTTCTGACTCGTTTGTCACAAATCGCGATGTCAATTGGAGAATCAACACCAGCGAAAAGGGCAGATTTGAGTACAAGTTAGATTGCTCCAATATGTATCCAACTCATCTTTTCTGCAATCTCCGGCTTCATCTTTTCCAGATCCTCCCGGATATCACTTGCTGGAATCAATTGCATTTCCACTTGATTCCCTGTGAGCTCGATTGGAAGTGACATCTCTCGTCTCGTAATACCATAGACAATATGGTGCTTCCGAGTCTTGAGACTGAAATTCCTCAGGGCATAATCGATATTCCCTGCCGTAAAGCCTTGATACTTTTGTATATTAAGACTTTTCTTCATGATCTTATCGATCTGGCTTTGTAAAATCATCGTCCGGCTTGAGAAACCCGTACGATTTTCACTTTCTTGATGATGTACCTCTGGTTCCGATCTGATCGTCAGTCATCTCTGATACCTGGTTGGTCCATCTTCTTCACTAGTAAGGATCTCATCCTGTTCGTAAATACTCTCATCTGAGGCAATATCCTCAAATTGGTAGACTTGTACAAGATCTTGGAAGTAGATCGCGTCTTCGATGTCTGGGGTTGACTCGAACCTCCTCATCGTCTTGTTTTCTGGGCAATTTGTAGAGATATGCCCAGCTGCACCGCACGTCCAGCAGTTGCAATCTTTGAAACTTTCATTAGCTCTAGTATGAGCTTTTCGGAAAGTTTTCCTTGTTGGTGTCCTCTCCTGAGGTCTGCCTGAGCTTGCACCTCTGGATTGAAACCGGTTTCTCGATGGACCGCTCCGCCGTCCATATTTGTATGATCCAGCCTTTTGTCTGGACCACATCTTTCTTGGTTTCCAAGATCCTCTCTTTTTAGAATAGGGTTGATACCTATTCTTCCTGCTTTTCTTGTAACTTGCAGGATCCTCTCCAATGACCGTTGGGAGATCATTGTCTTCACAATTAAGAGGAGCCTCCTTGTTGATCCTTCTTAATTTCTTGATGTTCTTTTGTGCTGTGGCTTGTTGACACCACTCCGTCAGTTTGGTGTGCACAAAAGACATTCTTTTTCCTACTCCATCATATTCTCCGGGAACGTAGTCTCGGATGAACATTTCTCTCCATGGGTTAGGAAATTTCAAGAAGAAAATCTCCTTCGCAAAGCTCTCATCAGTCTTGGATTGATGCTGGTAGACTGTGAAAAGCTGTAGAAACTTGTTGAGAGATTTTTGATCTAAGACAGCAAGTCTTAGATTAAGAAGAGCCATCTTGTACTTCTTCTTCTTCTCCTCGTCATAGGTTCCGAAATAACCAACTCCCAAGAAATGATTCTTTAGGATATCAGCCTATCTGGATCACCTTCTTCGTGTGGATGTTATTTTAAAGCACTCATTTTTCACTTCTGTGCTTATTTTGTCTTCCCACGCGGACCTTGCAACTCCGGCAAGACTCATTTCGAGGAACCTAAGATATCCCTCATCATTCATATCAAGAGTTGACCCTGCAACTCTCATGGCTGCTGCCCAGTCATCGATGAATTTCTCTCGATCTTTGAAATTAACTTCATCGATGTTGAGAGTGACTCCATATGGATGGATGGGCTCCAGCGTTGTTTTCTCCGAAGGATTATCATGTTTCCATTTTGTCCTTCGTTTGAAATTGATTTTGAATTGATCGTCTGCAATCCCACCAGTTCTTCGATGATAGGAGGAACCAGCTTCAAAATCGTAATAACCTTAGGGTGGTTGTGTGGCTCCGCCTGATGTACTTTCTTTGGGCTTGGCCATCTTGAGATCCACCACCTTCATGTTAGCAAAAGAATCTGCTAACTCTTGTAGATCTTCTAGTCCGATCCTCTCGAGGTTACTTATCTTTTTTACCTCGGACCGTACCAGAAATTAGATCCAATCTTGGATCGCGTTTCTCGCCTTCCTTGACTGGTAGTGGGTATCTTTTTGGTTCGTCCCAAAAGAAACCCCTCTTGGCTCGACTGGAACCTGGATATGACTCCAGTTTCTCTACTCTTTTTTGAATATCCTTTAGAACGTCAAGGATGACATCCTGTTTACGGGATATTTCGTACACCTTTTGAGGTACTCCATATAGGCTGTTGCCATAATTTTGCACCGTCTTCTGGATTTCCCGTAGATCCATAGAGATTTTAGCCGGATCTGGCGTGATCTCTACAAATTAGGCCAATCTTTGGGTCCATCAGGTATGATCTTGATGGGCCGTTCTCATCAGTTGTCTTAGCTTCCCCTCAAGATAAGCGTTTATCATGAGGCGATCTAAGTAGAACTTGATCGTCCACTCGCAGGCACGGATCTCTCTGGGGTGCCTATTTTCTCGAATTGCTGCTTCGAGACGTTCCTGCCTTACTCGTAGTATAGTAAGGTCACTTGTTTTGTTCCTCTCCATAATCTGGATATATGAACTGTAGCACTCGCAACTCAGACAATAGTCTGGTTCCATTTACTTGAAGTCTCCGTTAGGTCATAAACATTATATAATAAATAAATATAATTCCCAAATAAACCTAGGGCTCTGATACCATTTTAGAAGCGTTGGGTCATCTCAAGGTTTTGTTGAAAAATGGATACATGATTAAATGAAATGGTGTTCTGTCAATAGCAAAATGTTTGGGGAGTAATTAGTCAAAATAGTATTTTTACAAATATCTTATATAAAGGGGTAGTTTCTCCATTTATGTATTTAAAAGGGCAATTTTCTAGATATGCACTAATAATATTACTTTCTTCACTTATTGACTAGGTGCAAAGAAGCGGCGGTGTGATGAAAGAGCGTATTTTTAGACTTTAGTGGAACTCATTGCTCTAAAGTTTTTTTTTTATTACAATTACAATTTTCCTACCGCAACGTGACAATTTATTAAGCATAAAAGCAAAGGAAAAAAGAGAGAGGAGGAAACCAATTAAAATAAACAATAATTAAAGAAGGAAAAAAAAAAAAAGGACAACTCCTTGGGCCCACTCACTTCTCGGAAGTTCCGTGACCGTGACTTCAGTTTTATTTGCCCGGTTTCATATCTACGCCGTCCGATCTCCCGAAGAAATCGAACGGCCGTGATCGGTTCAAGCGCCTCCACTCCCAAACCAAATATGTCTGCATCGCGCTGCCAGCTAGGACTTTTTTTAATTACCAAACCCTCCACGTCGGCAGGCGATCGGACGGCCGATATTTCTTGCACATCCATCCGCCAACCGAATCGCAGCCGTTGATATTGGGGCCCACATGTCATTTCTGCCAAAAAGTAACTACTAGCTGCTAACGTACGCCCGGTCCAACCCCATCTAATTAATTGGGAGCTAAATATTGTATTTAAATCGAAAGCAGTGACTTACTGCTATTTTCTTCCATTATAAAAATCAAAGTGTTTTTATTTTTTATTATTTGGACGAAGTTTTAGAATTTACACCGAATCACTGGGGCCGTAATTCTTGGGACCTTCAATTTGGTATATTTAATGAATTAAAAGGATTTTTAAATAGAGTACTAGTAATAAATAATGTGAAACCGAAAAATAATGAAATTTGACCGGGGCTTTAGCGATATTTTCTGCGGTCACACCTAGATTCCTTGTGATCGTCATGTTGCTTTTACCAAGGTTACTCTCTGTAACCGGCTACAGCCGGTCACCTCACCCTCCCACTTAACCATTCCTCAAATTAAAACCCTACGCTTATTTGTGATTTATCAAAATCCCATACCTAATTTCTTTTGTCTCTACCACAAAATATTTCAAATAATTTTTCTTCATTAGCTATATATTCAGAAAGCGGATATTTTAATTTAATTGCATCATTTATTGCTGTTTTTACTAATACATGAATTAGTAATAACTTATACCAAATATGATTTAAATGGAATGATTATTAACATATCTGCATAGTTATCCTCCTATTATTGTTGGGAATAATAATAATAATAGATTCGCATCACATTAAATTTTTTATTTTTTATTTTCCTTGTAATTTAGTAATGAGAGAGACGTAGGCGAAATGGCTTCCCAAATTTCAAAATTATCGAAAATGGAAGCTTGAGGGCAAAGACAAAAAAACCGACACGTAGCGGTGGAATTCCTCAGATTTCGTTGTGGGCATCAAGGGCTAGGAATAGAGCCACGCTGGCAGATGGCGAATCTGGAGCGTCGGATGAAACCGAGATGAAGGGCTGAGATGGAATGGAGTGACGAAGCAAGTTCATCTGATGTTTCCACGAGGGCTTTTGTAGATGTGAAATAGCCCCTCCCAACAAATGAATAGATGATGAGATTGAGACAGCAGGAAAAAAAAGGTTCATTTATAGGGGTAGAGAGAGAGAGAGAGAGAGAGAGAGAGAAGTAGAGAGAAGAAGCTGAATAGGGGGATTTGTGGAGAGGAGGGAGCCCATTTGGAGGAGAAAAAGATATTAGAAGAAGATTGTTGTTTTATCCGCCGGATTCATTCTGAATCTCGATTCTCCGGCGACTTTTCATCTCATTCTCCGGCAAATTATGCTATAACTGGACCCTCTGATGAGATATCTGATTGGATTTCTTCATCTGGGTCAAGCTGAGATTCTGATTCAAAAGAGGGGAGATTTCACTCATGGACAGAAACAGAGAAGCCAGAAGGGCTAGTAGTATCGTCGGCTCTAATGGCTTCAACCGCCGGAGGCACAGAACCAACAGTCTTAGAGACTCTCCAGGTTCTTTTCTATTCACAGATCTGCTATGGTTTCTCACAATTTTTTTTTTTTTTTAAACTAAAGATTTGAGCTTTTGGTGGTTGTTGCAGATGAAGATGGGGGGATGGACTTGCAGGAATCTGTGAGATTAAGGGATAGAGTGAAGAAAGATCGAGATCGGGAGAGGGAGAGGGATAGAGAGAGAGAAAGGGAGAGAGAAAGAGAAAGGGAGAGGGAGAGAGAAAGAGATTTGAGAGAAAGGTCTAGCAGGAGTAAGAGGAGAAGAGGCGAGAGATTGACGAGCAATAGAGAAGATATCGGCGGAGACGAGACATCAGAAGAGAGCGTCAACGACGAAGAAGACGACGAGGATGAAGAAGCCACAACCACCGCCGGCGGCGGCGGCGTTAGGTTGTTGACGGCGGCGGCGGCTTCGGGTTCCGTTCCCAACCACCACCACGGCCACCTCAGCAACCACCACCACGGCCATAGCAGTAATTTTAGTCAACCACAGCACAATAGCAATAATACTAGTAATCCTGTAAGTAGTAATCACCATCTTCAACATCGGAAAAGCTTCCCTCCGACTTCTTCGACGGCGGCGAAGATCTCTCGAGCGCCGCCGGTTTGGAAATCCGGCGACGAAATGATCAGCGCTCCCGTTCCTAGAAAGGCTCGTTCCGGTAAGACAGAAAGAAATCGCCTCATTACTATTCTTTAATGATTTTTGGTCAAACATTTGATTCTGACGATTTTTGTTCATCTTCTTCAAGTATCCACGAAGAGGTCTCACGATTGGATTTCAATCAGCAACAACAGCGGCGGTGGAGTTTCCGGTGGAGAACCGAATCTCGGGAGTTCGCCGGCGAGACAAAGCGTGGTGCCGTCGCCGATGCCGGCGGCTCCAATGTCTCCGTCTTCTTCAAATCCTTCCATGAGAAAAAAGCTTGTTAGTGTTTGAAACCATCATTTTTCAATTTTCAGAGATTTTACGATTCTCGATTTCTGAGCTGACTTTTTTTTTTTTTTTTCCAATCTGCAGAAGCCGGCTGTCAACAACTCCGGGCCGAAGCTCAAGCCTCCGAAAGTGGCGGCAGCGATGAAGCCGAGCACTTCGAATCCGGAGGAGTTGGAGATTGAAATCGCAGAGGTGTTGTACGGATTGAAGACTCAGTCTCAAGCCCCTCTGTCGAAGAAAGAGGATTCGAGGGAAATCAACAGATTGAACAGCGATGCGAAATCGCGGAATTCGTCGCCGATTTCCAATACTAGTGCAGCAAACAATCCGAATTTGGGATCCAATTCTGCCCCCCTTTCAGCTGTCGGTAAGTGTTGAATCACTGTATATTTGATTCGATTTCAGATTTCTCTGATTGGAAGAGCTAAATCCTGATGCGCTCTTTTCGCAGCTCCGAAGAGAAAGAGGCCGCGTCAGATACCGGAAAACTCGAGCTTCAGTGCTCGAAGTAGCCCCATTCCGGTGAAGCCTGATGCGGATCAGACGCCGAAGAGCGAGATTTCATCTCCGACAACGGAGAAAATCTCAGGATCCGCAGCTGAAAATGTTCACGAAATGATCAAAAGTTCAGTAGATCCACAAGAGCCGCCGCCGGAGCGCCCTGCGCCGACCGCAACGGGATCAGCGAAGGTTGACTCCGAGTTGAAGCGCGCGGCGGAAGAATTAAGGGAAAGCAGAGATTCGGCTGCGAAGGAAGAGGTGGCTTCGCCGAAGGAGAGAGAATCCCTGGCGGTGAGAGCAGAAGTTAGCCATAAAAGAGATTCGCCGGCAGCAGCAGCGGCGGCTTCCTCGGTTGTCGCGACCTCTAAAACGTGAGTGAAAATATCTGGATTTTCTTTTTGGGGGATTATTATCTTCTTTTTCTTTGCCTAATTCTCGTGTTCATGATTTTCCTTGAAATCTATAGCAACTCGACGGCAAATGAAGTGGAGAGCCGGAAAGAGGAAAAGTTCGAAATAGATCTGATGGTGAGCGAGAAATCACTTTTTCGGAGTCCATTTCTTTTTTATTCTTTTAGTTTTTCTGACTGGATTTAATTCCGATGTCAGGCGCCGCCGCCGCAAATTAAACCGCCGCCGGAAATAGAAGCGAAGATTGATTTGCGGGAATCGCCGGTGGATCAGAAGCCAGTTATTTCAGTCTCCGACACGGTATGCAGATCCTCGTATTTTTCCGAATCTTTGTATGCAGATTTTAATGGGGAAGTATTCTTGATGTTCTTATCCACTTGAATTCCCAGATTCTAAAGCGGTCTCAAGCTGAAGAAAATGGCAAAAGTGCAGCTCAAGAGAAGAAGATTAAAGGATTAGGTGAAGAAGGTGAGCCGATCAAGGAGAGGAACGGTGATTTGGAAAAGTCGGAAAGAGACGGCGGCGATGGAGTCGGAAATGGAAACAAATCGCAATCGTCGGCTCTAAAGCACCAGCAGTTAACGCCACTTGCTGAGAAATCTGGTAGGTTTTTCCTTTCTTCTTCTTGCTCTTTAATATTTTGGGGACAATTTTCTGGGAATGTATGATTTGGGATTTTTGAGAAATTTGAATGCTTCTTGATTTTAGGTCATTCAACGAGCTCCTTGCCAATGCCGATGTCCATGGCAAGTTGGCCTGGTGCTGGAGGGCTTCCTCCGATGGGGTACGATACTTCGTGCGATCTTCTTTTCTTGCATTTTTCGATACTGGGATCTGTTTCCATGGCGTAGTTCTGTGATAATGACTTGTTCTTTGTCATTAGATATATGGCTCCGTTGCAAGGAGTTGTCTCTGTCGAAGGAGGCGCAGTTGCCCCTGGCCATATTCAGGTAAACCATATTCTTGAGCAGTGCCCCTTCTTCATCTTATCATTCCTTTTCATCTTCTTCTTTGAAGATCGTGCTTATGTTTTTATGTTCTGCAGCCGCTTTTCTCTCAGCCTCGACCAAAACGCTGTGCTACTCATTGCCACATTGCAAGAAACATACATTATCTGCAGCAGTTCATGAAGATGAACCCCTTCTGGCCTGCACCAGCTGCAGCATCTGCCTCTTTGTTCGGTTCAAAACCTTGCAATCTTAACGTGATTCCTGGATTAGAATTGCACGGAAACGTCGTTGTCAGAGGCACTCAAGATAAGAATCAAAGCGTTGCTACCGTTCCTAATCATGTTGGAAAGGAGAAGGGCGCTCAACTTCAAAGTACGGCCTCCGATTCTTCTCAGAGGAAGCAGCAAATTTTAATCCAGCAGGCTTTGCCTCCTGTCGCTCCTAGTAATTTGATGGTATTTTCCCGTTCATCTCTACTTCCTACTACATTTTTCGTATCAGTTTCAATGTCTGAGTTCTTGATTGGTGAATGCTTGAATCGACGCTGAGCAGGGGCCAACCTTCATCTTCCCGTTGAACCAGCAGCAGCAAAATTCGGCTGCCCCACGCCCTAATGGTGCGAAATCTCCAGCTACTGGAGTTTCGTCCAACACTTCGAATTCTGCAGTTACCAACTCCTCTTCAGCAGCAGCAGCAGTGAGCTTCAACTATCCGAACATGGCTTCCAACGAGACGCAGTATCTGGCAATCTTGCAGAACAACGGGTACCCGTTCCCTATACCAGCTGCTGCTGTAGGGGGGCCTCCCCCTAATTTCCGGGGTACCCCTGCTCAAGCCATGCCTCTTTTCAACGGCTCCTTCTATTCGTCTCAGATGATTCATCCTTCACAACTTCAACAACCGTCAATTCAGTCTCAATTGCTTCAGGCCCATCAGAATGCAAGCGCTTCGAGTCACTCTTCGTCTTCGCAGAAGCATATGCAGAGCCAGAGAATTCAAAGTGCTGTTGGCTCTTCGAGTTCTGGAACTGCTGCCTTACAAAATTTGTCGTCTCAGAAATCTCAGCCTTCACAGCAGCAGCTACAGCAGAGTCATAGCCAGTATGTGCATCAGTCTCGTGGAAGACACCTCGAGGGTGAGCCCAGTAGAGAAGACAGTCCTTCAGCTACTGATAATAGTCGAGGGTCTCGACCCCCGATGAATATTTATGCTCAGAATTTCGCCATGCCAAATTTTGGGTTGATGACTCATCCAGGAGCAGCTGCTGCTACTGCTACGAGTGCTAGTAATAATAACAATCATGGTGAGAAGAAGCATCAGCAGTCACAAGGTTCGAAGGCGGGACCTGAAACCGCAATGCCTGCACATACCTTCGCCATGACTTTTGGTACTATTAATGGAGCTAGCGGCGGTCAAGGCATTGATATTGCATCCATGGCCCAGAATCATGCTCTGTTCCAGAGCTCCTCGGAAGCTACCCGGCAGAATATTCAGATGATGGCTGTTGCTGCTGCTGCACATAACAAGAAGAATTTTCGAATGAGCGAGGATGGTAAATCTGGAGGCGGTGATTCCTCTGCTCCCACAGAAGATGAAAGGAAGAGCTTGAGTGGGAAGGGTGGTGGTGGGCAATCCATTGCATTCACGAGGTCCGATTTGAATGACGGACCTGTGATTGAGAGTTCTACACGATCTCTAAATGCTGCATCCGGAGCGAATCGGAGCTCTCGTTCCATGTCAGCTAATGCCATGAATGTGCAGACTACTCAGAACATTCAAGTCCAACTTCAGCAACATCAGCAGATGATGCAACTGAAGCACCAGCATCAGCAACATCAACAGCAGCAGCAACAACAAATGCAGCAACAGCTGCAGCAACAGCAAATGGCATCAAATGCAGCAGCAGCTAACCGGAGTAAAGCTCCCGCGACTAGCAATGGAGGAATGTACTCTGAGCATTTCAACTCATCTTCCGCCATGGGTACGAAATTTCCTTCTGCAATCTCTGGCTTCCCACAAAATCTTGTCCAGAGCAACAGCACCAGCCCATCTCAGTCCCCACAATGGAAAAACTCCGGTAGGAATCCGACGACACAGAACCCTTCGTCTCTTGCCTCATCCACTTCTACGTCGCTAAAGAATCTCCCCCAGCAGCAGCAGCAGCAGCACTCTCGAAATCAAGCTCCTATGCACGCACAAATCTCCTTCGGTGGGAATCAGAAGCCATCAACACCTACCCAAGGGCAAACCCATCCCACTACCAACCAGAATTCATCTTCCCCTATGATGGTGGGCTCTCCCACAACCTCTTCCGTTTCCAAAGGAGCCAGTGGGAGCCCGAGGCCAACTTCTTCAGCTTCGACCAACAACAAATCTGGCCCACCTTCGTCCTTGTCGGCACAGGCGAACAAAAACTCGCCATCTGTCTCTAACCAGAAGTCTCCGTCGATTCTTGGAAACCTTCACGTAGGAGCTCCGGCCTCCTCCGGAAGCGTGCAGAAATCTCAGATGCAACAGCAGCAGTCTCAGTCCCAGCAACAGATGTCGAAAGCTATGCAGCAACAGCTGTTCTTCTCGAATCCGTACGTTCATTCACATCCTACTCATTCTTCGAGTAAAAGCCCGAACGCTTCCTTGGCTAGTGGGTATTATATGCAACAGCGGAGGCAGACAGAGCAGTCAACGGGTGCAAATACGAACGATCCAGCTACAGCAATTGCTGCAGCCACAGCTAATGTGAAGGTGCAGTCGCAGGGTATGGTGCATGCAGCACAGTTTGCCCATACACAGGCTACCGGAACCCTACTGCCGGCTAGCTTTTCTTACCCGAATCCTGTTTCGGCTGGTGTTCAGGCGAAGCCTGCGGAGCAGAAACAACAACCTGCGGGTTAGTATTTATCACTATAAATGCATATCCCAACTATCCTATTTCGTAGGTTTTTACAGATTTGATATTTAGTTTGTTCTTTTTAGAAATGGAGTAGAGTTGTGAATTTATGGTTCGATTTTACAATTTTCTTGACCAGGAAATGATAGTTTGAATCCATGGCAGCCTGAGAAGAAGTGAAAGATGATACTCATGATCATGCTATGAGTCTCAGGAGGAAATGTTGGGACGAGCAATGAGGGAAGAATGAGGATGGTGCGAAGGAATATGGAGCTCCGTGAAGTAGAAGTCGAAGTGTTTCTACTGCTTGAACTCGCCTATCATTCGACAGGTAAACAAACATGGTGATGATGAAACTGCGATGTGTTTTCATGCTTTCAAACGTCGGGTTTGGAAAGGGGGGATAATCAAAAAAATTTGGTACGAATGAATGAGAAGTTGTAGATGTTAGAAGACTGAGGAGCTTCTTGTTTTTTGGTTAGAATAGTGGAGGTTCTTTGATCATATATATATATGTATCTTCCTCGACTCTCCTCTCTCGACCTTGGAAATATTTCCCCTGAAAAAAAAAAAGAATGAAAAAGAAACATTCTGAAAAAAAAAAACCAGAAAAAAAAACTTTAGAACATATATGTATGCAATGGAGGGCTTGCATATGTATATGTATATGGTGGCACCTATGTAAGATTGGCCCTCACTTCTTTTTCTGTTGAATTAAAATTTATTTATATGTTATTGCATCAGCTTAGGTTCTTGATCATGAGTCTATATTTTCTAAATTCTTGCATGATTTTGATGGTGGTTTTACTGTTTTTTGTAATGGAGGGGAGTAGTAATGAGATTTGAAAATATATGTAGTTGATGTTAGGTGTTGATAGTATGGAATCTTGATTTTGTCTCCAGTTTTGTTCCACATGTGGGATTTAAATATTAAATAGGAATTCGTAGTGTTGGAAAGAGTAGAGGGAGAGGGGTAAAGGGGTTGTATTATTGATGTGTTTGTTGGGTCCCATTCTAATTCTAATCAAACACCACACCTGTTTGTTTATTTATTGCATTGCAGTTGAATTTAGAGAGAGAGAGAGAGTTGTTGAAAAGGGCGTGTCGCTACTCTTTTGCAGTGTTTGAATATTACTCGTTGCGCATGCAGGGCTTCATGCATAAATCATAAGTGGGTAGAAATTATTATTATTATTATTATTATTATTATTTTATATGATATGAGTTTTTCTATATTATTTATTCTACCAACCTTTAATTCACTACTTTAAGTACACTTCTATTGAAACATTGAGGTATTATTGCAAAAGTTATGGGAAGAGAAACATGAATACGAACACATTAAACAACATATTTGTACCTTATATTATTAATTGCTTCCAAATTGCAATTCTCACTAATTTTGTTACTACGTCGTCACTTTCCTGAATCATTAAACAACATATTTGTACCTTATATTATTAATTGCCTCCAAATTGCAATTCTCACTAATTTTGCTACTACGTCGTCACTTTCCTGAATTTATTTTTGCTAAAAAAATCAGAGATATTTAAAAGCATGGTTTTAGTGCATAGATGAGTTTTAATGAATTTGTCACGCGACGTTGTTTTAGCTTTACAGAAGGAAAATAATTCCAAAATATTTTATTGAGATGATTACTAAGTTCTATATTACCTGCAAAATCGTCGAAAATATTACGTCTTATTAAAAATAAATGCCACTCATTTTTAATTTTTATTTTCTCCTCTAGTTTCATTATTACCCCTAGTTAACTCACATTTTTTATTGTTACTAATTACAATAAGGCGTGATTAATTTTAGAGGTGGAAAAATGAGAATAAGTAGTGAATTATTGATAAGTTATTAGTGATTATCGTAGTTATTGACCTATATCCGTGAACAGTGTAGGGTGGAGGCAGATATAATATAATTAGTGCTGACATGCCTAATTCTTGCACTAAACGCATTTACTGTAGTCATAATTCCTACCTTGAATTTTACACTTCATATTTAAAAATTATTAGACGTGGATTCATAATTAATGCCGACTTAGAAATACTTTTAAAGTACTCTTAAATTTACTTTTAGGAAAACTTTGACAAAATCACACATACATAATTAATACGAAGTATTACATAAATAATAAATTAATATTCTTTATTTTTTTCTCTGAGTTGGGAAGACTTCGTTACGTCTTATTTTCATTCGTCTTTCTTTCTTTCTTTCTGCCTGTTTTTCTTTAAAACAATTCAATATCAAATACTCATATGAACTGATAAATTTTGAATATAATAAGGTTTCCATTAACAGGTCTATTATATCAAAATAATCGTCAACCAAATATAGAATGGAAAACAGTTTCTGCACGTTTCTTTCATGAATTGACATAGCGGGCGTTTTGCATCCGAATTAGTAATAATTTTACCAGCATCACAAAAGACAATGACAGAATGAATACTCTTGGATAAAGAATAAAAGAAAATTCCACCTCTTTCATTTGTTTGAAGTTTTTGATTTATTTGTTTCTAAAAATTACTCACCCCGTCCTATCCAGTGGCGGAGGCAGGATTTTAACTAAAGGGGGTAAAAAATTATACTACTATATTTTTTCACAATAAACGGATACAATATTCTTTTTTTACGTTCACGAAAAATGAACACTTTCGATTTTAGAACGTGATCTCACATAAAAACCCATTTTAAATTCACACTTTTACACTTTAAGTGGAACTAACTCCACTTTAATACATTTATACTATTTTAAGTGGGCCCTAACTCCACTATAATATACTCCATCCGTCCCCAAAAATTTTACGGAGTACATTATAACAAAATATAGCATTCATATAATTCATAAAAATCTAATTTATAGTCGGTACGAATATTAGACATATCTTGAAACTTTTGAATAATAGATTTATCAAGAATGCAATTAAATATATCATTTTCAATACTATATAGTACCAAATTATCATTTGCATTTTGTTATTTTAATGTTATATTTTAGATATATTTAAGTATAACAATAATAATAGGATACTAATAGAAGTATAATAGGTGGTTAATCTCAAAATACAAGGGGGGTCAATTGCCCTCCCTTGGCTTCACTTGCATCCGCCCCTGGTCCTATCTTATCTGGTCCACCACCACTTTAAGGCTTAGATTTGTAGGCATTCGAATTTTGAGAAAAAGAAAATATATCTTTTATTAAATTTATATATTTGATTTGAAATCTTATAAAATGCTAAATTAAATAATGTATTTATTAATAAAAATATTGATGATAAAGATCAATTTTTTGGCAACAAGTTAAATCTTTTATTAATAAATATAAATATTTGAGAGTCAATAGAATTGTGACATCTCAACCAAAACCTGCTACATATAAATAGAGGTTAGAGAAGAGCTCTCAAAAACATACCAAAAAGAATGTATTTGAGAACTATAAATTTGTGTTTACGAGATTATTGATAATTAACACTTACCAACTCTTTTCTATCTCTCATATCTGGCCAAACAATTAAATAAGTCAAATGAGATGAGACACTTCATTTAGATTACATGGCCAAATGAGCTAGAACGGAGATAATATATATTACGAGAATTATTCGCTCTAAATGGGAATAAATTAGCATTGCTAGAGGGGTGGAGGATATAATATAATAAACATAATCCCCTAAAGTATTATTTGATGACTAATTATAGCATTCATAAATCCAAACTATTATTATTATTATTATTCTTTTTTTTAATCAGACATCACAACACACTCACACATACTTGAGGTAACTCAAATTCCCGACCTTTTGGTTGGAGGAAAAACATTTTACTAACTGAGCTGCCCGTCGTCGTCGAAATCCAAACTATTGTAACTCAACAAATCAATTAATTTCTCAAAAAAAAAAAAAAAAATTAAAAAAAAAATCAACTAATTGAAGTTAAAATCCTTCAATCCAAATGTCAAACATGGCCCATCTCTCAAAATCTCCAATAATTCAAGATTGCAATTTATTACTCCTACTTAGATTTCTTCAAAATCTAAAATGCAGATAACCTTAGAAATTTCAATTCAAAGCCTATTTCTGTTTTCTGATTGAAGGAAAGTTCACACTCCTCCCATCTCTAGACAAACATGTACATATATATACCACGTTGAGTTGGAAACAATAATAACACAACCATAATATTTATTGAAGAAAATAGGAAAAGTAATAAATGGAAAATACAGTGGGCCATAATTAAATTAAATACTCAGACAGCAAAATCAAGAGACAAGATAGCAACCTGGAAATGAGGAAATTGTGGGGTTTATTTATGACTGTTTTTGTCAGTATGAGTCCCAAAATTCCACATTTTGGCTAGTGAGATTTTATAACACGTGGCATTTCTTCATTTTGCATTATTTTTAAAATAATTTAAATCCTACTAAAACATTAAATGGTAATGCATTTTTATTAAACAACAAATTATGAGGCAATTCTTAATGGCCATTTCATGGTTACGGAAAATTCTCCCACTCGTTGACGACAAATAACAATAATAATTAAAGCCATGCCACGTGTCGGAAAATTATTGGTGGGTTTAGTGCACTAGAACCCAGCGCGGAACATATCATTTCTTTTTTTTTTTTAGTAAGATTTTTCCCATACTGACCGAAATCAATAGGTCTGGACCCACAGTCATTATAAAGTTTTGGCCATGATTTTATTTTATGAAAACCTCAAATTATCACATAGCAATAATAATGGTGGGCCTTTTTCACAAAAAAAAAAAGAAGGAAATAAAAATATAAGAACAATAGTGGGGGTAGAATGGTAATTTCGAGTGGACAGGGTCACAGAAAGTGCAGCAGCGACCCAGTTTGTCAAGAAAGGAAAAGTTTAAATGGGGAATAATGTTGATTTGAAGTTGATTATTCTTCTCTCACAAGTATTATCAATTGCATGCTTATTAAGTACTACCCCTCCGTTTTTTTTTTTTCTCTTTTTTAATTTATTTTTATTTTTATTTTATATTAGCTCGCTTATATTCAATATGTGAGGTTTGAAATATAAAAGTGAGTCACTCAAGAAAAACGGAGAGAGTGCAACAATTGTTTCTTACCTTATGTAAAATGTGACAATTAATTTTTTCTCTATTACTCTAAGAGCATGTACAATGGATGCAATGGATGATATCTTGTCTATATGACAAAATAAGATATGAGTTCTTAAAAATTATGGCCCATTGGAGATCCCCAATTTAAGAACCTGAGTTCCTATATTGCACGGGTGCGGGGAAGCGGGTGCAGGGGCGATACGATACGAGTGCGGAGATACGTATTTTTAAAAAATTATATGGTGCGATTCGCTAGGATACGTATGTCTATTTATTTTTATTTTTTATATTTATTATATAATGCCTATATTATACATAAAATTTAAATAAATCATAAACTAAATATATATGAAAAATAATGAAACAATGCAACTAAATACGTTATCCGTTACTTTTTTATTTTTTTAAATTTTTTTTTTGATCGGGTAAAGTTAGTAGTTAGCGGTTAGTAGTTAGTACATCTCCTAGACTCCCAAAATTACTTCTCTTAGAATTCGTTCCCTCCAGGGATCGAACCCGGGATCTCCTGCTTTGCAGGCAAGTCCCGTGGCCATTGGGCCAAACCCAATGGTTTTCGTGTATCTGTTATTATTTATATTAAATTAAATAAAGATACGCCATGTGGTGAATCGGGTGCGAATCCGCCGCGAATCGCACCCGGATGAGATACGGGTGCGAATCCGATACTGTAATATACGGAGTATTATTTTTTGAATAATCCGTGCACCAGAGCTGAGTTCTTATACAAGAACCTAGTACATATAAAAAAGTGGGGCCCAAGTGAATTACAAAATAAAAATAAAAGGTACATTAGTTGATTAAATAAAAAATAAAAAAATAACAAGTGGGACTCCTCGAATTATAATAAGAACTCTTATCAAGAACCCCACCATTATGGTTTTTTAACTATAATGCGTTCTTGTCTATGTAGCACCTATAAGAACTCCAAATGGGGGTTCCATTGTATTTGCTCTAAGAAAAATGATATGGAAGCTTATGATGTAAAATAAAATCATTTTTAATCTTTAGTGTTGTATGTTGATAAGTAGAATACGATGATTTTTTTAATTTATTATTATTATTTTTTTTTTTAACGAGTCGTTTAATCTCAGCACGATGTCCCATGATAATGAGTTATTTTTTAAAATGACAAAAATTAAAATTTTATTATCTTAATTATACTAATTAATTTAATCAAACAATTACCCATCTGCTCATCACTACTCTCTACATATCTCAATACTATTTAAATTGTAAGATTTTAAACCATCATAACTTGTTTATTTGTTCTTTAATTTTTACGATTTTTTATACTATCACACTACAATTATCGATATGATTTTTCATTTATGATCCATTATCAATATGTCTTTATGAATCTCTAATACTATAAATCTGCATTTAAATATCAAACACTAAATTTTATTCCTAAATAAGGACTTATACACTGTTGAAAAAATTGGCTCATTATAAGTGGGATTGGAGTATTATTTATTTTCGCTAGAGATAAATGGTAACATACATATGATGAATGTTACTCCTATATCTCTAGTCAAGCTTAATAGTATATTTTTGTGTGACTTAGCATTGACTTTATTATTATTAATAAATATAATAGTTATGTGTTGTATTGTTCATCCAGAAATTAAGTCTAGATTTGCCTTTTATTAGTTGGTCCCATCATGTGTGTCAAGATTAAAGAATGTCAAAATCTAATAGAGTATTTGAAAATGGGTAGAAAAGTTTAAATTAGTTATATTCTAAAGTTTGAACCATAAATGACATTAAATTCAAATCACTATATGGACCAATAATCTAATTCACAGGCTACAACATTTTCCCTACAAAATAGTCTCTCTTTCTACAGTTAGGAGCATTTATTATGCACTCTTAGAAGCCTTCTTTTTTCTTATAAAAAAAATAATATTTCATATTTTCATGGAATTGAATTGTTACAAGTCACGTGTAACAATTGTTATAAGCGAAAATTGCAACTAACCCTATTGAAGTCAAACGCAAAGTCATTTAATTTTTCTTTTAATACTTAGAAGAGAAGAGAAAGAGAAGCAGTAATTATCCTCGACAACGAAGAAATTATTGCTGTTCTACATAGTAGTAATAAATACGTGGACACGGTATCTCATGCACGATTCAGAGAACTAGGTCATTAAATAATTCCCTCTATCTAAAAATGAAACAAATTTATTATATAAACTACTTATATTAATGACACACATCGAGTGTATCAACCTATGAATACAGAATATGAGTAAATAGGTAATAAAAACTAAATTCCATTCTACTACTCCCTCCATTTCGTCGAATAAGGTTTATTTGCTTTTTGTCAATTTTGGCACATTTTTCTACGCTTCTTGATGATGAGTTTTAAAATGGATTTTTGAAGATTTTTTTTATCTCACGGGATATTACGACTGTCAGAGTATTATGTAAAAAAAAAAATCTTCAAAAATTCATTTTAAAATACATCATCAAGAAGCGCGAAAAAGAATGCCAGAATTGCCAAAAAGCAAATGAAGCTTATTCGACGAAATGGAGGGAGTACTATATTTTAATTTTTACAAAATATTAATTATTCAGATCCTCAGTTTACAACTTGACTTCTGATCTCGCACTTCAAGAATACAAGTGAAAAAGTGTTAAACATTTCTCTTTTACATCAAAAAAAGTTCAATAAAATAGGAGTACTACATAGGTAGTAATATCGTTGCATATTTCTATCAATTTTGCCTTTTTAGAAAAACATCTGCATATGTATTATTTTAATTAAAATACTAAAACATATTTTAATTAAAACACAAGCGATAAATAAGTTACTTCATCTATTGATATTTTCTCTTTCTTCAATGTTTTATGGGGTTACAGTAAATATAAATTCGGCTCCAATAACAAACACTAGAAGAATGCTTTCTTGAATAACCTAAAGAATAAGTCTAAGCCCCCAAAATTTCATGTTAAAACAGCTAAAAATTGGCTTTTGAAAGTGTGCCCTCACACTAAACAATCTGCTTTCTCTATACAATTTCCTGAGATGGCTTACATTCTGCATACATGCTTCCTCAGGGGCTTCAATGGTGACTCTGTATAAATATCACCCATAAATTCTAAACCCTTAAACCTAATTATTGAAGTCGTGATTAAAGAAACACGAAAAAATTAGAAATGGGACAAAAAATACGACCAACATAATCATCAGTCGTTAGAAGGCTCAGACGACTTGTTCTTCAAAGCAGCAATCTCGTTATCTTGCTCTTTCTTCAAATGCCTTTGTGCAGTCGCGTTCACAATCTTCACGAAAAAGTTCATCAGCATTATCCAAACCACGGTGTTCCAAATCGAGGTGAGTGAGAAATCCCATTTCGCTGCCTAATAGAAACAAACGTTAGGGGAGAGAGACAGAAGGGAGGGAGAGCGAGGGGAGAGGAAATACCTCGACACTTGAAGGAACTTGAGGTTTGGTGGCCAAGTACTTGTCTTTGACAATGTGAAGATTGGCTATAAGGTTAGGCATAACAGAGCTGAAACCAGGTATGAAGCTAGAGAGCCAAAGCAGTTCATTTTCCATCCAATGAAGGAGTTGATTGTTGCATACAGATATGATGAACACAGTCTACATTGTATCAGCATTTCACAAGGGTAAGTAAAGAAGTGTCAACTTTCTGAGGGAAGACTATACGGCCATGCCTTATTTAATAGATATATGCTACCAACCTGAATGTGAGTCTTGATAATCGCTTTGCCTATCACCGTTGCCAAGAAAAATTCCCAGAAAGGAATTCCGAACTGTCCACACATTATCCCAGCAAGGTCGAATAAAGGATTAGGTACCTATAAAATATTCCAGTAGATCGTAAATCTAAGTTGCAGTAGTGCACAAAAATGAACATCAAGAAAAGTACCACATATGGAATAATGGAAAGGTTATATTCTAACAAGATTGATTGACATTTCGACATTGGAAACTTGAGTTGGAAAAAGAAAAAGTTTGAAGCAACAAACCGAAGCAAGAATGAGGATTGTGAAGAAGTTGAGATATTGAGCTTGTGACAGGAACCAGCGTTTCATTTGATTTAGACGAGTTGATAAAAAACCCTCATCTTCTGTGGAGGAAGCATCCAGTTCTTCCACAGCGTCCAATGTGCCACCTGACAAACGAGCTGCACAAATAATGCATAAGAGGTTGAATCAACAATTAATCTTAGAGCTTGAAAGCTATGTATCTATACTATCTATACAAAGAGCCTTGTTTTACATAAATTTTAGCTGGTCATGCCAAAATTGCTCTGTGAAGTATATTTCTACAAGTTTACTGGAAAAGTAGAAATCTCCAAGGCTACAAAAGCATTTTGCATTATGCAACTAAATGAAAACATTACCTGCCCTTGAAATGAAGTAGGGAGGAAGTTCACCGAGTGCAGTTCCTAGGCCCCACAGAATAGCCTCCAACTGGACTTGAGGCAATATGCTACTAAGGGGGATACGTACACCATCTGTTGATGGAAACAACGGGGGCCCAAAGTCGGCACAATTCTTGGCAAGCCATGAAGGGCCTTTTTTTAATTGTATTGTATCATATGTAGCACTCTTGATGTCTACTCGGCCACATTTTATTGCTTTTATGGTAAAGAATGCAATATGAGGACCCAAATAGAGAACAAAAGTGTGTAATCCAGATCCTGTACAAGTAAGACAGTGAAAGTTCAGAAATTAATTGACTGGGAAGTGACAAGGAAAGACATCTATAGTACTTCTAATGAATTCAGATGATAGCAGAATCAAAATCCCACAAAAATTCATTTACTACAAATTCATCCTCGTGGTTTCATCTCCAAAATAAATTAGTACAGAAACATGACGACAATCATAAAGCAAACACAAATGCAAAACAATGAAGCAAAGGATTATAAAAGCTTTTATCCCCCTTAAAAAAAGAATTAGCAAAAAAAAGTTCCACCTTTAAAAAAAAAAAATGAAGCAGCAGCTACAAGATCCAAAGGCTGTAAAACGTGGTTCGATAGTACATCATAACCATGGAATATCAAGATATTGTCGAATCTAAAAATATTTTAAAGCCAATAAGAATCTAGAGCAATGCAAGAAAAACACTTAAAATCCAAGTTTACCCAAAGTTGGGGATATACAATCAACCTACACAAATTAGCATCTATTGTCTACACTCATGCAGGTATAGCAAGATAGTTTCAGTTCTACGAGATCCAAGAGATATACACAGCCAGCTTAAGCAATTCAAGCGATTCAAGTAACATCTAATGCAACTAAGTAAATTCCATCTTTGACCTGCAGTTAACAGTAGCACGATTACTACTTTATTAGATAAAATATAATTTCTCAACTCAAAAGAGAATACCAATTAAGATCTCACTGCTTAAGAATTCGTGTACTCAAGTACAATGCAACACACCAACAGCCAGAAGTAACAAGTATCTCATTCAGTATTTATTTTGAGTTTCCTTAACATATATAGAAAGCGTACTAAAAGAATAGTAGATATGCATTTTTTACTAATTACATAAATAAAATCCAATTATGAATATGCAGCTTCTTAATTTCTTTTGGAACTCCTATATGAATTAACTCTGGAAAAAAATGAAGCAATCTATTTATAGTAGCTAAATGCTAATAGATATGGAGCACGGTAACGATTGCCTAGCTAGGTCAATGTAAGGGCCACCGTGTACAGGGATTTCTGTCCTCGACTAGATCACCAGCTAGTAGAATTATGTAGTTAAAATTTCGAGTTTATTAACAAGTTTGTTTACCTTATAAACATTCTTTGATTTTGAAATCACCCAAAGGGGTTTGTCCTAGAGGTTATTCCATCATTTCTATCAAGAAATAACAATACAATCTGCTAAGCTTTTATGTCTTAGCTTACCAAGTCCAATGGAAGATGCAACACCAAGAGTCACCCACCACAGTCCAAACTGCACATAACGCTGAATTTCCTCAACATGCTGCATCACAGTTTCAGATAGGTGAAGTTAGAGAAAAAAACTCAATATGTATCAATAAGTAACCATGGGCACCTAAAGGTTTTTGGCAAGAAATAACACAATAGTATTTTAATAAGAGAATAATCCTCTGAACAAGAGAGACTTTAATGTCAATTCCAAAGAATGACAGAGTAACCCGAAGAAGAGCCATTCTAAAAAAAAAAGAAAAAAGAAGAAAAAAATGTAGCCAAATGTGGTATCTGGATTACATTCCCATGTGGACCATCGACAGTCACAAGTAGTGCGCCAACGATGGCAACAATAACACTCAACAAGATAAGCCAACCGCCATGTGATAACAGATATGCTGCAGATTTTCTTATATACTGTCTAACGGCCAGAATAAAGAGCTTTAACGTCTTCAAAGGCTGTGAGGTCAGAGTTAAATTTTCTAAATCTTGTTGGTGCTTTTCTCGAAGTCCTGAAAAATCAGAAATTCGTAAATTGAAGGAACATGCGATTGGAAGGAACTCAGAATCTCAACAAAGCATTCTGCAAATTTAAACATAATATGTAGATTCAATAGCTTTGTGAAACTATAAGAAGGCTCTCATCCATGTTAACACTTATTTTACAGGAATACGTTCGGGTAAATTACTAACTATGTAGAAGGGAATGTAGAAAATCTAGTTTGAGACACTAAAATGATGCAGCAGACACATTTTCTTATAGCTAATCAAAATTCAAATATTAAATAACTTTTAACAAAGTTACAGGTCGTACGTATATAAAAAATTTACATTCAACTATAGCACAGGTCATCTCATTTCTGACAGGTTCACTTACGGTGCTAAAGGAAAGGAAAACAACTTTTATTTCAAATTCGGAGCAGTCCTAATGTTTGAGCCAACATAAGTAATTGAATACACCTTGAGATTCGAGAAAAGCCAAATGTTCTCTCCTTCACTTCACCACATAAGAGGATATGAAATAGCATAATGAGGTTTTCAAAACTCATAAATGCAAGGGAACGCAACAGCTATTGGGGAATGAACGGTCAAATATTGATCCCTAAAACGATTGATCATCAAATATTGTAGCATTGTGTGAAGTAATATCCCTATTATTGCTCAAAGTTCAAAATTCTTCCAGCAACACGGCAACTTAGAATTGCAAAGGATATGACTCGATCATGAATCTAGCACATAACAATCCAAATACAAGGTCACCTATAAGGTCATCCAGTATCTAGGTATTATCAAACTAAAATAGTCTCAGTTCTCTAGACATCCAAATTGAGAACAAATGTAAGCTTACTTTCCACATTACAATCTCTTTGCTCATTAGCGCCACAATGTATGTGAAAAGGATCGAATAACTTTCTTCAATCCACATGGATCGTCCAAAAAATGTATGTGAAAAAGATCAAATTACTTTGTTCAGTCCAAGTGGATCAACCAAAAGAATAAACGAGGCATTGGATTTTATTGGATAATTTCCTGGATAATCTGCAACATTTTGCACTGATTTAAGTATAGCTACCTATCATATTATGTTCCAGCAATGCAAATACAATATAAGCAAATGAGGCGAATTCTAAGTACCTAAGCAAAGTAATCAATAATCCTAATAAGAACTGAAACAAAATTCAAAACCAGCTCCAAAACACGTAAAAGGTAAACAGAAAAAAAGAAATACAAAACAAAAAGGGAAAATATTCACGATTGCCCACAAACCGCCAACATAAAATCCGCACACAAATATGAAATCTCAGATTAACATCAGTAAATCTACATCCAAAAATGAAAAGAACCAAAGCTTTTACTTCTATCGCACCATTCACAAACACACGTCTACAGAAATAAAAACAGAAAATCAAAATTGTACGCAGAAATTTAATGAAAGATGATCAACTCACCCGAGATCGACATCGCTCTATCACCGGAAACGCTGTCGGAATTTGATATTTCGTCGGAGCCCATTTACCTATACTCTTTCACACACCATTCGTCAAACTAAACCCAAAAATTTATTGTAAAATAATTATAAAAAAAAAATGATTTATAGAGAGAGAGATCTGTGCGTGGTGTGAAGCGAATGTTTGCCAAATTTTGGCGTGCGTGAGAAAAAGATCAAAGATCCACACCAGAGCTCTTTCCCTCTCTCTCTCTCTCCCCGTTTCACACAATACACGCACTCACGCAGTGACAAAAATTAACCTACTATAATTTTGCAAATATATTAAAATTTAATACACCACTATCTCAAAAAAAAAAAAAAAACAAATACAAAGATAAGTTATAATACGAAAGTCTGATGAAATACGACATCTTCTGAAATACAAAATCTTATATCTATTTTTTTTTTTTAAATGGAGTGGTATATATACGTATATTTTAAATACATTAATATTTTTTATTCATAGATTCCATCAAATGGAGTAATACTTAATACAAATGTCGAAATTATTTGCAAAATTTCTAAAACATGTAACTTAGCTATCAAATTTATAATGCATGTGATGAATCATCATTTCGATTAGTTAATTTTTAAAAAATTGAGATGTTTCTTTTAGTTGATTGTTCACAATATTCTATTTGTATAATTGATACTCCTATTGTCTCGGTTAGTCTCGTTTCCTATATAAATGTGAGATATAAAAGAATAAAACAAGAGTAATATAATCAGACAAAAGTAATACTTATTAATAATGATAAATAATTTTTTTTGAGAAATTATGCAACAACTGATGCAATTCCTATAAATTTTAAGGAAAAATATAATATCTTGTGCTAACTATATTTTTCCCTCGAAATATCTTGCAATATGTTGTTATATAGTTGTGATATTGAAATCCATTTAGCTTTAGTTTTAAATATTATGATCAAAATCTCAAATAATTATATGAAATAATGAAATGAACAAACTAATTCATAACAAGAAATATGCAATGAGCATGAACAAAAGCCTCTCATATGTCAATGTTTGTATGCCTTAGATAAATGAGTAGATATATATATCTAAAAGTATAGTTTTGATACTATATGATATGCAAATTGATGATATCGTTTTCGAGAGATATAAATAAAAAATAATTATATCTCATTATGTGACTTAATTTTTATTAATAATTTTGGAGGAATTAGATATACAAATTATAAATTTACTCCCTTTAAATTTATATGTGGTTCACGGCTAAAACTCATAGGATACACTTCATAGAGAAATGATAAGTAAAATTGCAAAATGATACAACTTTCTCTTGTGATAATTGTGCACTATTATTTCGTCACGTGTTTCAATGTGCCAAAAATATATGTTAAGATAAAATATTGATCTCATTTAGTGTACTATACACCGATCATAATAGAGTATAATACACTATATCAAACGAGACTAATATGTTATCTTTATAGTCAGGGGCGGGGCTACCAAATCGGGGGCCCTGTGCGAATTCGTAAAATCGGGCCTTTTTTCATAACTAAAAAAAATATATATGTATTTTTTATAAATTATAAATTATTGTCACACTACATTCACTTAAAAAGAATAGCACTACTAGCATGTTTAGAAACAAAATCACTAATTAAAATATTCACAGAAAAAGAGCTGGGGCCCCTCAATTGTGTAAGAAATAAAAACTTCAATGAAAAAAAGAAAAGAAAAAAACAGAAACAGAATAAAAGCTTTTTAATAAATTAAATGAAAGAAGAGGAAAAAAAGGTAGTAAAAATGTGAATGTAAAAACGAAAAAAAAATAAAAACAAATAAAACGTTTTAATAAATTAAATGAAAGAAGAGAAAAAAAAACTTCAAAGAAAAAAAGAAAAGAAAAAACAAAAACAGAATAAAAGCTTTTTTTAATAAATTAAATGAAAGAAGAGGAAAAAAAGGTAGTAAAAAAAAAAAAAAAAAACCAAAATAAAGCGTTTTAATAAATTAAATGAGAAGAGAAAAAAAAAACGTTTCTAATAAATAAATTAAATGAAAAGAAGAGAAAAAACCAAAAAAAAAAATGTTTTTAATAAATAAATGAAACAAGAGGAGAGCGTCCAAAAGGGTTCGAACCCTGTATCATATGAAGAAAGGCATTGCACCTAACCAACTACACTACCACAACACATTTGCAATAAATCAACAAAATATGTATACATATTTACTGTACGGGCCAGATAATTTGGGGCCCTAATTTTTCAGGGGCCCTGTGCGGTCGCCCATGCTGCACAGGGCCCAGAACCGCCCCTGTTTATAGTCACTTGTCACATATAGAAATGCTTAACGAAAACAAAGTGCACAATTATCATGGATGAAGGAAGTACATTACCCCCTTTAGTTTGTACTTTTGAAATACAGAGTAACATATGAAAGACTCTTCATGAAAAATGATAATTAATGTAATTGAAACTACCATAAAAATTATTTGTGGTTATATCAGACAAGAGCAACTCTCCCACCTTTGTAATAAAAGCGTATAATATACTTTTTTACTTATTCTAAAGTCCGATTAATTAAATCAAGTATGACTTCATTAGTAATATATACATTACACCTACTTGCAAATATTTTATTTAAATTAATGTAATTAATATTATTGTAATTTAAATATATTTTTTAATTTATTATTGATTGTATATGATCTTGATACTTATTAAGAGATTATACGTGCAACGCACGTAATACTTGTTAGTATAGTATAATAGCGTGTGTATAGACATTATCTTTGCCAATTAATGGCAAACAAAAAACTGCAACAATTAGGCAGCAAAATTATTGCAGAATTGCCAAATTTTCAGACATTAATGACGTGTATCATGAATAAATATTTTAGATTGTTCGGTTACTATTGTTCACGAAAATGAGTTAATCTATATATTTTAGTATATTTTTTCCATTTGCCGCCTATATATAGAGTTCCTTATAATGTTTTTTATATGACTTCTTCTCACTATCTTTTTAGGTTTTTTTTTGTTTATTGTTTGTTTTTTATTTCTTTGTTCTATCTAGATATTTACATGACTATAAACTAATGTTGTTCTTTTGTTCAGTTTGCAGAAATTATTGAAGAGCTACAAGACTGGAAATATATCCTACATTTTTTTCGTAACTAGGATCAATATATGTGTATATATATATTGCTTGAATTATACTGTATTTTCATTTTTCAATGCTCCAATGTTCTCTATTCTATACTCAGAATCTTAATGTAGATGCAGATAAAAATGACTATATTTTTATACGTTGGCAAGGAATCATGTAGTGCTGTCTCTTATAGTATATTTGTTCTCTTCACTTGTATGATATATAAATTGTCGTTTTCTTATAGTATCTTCGTGCTCTATCTCATATTGAGGTTTTGGACAAATCTATTCATTCTTCTTATGCTACTTTTTTTTTTTTTTTTTATCTACCACCGGCTCTTAGGTTCAATTATGTTTTAAAATAGTAGTTACTCAATGCCATTTGTATATAAAACATATAATTATATTCACATGGCATAATATTATGTAATTTGCTCTTGAATTTAATCTCAAGTTTCTTTAGTATTCCATAAATTAGTTTTTTTTTATTTATTTTATTTTATTTTTACATCTTGGGAGATTCAATTGTTTAATAAAATTGAACTTTCAGAGTATGTATTTTTTATCTTATAAGTTAAATTTATTTGGGTCGGTTTTTTATCAATGTTGTGATAGATTTTATATACATGTACTGAGTTCTTTTTGCGAAATGTAAATATTATAGGACCCTCCATAGAGTTCATAGTTTAGATAATGCAACACAAGTCTTTGCTATGTGAACTCTTTCCAAGGATCAAATGATATATATTATAATTAATAAAGATTTTTTTTTTAAGGCTTATGCGAGTTGATCAAGTATACATATTTACAGCAGTGGAAATCATTTTTTTTTAATTATAAACATGTTCTTGAAAATTATCAAATCCTATTAATTCAATACTTTATTTTATTAATTGAATAGTAAGATTCACAAATGACTGAAATAGTAGAGTACTATCATTTGTATGAGTTATTTTTTCGTTCTTACAATATTGTCGATTATTATTTGCACAAGACTGAATTGTTTGTGCATGAATCTAAAACAACGAATTGATTCTGAAGAGTGATTTCACATAATGAAATCAGAATTCGAAATTACATAGAAAAAAAAGGATGGAAAGGAACACTCACAAACATAAAGATGTAAATTTGATTGAAAGTGATGTTGGGTGTTCATAATATATATATATATATATATATATATAAAAGTGCTTATAATTATGATTGGAGAAGGGTTGAGATTTCTTTCTCTTAAATTTTTGCCCAATTGATTTTTTCTGTTATTTTTTTTTTAATTTTGAGCAAAGCATAAAGTATGTATTCTAGACATAAATGATGTGCTTTCATGACTCAACATTCACTCACAATATATGGGATTCAATCTCCACTATCAATAAACATTATAAGCCAATTAGATCTATCTATAATAATGATTATGGACTGCCTAATATAGTAACTCATACAATCCAAAAATTGAGAGTTTTATAGTATGTTATCTTTAATATTAATTTTTGATTTTTTTTAAATAAATAGTAGTAAATAATAATTGTCTTTTAATAATTTACTAATTTACTGTAGACGTGTACGTTACAACTGCAGAATTTATGGCAATTTTAAAGTGCTTTGAGTGCTATTTATAAAGTATGAAATCAAAGATAAAGGAAAAAAATTAAATTAGCACTAATAAACATGCAAAAGAATAAAATAAGCATGGAATTAATCAACACTAAAAAAAAAACATGAAATCAATATTTTCATTAACTTATTTCCCATTTTTATTCAAAAAATTATGTTCAACTATTCAAATACTCCATCTGTCCCATTAGAATATGCATGTTTTATTATTTTATACTTCACATATATTCAAAAAACATGCATATTCTAATGGGACGGATGGAGTATTATTTTGCCTATATATTATGAATTTACATGAAATGCATCATACATTTTATGTTTTTTCATTTCGTCTTTCCTAACAAAGAGAGTATGCTTCATATGAAGGTGTATGCATCAATTCGTATTTCATGATAGAATGAAATTAATTGCACATTGTTATTGATACACTTTCCATCATTCTACGCGAAAAACACTTCAACAAGATTCAAAAAATGGAAACGTTTATAATTTAGTTTGTGATTTAAATTTTTACATGCTCATTTTTTTTTAATGCATGACATTAGAATAAGATCAAGAAGATTCAAAAAAGAAATTTTTTATGATATTTTCCTTCCATTGGAGTGAAAATAAAGGGGAATAAAGAGTAAAATTATTCATCGTAGATAAGAAGGTGGGAAATAAGAAAAAAATTAAAGGGTGATTGTTTTTTTACTTTTTTTTTTCCATGATAATTTTTCATCAAAGAAAACGCAACCATAATGAAAATTTGATAACTAAGAGCTTTCTCAATGGAGAGCCCAAAAAGTGGGCTCTCTCCCACTTTTCCGGTAGAGAGAACCTCACTCCAAAATCGGCTCCAGAGCATGGGCTCTCTCCCGGCCTCTCTCCGAATTTTTTTTATTTTTTTTTAATTTAAATTTTGATTTTTTATGTCTATTTTTATTTTGATTTATAATTCGAATTTTATCCAATTATTTCATTTATTGAATTCAACTTAAGATATAAAAGATTTGAAGAAAAATTCGTTTATTGAATTTAAATAACTACATTACATAAAATTAAAAAAAGAGGAAGCTAAAATTACACAATTAAAACAGTAATTAAATATGGAACCACTCAAATCAACCTCTGCAATTTTTTTGAAGTTTTTATTTTATTTTATTTTTCAGCATAAAATCAATTTAAAAAATAAATATCCCTCTAACGTCATAATGACGTTAGCATTTGGGCTCACTCCTATGTCCCTTCAGCGAGACCGCTTCCGCCGAGCCCGGGCTCCCCAACGTTGTTGGGTCTCGCTCCGGGCTCCCTCCACGGCTGCGAGCCCGAGCCTTCAGCTGCACTGGGGGTGTTCTAAATGATGTAAACGTACAAATAAATATTTGAATAGTTTAAAATCGTCTAACTATGAGCTAAATTTGAAGACCAAGTCTCCAATTATATTGTTAAAATATTGACCATATTCTTAGATTGTGCAATAGCATATAGGAGTAAATGATTTTCACAACACATTACAATCGTATTCCAGAGATTAATGGTCAAAATTTGTCCATTCCTAGACTGTCACTAACTCTGCCAAATCTATATATTCATTTCAAGTTTAAATGAAGATAATTTCCTCCTATGGTTTCGTAAGCCATAGCGATCAACAAGAGTCAAGGTTGGTTTTTGAAAGAAACTAAATTTACCAACAATCAACTTTACGTTGTTGCTCAGGATTGTGGAGCCAAAGAGGTTTGTAGATAATAGTACATGTACCATGAATGTCATGCATATTAAATTATTTCATAATTTATAAATTTAAAAGTTTATAATGAAATTTCAATATTTAGCATAATCTTTTTATTATTGCTCGATTGTTAATTATTACTATTCTTTATAAATATATCAAAAGTTTAAGTATGATTACAATGTATCTTATTTGTTTGATTTGAGTGTTATGAAAGTTGTGTAAAATAAATTTTAAGAATATACGAGCTATATACATTTACTAAATAAAAATAATGCACTTTCTTAGGACTTTCCTCAAATACATATCATTATTTAATACGAAAAATATTCTCTTGTCCTCTCTTATTTTTAAATCTTGGAATTACATTTTATTTATTAAAAAAAAAAACCAGCCCGATATTAAAAACACTCAGTGGTTCCTCCCATCGAGATAGATTTAGGATCCCACGCCCTCAGTTTTTTTCTTACTTTATCCACCACCTTATCCCAATTGTCTACCCCATTCATCCTAGCCCCAACACTAAAGCCCAGATAAGGGATAGTCCCTTCACCACGACTGCATCCAATCAAGCTAGCAATCTCTCCCAATTTTTCCGGAGCAATGTTCACACCATAAACACTAAATTTCTCAAAATTAACAGAAAGACTGATAGCAACTCAAAGTTCTCCAACAGCCACCTAAGAGCACGTGCATTCTCCTTGCTCCCTTCGACAACGAACATTGTATCATCAGCGTATTGAATACGGGAGACTTCCACACCCTCCCTGCCCACGTGAACGGCCTTCAAAAGTCCTTTTTGAATTGCCTTCTTTGTTAATAAGTTGAGCCCCTCCGCCGCGACAAGGAACAAAAAGGGGGACAGTGGATAGCCATGACGTATACCCCTCTCAAGCATAAAATTTCACGATGGGCTTCCGTTAACAAGAACATTAGCAGAAGCCGAAGTAACGCATTCCTCCATCCACCGGATCCACTTATCAGGGAAATTCATACGACCAAGCATAGACAGGGGATAACTCCAATCGATAGAGTCGTAAGCCTTTGCAAAATCCACTAATTGCTATATCATCAATTATCAACTATTTTAAAATTTCTTTCTTAATACCAGATTGAAAATTCACATATATATGTGAAATGGAGAGAATACTATTCTCCTAGGTACATCTTTAGTGATACATAATAAAATTATATATACTCCGTCCGTCCCATTAGTATAGAGCCATTTTTATCAAATTGAATCTATTAAAGTAATAAAAGAGCTCTAAGTTAATGGTACATAGAAAGTACTAAGAAGATAAAAAAATATAAAGAAAAAATACCCATACATCGCACGGGTATGTTACTAGTATATAAAACAAATACTCCAACAACGATGTTTTATTTAAGTCATACATAATGTTTATTTCGGTAAATATAATAACTTATCAAAGGAATTTTTATAATTCATATAATCTTTAGACGAACAACATTGTTTCTATTTTATTCTATTAATACATACATCGCATGTTTGGTGTTTTTTTTAATTTTATTTTATAAAATTACATGTTTTGATTAAATTTTCAAAACCCTCAAGTGTCTCTTTGAAAAGATGATGTTCACCGGTAAAATTGTTATAGGTTATGACAACTCATTTGTTAGTGAGTTAGTATTTATTTTTATTAGGAATAATAATATAAATGAATAGATTTCACACCTCACTACAAGTTCGAGCTTTTAGATGAGATAGAATTCTATCATGGTATCAGAGCTTTTGGCTAATGCTGAGGTCATGTGTTCAAATCCCGCTGATAGCAACTCCGCGCAACTCCGCCTATATTAAAAGTGTACACTTGTTGGGCCTCCTAATCAGAGGGTATAGTTGAAAATCGAGCCCACAAGTGAGGGAGAGTATTGAGAATAGTGATATAAATGAATAGATGGAATTCTATCAATCTTTTAAGGGTAGAGTTGAAAATCGAGCCCACAAGTGAGGGGGTATTGAGAATAATGATATAAATGAATAGATGAAATTCTATTAATTTTTCAATTTTATAGGTTTATATCAGAGTTGCCATTGATATACTTGACTCGACTCATCAAACAAGGTTAGAGCCTCTCAAGTCTCAACTAATGGACTCGCTCAAGTCAATATGTTCGACTACTACACGTATTTGATTGGAGGACCACCTTGATAAATATTCATCACTGTAAGTCAGAGATTCCTCATATTGATCGGATACTTCAAAGTTCAAATTATCTTACTTCAAAGTTCAAATTATCTTGTAGTTTCTGGATATTTCAACCAATGAGAATGTTCTATTTCCTACAAAATTATAGTTGAAAGTAGACTTACCCTAATGATAAAGCGTGATATATTCCAAGTTCTCTGCAACAAGTACAAGTCAATCATACTTAACTTGAAAAGCGCAGAAACAACTTTACAAGTGGAGCATGTTGCCTACCCTTAAACGAAAAAAGGATAATTCCGTAACAAAAATTGCTCACATAGTACAAATTGCAGCTATCATTCAACGAATAGTTTTATGAGTCTCTAGTATATACATGGAGTTTATATATGGTGAAGATTACGAATGCTTCTAAAATCAAAAAATTTCAAAGCAGAAACTCTCAAAACATTCATAAATCCTTACATATCTCATACAAATCAAAACAAGAATATCATTATCACCTGTTCAAGTATTTTCCATTCGTTTGAGATCAATTTCATCCATTCTAAACTTGTCATATGCATTCCAAATCTTAGTCAAATAATTAGATTCATTATCTTTGTTCTACATTCTTAATATGATCACCTTTAATTGAAAATTTAATATCGAAATGTGCGGTAATTAGAAGCTTTTAACATTGGGACTCTCGATCTCGAAAGGCAAAAAACTTGGTAGAATTATACCTCTCACATGGGCTATGGCCCAAATATTTTATCTACGCATGCATATATAGATTTTGCCCAAACGGGGATTTTAAACGTAGCCCCCATTTCTCTCCATAGCCCTTAAATAAAAATAAATAATAAACTTATAGTAATTGTAATTACCAATTCATTCTTGTAGCCTTCTTCTCGGTTCTCCCTTTCAATTCTTCTAGTATATTTCTCCACCGCTCTCGTTATTCTATTCTCCTTTTTGCCTCTCTCTCTTTCGATTTTTTCTTGGTAAATTTTATTTCTTTGTTATTTTTCCATTTTATGAGTTTCTCCATCAGTTTTGCAAAGAATTATGAGCCCTACTTCCAGAAGATGATCCAAATTTTACACATGAAATATTTTCTTCCATAAATTCCTAGTGTAGATGACGATTCATTTGAAGATTTATAGAAAATTGGAGTGAAGAAACAGAAATGAGGCACAAACCTAATCCATTTTATATGGCCATCATATATAATGCAGCGGTGCATAAAGACTTCGATTATATAAAAATCATGGAGTAATTGTATGTTGAAATCCTATTATGAAAATCACAGACTTTGATTATGCAGAAAGATTACTTCCCTAGTATAATATATTCTTCTTCTTTAGAGGAAAAACCAAATACTATTCATCGTTTTCCTCTTAGATTTTCGTGGCTATGAAACACGTCTTTTCTTTTTAGATTTTTTGAGGGCTATAGTTTAAGTGATATTTGATTTTTATTAATTCGCTTAAGATTTAATTTGGAGGCTATGATACGAGGGTTGAATTGTAAAATCGTTTATATTTTTAAATATATTTTAAAAATAGGGGGCTATAATGAGTAATATGGGGGGCTATGTTTAAAATTACCCTTGCCCAATGCTAGTGGTTAATTACTGTATCTTTCTCACTAGAGATGGACAACGTCACATGCGACATGGCCCATAAATAAATGACCCGGCCCAAACTTTGTACTATATACTAATAAATGGCCCGGCCCGTATCTCGTACAGCCGTACTATGTAAATTTAATGTTGACAAAAACTTGTGTTAGCCGAGGCACCGTGCGGCCGGGCCCAAAGTGTCAATCTTTATACAGAAAAGTGTCAATCTATATGAATAAAAGTGTCAATCTTTAACATAATTATTTTACGAATAAAATGACAAATTTTAAAAGTGTCAATCTTTATACAGAAAAGTGTCAATCTATATAAATAAAAGTGTCATTGTTTTAGCCCGGTCGCACGGTGCTTTCGGCTGACCCAAATGTGTCCCATGTATGTTTATGCAATCATACTTTTTAGGCCACCGGCGGCTGAATTTATCAGAGTAACAGAGGAAGTGGTACTAAAAAGACATAATTGCCCTCAACTTCTAATTCTATTCAGTTTTTATAATTGTATAATATCTTTATTTTATTTTATTTTTGAAATAATTAAACATGAAATTTAAAGATTGTCATATTAGATTCGAACCCGAAACCTTTAATCATAGACATTAACCTCTACAACTAAGCTAATACATTCACACATAATAATTTTTAGTTTGATATATGTAGATTGTCGATGAGATCTCGAACCCAATCGTATCAGTACCTTAATGTTCTATTCAGTTTGGAATAAATTTTAATTAAATATGATTAAAAAGAAATTGAACATTCAATGTACATATAAATCATATTTGAATCAAATTGAAAGTGTAAATCTATATATATATTTTTTTAACCGAACTGATATTCGTAAGAGAAAAATAATTATAGTTTTGGCTAAATAACGGAAGACCACAAAATCTAATTATACCATAAGGATTTTTGTAAAGAGTTTGAGGGGATCCATAAATTTATTTTCTTTCACTAGTGAAATCAACGGACACGCAATATGTGTATAGGACATTTCATGTGTTTAATTTCAACAACTTAATGCATTTATTATTCAACTTATTTTTCAGAAAAAAAAAATAAAAATAAAAATGTCACGATATGATGGGACCATTATGAAATGATTTCACATATTATTATCAATTAAAACTAATCCAACGGCTGCAAACGATCGATTTATGGGGACAGTGAGTGGACTAGTCTACATCTCTTACACTTCATAATTAAATTCCATTGAACTCTTTTGGAGCCGTACGAATTCGAAAGCTATAATTATTTTGGTAGTTGAATAAAGCGAAGTCACGTTTATACTTTATTCTATCCGAGAATAAATTAAGTGTATGTATTAGTAAACGGTTTAGCTAGTGATGATCAACGAATCAGGATTAGGCGGATCTATTATTATTAATAAAATAAACTCGTAATTCTGGTAATCTAGCCCATCCAAATATATATATTTTCTCATGATTACAATAATGACAATAAATTTATATTTTTACAGTACTACAAAATAATCGAGTTTATATTGATTTGAAATGTATGATTTTATATTTATTTAAGTTCCTTATAATTCACAATTTTAATTCGCTACATATTATTTAAAAAAAATACAACAAGGGACACACTTGGGACAGCTAGAGGCACCGTGCGGCCGACTAAAATACTGACACTTTTATTCGTGTAGATTAGCACTTTTCTGTATAAAGATTGACATTTTTAAAAATTGGCATTTTATTCGTAAAATAATTATGTTAAAGATTATCACTTTTATTCGTATAGATTAACACTTTTCTGTATAAAGATTGACACTTTGACCCGGCCACACTATGTGACCGACCTCACCCAAGTTTTTGTCACAATTATATGTGTGCACAAGGTTTTTTATTTTTTATTTTTTTTATTTTTAATAAATTGTAAATAAATAAATAATACTCCATATTTCGTAGATGGACCACTTTTATATGGCCACATTTCCTTTACATGGTGTCCACAATCCATTAGTTCACATACTTTTGTTCTTTTGTTGTGAGAATCAAGCAATCATGTAAAACTATATACTAGTAACATTTTTCTTATTTCACATGTTTTTTTTGACTCCTATATCTCCTGTCGTGATCTGATTTTGTGTTTTATGAAGACAAGTAATCATAGTTTCTTAATTTTTCTCAAAAAAATAAATAAAATGAAATTATAGTTTCTTCTAAAAGAAAGACTTGATCTAGAGAAAGATAGGCAATAATGATATCATTAATGTAAATGTAGCCTAGATACAAGACTAAATTAATTAATGAAATCAACACTTTAAGTTAAAATGTTGTTCGTATATTGTTCAATGTATGTTAACAAACAGGGGCACGAATTTCCAATATTATATCGTTGTTTATAAAAAAGAAATATCATTAATTTCAATTTTTTTGGGGAAAATGACAATTCAATTTCCATTTGACAAACACAAGAACTATATTTTTGGGGCAGACAAAGTAAAAGAAAAAAAAAACGCACGATCTATCGTCGAACAATTAATAAATTTCAATACCAAATAAAATTAGAGAAAACATAGGCGATCTACTAATCCTCAGAAGAATATTTTTATTCCAACTATGGTGTACTAACGGTGTAGAAAAACCAATTTTATTTATTTACTTTTTTCCTTTAATTTTTGTGGAATACTATGATTTTGTTTAGTACTTATACTATTAACAAAGGGTGGTTCATTACTTCAACTAGGATATATATAATTATATTTTAACATTTTTTTCTTCAATTTCATGAAAACATCCTTTCTCAAAAAAAAAAAAAAAAAAAAAAAAGTTTGAAGCCACGAGGAGAAAAGTGGGGTAGGCTCAAAGATCAAGGCAAAAAACATCCAATCCCACCAGTCCACCACAGATTTACCCAAGTACTCAATATCTATATTAAAAAAACCAATAAATAAATAAATACTACTACACACTAATCTATACGCTAATCCCACTTTATACACGTAATTAACAAGAAAATAAATACTACAGTAGTAGTGTACTAGTGTACGAAAGGCATAATGTTATAACCCAGTTCCTTCATGTTCCCCATAATCACACAATCAAGTAAGGCATAATTTCAACTAACCTTCCAACTGAATCACTATACACTTCTCTTCTCTACTTCTTCCTCCTCTCATTAAATTCCCACCATTCCAAATTCAGGCAAACTCTTCTTCTCCACTCTTCTCTTCTCTTCTCTTCTCTCTCTCTCTATATATACTTCTTCTTCTACTGTACTTACTTCTTATTTTCTCTATTTGAATTTTTAATAAAATTGAGAAATGGGAATTTTCCCACCTTGTGAATGTTCAGAGATGTGGGAGAAGTTAGTTGGGAGTGTGTGTGGGAAGATTAAAGATGGGCCTGAGGTTGAAGAGAAGAAGAAGATAAAAGGAACTGTTGTATTGAAGAAGAAGAATGTGATGGATGTTACCGACGTCGGCGCCTCCGTTATCGACCGGATTTACGAGCTCTGTGGCAAAGGCGTCTCCCTTCAGCTTATCAGCTCCCACCTTCCTCATTCTGGTAATTAGTTACTTTATTTATATATCCCTTTTTCTTAAAAAAAAATATTGGACACTCAAGCATTTAGAAAAAAAAAAAAATGTTAGAAAATGGTTAATTCTTGGACAGAAACATTAAATTAGGTACTAGGTAGTTACCTCTTGTCAATGATTGTTTGTTGTTGTGGGTGTTTTTTAATTAGTTATGAATTGATGTTACTTTTACTTTTTGTTGATTTATGGAAGAAGAAAACAAGGGAAAAGGGAAAGTAGGGAAAGAAGCATACTTGGAGGATTGGGTGTCCAAGATTACTTCACTTAATTCAGAGGATCATGCCTCTTTTGATGTCACATTTGATTGGGATGAATCTTTTGGAACTCCTGATGCTTTGATCATCAAAAATCAACACCACTCTCAAATATATTTCAAAACAGTCACCTTAGATGATGTTCCTCATCTTGGTCCCCTCCTTTTCGTCTGCGAATCTTGGGTTTATCCTGCTCGTCGCTACAAGTATGATCGCGTCTTCTTCACAAACAAGGTATATAAGTATATGTCGAGCTTCGAGTTCAACATTTTATGTATCTTGCAAGAAAGTTGAATCACCATGTATGTTTTAGCTTTAGAAGTAGGTGCATATTGATGTTGTTGTCTTGATTTGAAACAGACATTGCTTCCACACGAGACACCGGAGCCTCTGCTCGTGTATAGGGAGCAAGAGCTGAAGAATCTTCAAGGAACAGGCTCTGGAATGCTCAAGGAGTGGGATAGAGTGTATGATTATGCATACTACAACGATTTAGGTAGTCCCGAGAAAGGGGAGGCTTATGCTCGTCCCGTGCTTGGTGGGGCAGACCATCCGTATCCTCGTAGAGCAAGAACAGGACGTAAACCGAACAAGAAAGGTGAGCATCATTGATCAATGTACTATATATTTGAAAGAAATTGAGATTTAAGTTGCTTGAAATTAATGCAGATCCAAATACTGAGAGCAGACTGTTTCTTCTGAGCTTGAACATGTATGTGCCAAGAGATGAACACTTCAATCAGGTTAAGTTCTCAGATTTCATAGGCTATGCTCTTAAATCTGTGGGGCAAGTGATTGTGCCTGAGATCAGAGCTTTATTCGACAAGACTATTAATGAGTTCGACACGTTTGAAGATGTCCTCAATCTGTATAAAGGTGGAATCAAATTGGTTAATCATAATCAGTCATTGAATAAACTGAGGCAGTGTGTTCCTTGGGAGTTGCTTAGGGAACTCATTCGTTCCGATGGTGAACGATTCCTCAAATTTCCCGTGCCTGATGTTATCAAAGGTAGTAAAAGAATATAAGCTAATCTGGCTTGTAATTTGGTTGATTGAATAATTCTTTGAGTATTCCTTGCAGAGGATAAAACTGCATGGAGAACAGATGAAGAATTCGGAAGAGAAATGCTAGCAGGAGTGAATCCTGTGCTAATTTGCCGTCTCCAGGTGAAAGACACATTTTTCGACTATATTCATCTCGAATCAAAAATACTCCATTTCGATTCTTGACCAATGTAACAGGAGTTTCCACCAAAAAGCACACTAAAACGCGAAGAATATGGCGATCAAGACAGCACCATCACGAGGGAGCAAGTGGAGAAAAACATGAATGGACTTACTGTGGATGAAGTAATGCATTTGTTCCTTATCTAAACTCTTCATTTCCTCAATTCAGTCGATAACTTGTTGTCTAAATCTCGAAAATTAGTCCAAACGATTGTTTGTGTACATGATCAGGCCATAGAGAATAACAAGATGTTCATATTGGACCATCATGATGCACTCATGCCATACCTTAGAAGAATCAACACCACGACTACAAAAACTTATGCTAGTCGAACAATCCTTCTTCTCCAAGAAGACGGGACTCTGAAGCCATTAGCAATCGAACTGAGCTTGCCACATGAAGGCGGAGACGCATTTGGAGCAGTTAGTGAAGTCTTCACTCCATGTGATCACGGAGTTGGGAACGCTCTATGGCAGCTAGCTAAAGCCTATGCTGCAGTCAACGATTCGGGATATCATCAACTCATCAGCCACTGGTATAAACATATGTAATATCATGCTTATGAACAAATGTAGCAAACTTATGATGGAAAAGTTTGTGATATGTGTGCAGGTTGAACACTCATGCAGTGATCGAGCCATTCGTGATTGCAACCAATAGACAACTAAGTGTTCTCCACCCTATATACAAGCTTTTGAAACCTCACTTTCGCGACACCATCCATATAAACGCCTTGGCTAGACAAATCCTCATTAATGCAGGTGGAGTACTTGAGGTAACTGTTTTCCCAGCAAGATACGCCATGGAAATGTCTTCTTTCGTTTATCGGAACTGGAATTTCACTGAACATGCTCTTCCTGCTGATCTGATTAAAAGGTTTGTTACTTATGATTTCTACTCACCTTTCCTTGTAGGTTTTATTTACACATTTTTACATGAATTTTCATTTATTGCAAATATAACATTACTTCTTTTTCATTTATGTACTAACTCTCTTTCTCTCTCTCTCTCTCTCCCTCCAACTGCAGAGGAGTGGCAGTTCCGGATCCAAGCCGGCCCCACGGCCTCAGGCTCCTGATCGAGGACTACCCTTTCGCGGTGGACGGCCTAGAAATTTGGTCAGCGATTGAAGCTTGGGTTCAAGAATATTGCTGCATCTATTACCCTACAGATGACATGATCCAAGGAGACACAGAGCTCCAGAAATGGTGGAAGGAGCTTCGAGAAGTCGGGCATGGCGACTTGAAGGACAAGCCATGGTGGCCTAAAATGCAGACTCAAGAAGACCTCATCCAGTCATGCACAATAATCATATGGGTGGCATCAGCCCTCCATGCAGCTGTCAACTTCGGACAGTATGCCTACGCCGGATACTTACCGAATCGCCCCACCGTGAGCCGTAGGTTCATGCCTAAGCCCGGGACTCCGGAGTTTGCTGAGCTGGAGTCGGACCCGGACTTGGCCTACTTGAAGACCATAACAGCTCAGCTGCAAACTCTGCTTGGAGTTTCTTTGATTGAGATACTGTCTAGGCATTCCAGTGATGAGATCTATCTAGGGCAAAGGGAATCCATGGATTGGACTAGTGATGAGCAGCCATTGGAGGCATTCAAGAGGTTTAGTGGAGTGCTGATCGAGATCGAGAAGAGGATCGAGGAGAGGAATGAGAACCGGTTCTTGAAGAACCGGTATGGACCGGTTCGGGTGCCCTACACTTTGTTGTACCCCAACACTTCCAGTTATAGTAGAGAGGGAGGGCTCACTATGGGAATTCCCAATAGTGTTTCTATATGAAGTTTCTTCAAGAGATTTATGAGTAGATAAATTTATGTTTTAGCATTTTTTTGTTGTTGTTTTTGATTGGTTGAGTTTGTTCTATGTATTTGATGAATTCATCAAATAGTAAATGAGTATTCTTTTACATTATTGGATTTTGCTTTAGATCATTCATACATAAATGAATGAAGTTGCCAAACTTGATATTGATGTTTAATTTATTCTTTTCCAGAACAAATGAGGACAGCCATGTTTGCAAGTATGTATATACTGGCCAATCATAGAATGGGAAGCATCAAAGCAGCTCATTTTATGATTTTAGTATTATTTCAAAGTCTTAATATTTTAAAATACCCTTTTTTTAAACTAGCATGACATTTATACCCCCTTTAAAAACATATGTGATTTATACCCTTTTTATTATTTTAATATATAAAGTAGAATTTTTTATTACACACACCCCTTTTAAAGTATAATTTTTTATGCCCTTGTTTAGAGTTATTTTTTAGGGTTAGTTGTATGCTTAAATTTGTATTAATCTATGTATTTAAGTGATTAAATTTATGTGTAGTACTTGATGAATTATTAGTTTAAATTTAACTAATTTAATAATTCTCTTGATTTATGAAATTTTGTTGTTTAATTTGAATAAATACATGTATGGACATAAAAAATAATTCTAAACAACATACTTTTTCCACCGCCGGCGTAGGGCTGCCGGAATTTCCCCACCGCCGGCGGTGGAAAAAGTATGTTGTTTAGAATTATTTTTTAGGTTTAACTGTATGCTTAATTTTTTATTAATCTATGTATTTAAGTGATTAAATTTATGTTTAGTACTTGATGAATTATTAGTTTAAATTTAACTAATTTAATAATTCTCTTGATTTATGAAATTTTGTTGTTTAATTTGAATAAATACATGTATGGACATAAAAAATAATTCTAAACAACATATTTTTTTCCACCGCCGGCGTAGGGCTGCCGGAATTTCCCCACCGCCGGCAACCTTCTGCCGGAAGAAGGTTGCCGGCGGTGGGGAAATTCCGGCAGCCCTATGCCGGCGGTGGAAAAAGTATGTTGTTTAGAATTATTTTTTAGGTTTAAGTGTATGCTTAAATTTTTATTAATCTATGTATTTAAGTGATTAAATTTTATTTAGTACTTGATGAATTATTAGTATAAATTTTAGGGCCCACTTCAATATAATAAGAAAGAGTGCATTTATCACATTCAAATTTAAAAATGGGCATATATCACATCTTCATTTTCAAATAGGGCATTTTAAATTTTCACCCCAAAGCTATTTCAAATGGGTTTACTTTCAGAATTCAGATCAGTGCTTGTCAGAATGTTTTTGTCTCTTCTTACTTTTATGTATAAATATAAAAAATACTAGTTTTTATATATATAAAAGAATAAACGTGGTACATTTTATGCACAACTATAATGCATCAATCATCAAAATACATTCTCAATAATGCACCATTTAATATAAACCGTAGATCACACAATGATCAATGGTCTAGCTTATTTCTAATTTCTTATAGAAAATCCATCTTTTATTTAATAAGGATTAAAAACTACTGATTAATAAAGCCACACACGGAAAATTATTAACTAATTATATACTTATAATTATACAGTATATAATTTTCATAATCGCAGAAATTAGTGTGAGGCTGTCTCACATCTATAACCGGAACTCCACACATATCCAATACTGATAATATGGTTGGTGCATGACATAATATGTATTTCTTTGTACACTATTTACTATTGATTTAAATGTATTACATACGGATATATATCTTCAATTTCAATTAATAATGCTAAATTATTTAAAAACTAGTCAATTATGTATAAGTTTATTTTATTTTATTTATTTATTTATTTTTAAATTGATACATGCATACGACAATGTTTTGAAAATCGGCCCGGACATCAACCGGTTAAACCATTTAAAAAAATCGGATGACTTGTTAATACTTAATTTGTTTATATATATGAATGTATAGATTAAAATACACAAATAATTGAATAAACTATTGACATAATAAAAAAAATCAAAATTTTATTACATATATCTAGTTTCAACTAATAATGTAGATTTATTAACCAATATGTGTTCAAAACCATGAAATTATATTATGCATGTGAAAATAATAATAAGAAAACAAAATTCGAACAAATATAAACAATGTGTATAAATTGTTAAATCTCCTTCGTAATATAATCATTGCTATCACCACTTTGATGAATTAAAATTAATACAAAAGTAATAGTCATAGAAATATTTAAATGAATGTTGTTTTTGAACAATTTAATAAATAATAAATGTAATTATCATTGATTATTTCAATAATTTAAGTGATAGTTATATTTTTTAGTTAATCATTGAAAAACATGTCAATGATAAGTGACCCGGTGGTAATGGCTTTAGTCTAAACTGAATGATGTAGTGGGTTCAAATCTCATCCACCACAATTTTAATTATTTTTTTTATTAAAATGCATAAAAAACGAAAGTTGCAAGTTGAGCTGGCGTACAGCTTGTTGCTAATTTATCCATTACAATTTACACACTGTCATCATATCTTTATTTTCAGATCTCAATATCATGAAAAATTGAATACTCCCTCCGTCCCAGATCACTTGGCTTGTTTCTTTTCGGCACGAGATTTAAGAAGTGTTGGTTTAGGGAAAGGAGGAGGCTGTTTATTTTCGGCACGGGATTTAAGAAGTGTTGGTTTAGGGAAAGGAGGAGGGGTGTTAAAGCACTTATTGTTTCCATTTTTGGGAAACATGCCTATTCATGTGGGACGGTCCGAATAAAAAAGAGACCAAGTGGTCTGGGACGGAGGGAGTACTAACAAATATGCCAAATTTCTAAATTATAATTATCTCTAAAGTCAGTGAAGCAGTTGAATATTTTCAGAAACAACTTGGCAATCATGCATTATAATTAATTTGCACATACGTCCTCAATTATTAATGATTACTAATTCATTATTAGTGGTAGGTAGATAGTCGAGGCTGATTGTATTATTTAATTATAAGATGGATATTTGAATTGGACCGTTACTCACATGAATCTTGCTTGACTAAATATTTTGAAGAATTCAACAACTCATACATAGCATAGAAGAAGATAATAAAAATATCCTCGATCGAGGTATTCAAAATAAAATACTCCACGATAAAGAGCCTTTAAGATTTCTGCATAAGTGAAAATATATTCTCCTATTTATCTAGAACAATTTAAAGTTAAGGGAATACGTTAGACTATTAATCCTTTGTTTAAAGTAAAAACCTGAAAGATTCTATTCTTTTGTTTATACTTTCTCCATGAAAACGACTTCTACTAAAAGCTAACAACAATTAGAGAAAAGGAAGTTTCTTTGAAAAAGCATATCACAGTCAATTCTTTAATAATATAATTTATACTACCACATAAAAAAACCATTTGATTTATTTAAAGTGAAAAGAGTGCAAGAAGAAGAGTTAAGAAAATAAAAAAGAAAAAAGAAAAGAAGAGGCGTTCCCACGGAAGTTTGTGAGATCGGATCATTGAATTGGCCTAACCAATTGAGTCAAAGTCAACGAAAATTAATTATACATTTAAACAGTTAAACATATTTTTTATTAGATCATAATGTATATTATTACTCCACCGGCCACTGTGTTTATATTTAAAATGTGGATTACTATGTGATAGTACCACATTGACAATATTCTTTAAATAGAGTCTAGCTTCTTTTTTTATATTATTTTTTATATATATATCAAGAATTTAGTTTTTGCTAGTAAAGTTTAGTTTATAAAGTATGTATTCACAATAATTTTCTGTATATATATTATTGAATATTAACAGTTGACAAATCAAGTGTAGCCTTCTTCCTAAAATTACACGAGTGCCCAAAAATACTTGAGAGTTTGTTAGACTTTAGATAACCACATAAAAATTTATTTTGAAAATTTCCAATCTTGCAGTGTTACTGCGTGTCAATATTATGTTTTATAATAATTTCATGCATATTACGTAACACAAAAATTTACTTTTTTTTCAGGAAAATGCTACACCCAAAAATATGCACACTCAAATAGGATGAACAGGTTGGAAATCAGATTCATCTACCTACCGTTTTTTTTTTAATTATTTATTTATTTCAACAAAAAAACAAAACTCACTCAAATTTCTATATTTCCCACTAACCAATAATCATTATTTTATTTAATTTGATTTTCACGTGTGAAAACTAATAATTCAATCCAAAAAATTGCCACCTTCCAAGAAAACACACATTAATTGTTGCTACAGTTGCATTGTTGTATAAAACACCATCCAAATTTCAAATTCATGCCATCTTCATTTCTTCTTTTTGGAAAAGATTATTTCTGAGAAAGCAATGGGGATTTTTCCACCATGCCAATCTTCAGAGATGGTGGAGAAGCTACTAGGATCTATGTGTGGGAAGATCAAAGACGACCCCTTGATCGAAAAACCGAAGATCAAAGGCACGGTCAAACTAATGAAGAAGAATCTGATGGATGCTACAGACGTAGGAGCTTCGATCATCGATCGTTTTTATGAGTTCTTCGGCAAAGGAATCTCCTTGCAGCTCATCAGCTCCCTGCAGTTCGACCCTGGTTAGTTAGTACAGTACATGTCTTAATTCACATGAGATCCTCTTTTTCAAATATAACACGAGGAATACTAAGAAATGTGTGGAATTTTTATTTTATTTTATTTGAATGTTGTAGAGAATCCGAAGAGAGGGAAATTAGGGAAGGTGGCTTACTTGAAGGATTGGGTGTCGAAGCTCACTTCACTTAATGCTGAGGATGAAGCGACCTACGAGGTCGAATTCGATTGGGAGGAGTGCCTCGGGATTCCGGGTGCTTTTATTATCCGGAACGAACATCACAGCCAGATCTACCTCAAAACTGTCACGTTGGAAGATGTTCCGGACCATGGTCCGGTCCGGTTTATCTGCGATTCGTGGGTCTATCCCACGCATCGCTATGATTATGACCGCGTCTTCTTCTCGAACCAGGTATCTTTCGATTTGAATGTAATTGATTTGTTATTATGTTCATGCTCTGTAATTCGAATCTTAAAATATGTAAATTCTACATTTTTTTTTTCTTTTGAGGAAATTCTTCATTGAATGCACTTAGACATGAAGTAATTATACTATGTATGGAATCTTCTTTGCCTAGTTGTGTATTATCATCAAGCAGGCATGTAGCCACATGGTGACAAGGAGGCATTGGCCCCCATATTTTTTAAGTAATTATTTTTTTTAAGCTTTTAGTACACTAGTTGTCTAACTTGTCTCATAAAATTTTCTCAAGAATTATTATTGATGTGACTATAAATGCTATAGACCAATCTGCTTTAAATATCTATATTTCTACATTAGTTCAACTTTATAACGCCCCAAAGCTATGTGATTTTACTCGAATAGTATGCGAAATACTCTATTACAATGAATACACTAGAAATGAATTATGAAGTAATTAAAGAGGCGTATGGTACTATTCAATTGATGGACAATAGTATTACTATACACTTATATTGGTCCAAAAATAAAAGTAAAATTCATAAGTAGTTAGGTAGGTACCAATTAGGACATCATACACTATAGATCAATATTATCATACCAATTATGTATAGTTAAATGATGCAGAAATTGTGATTTTCTCAGACATATTTGCCATCAGAAACGCCAGCACCTCTAATCTTCTACAGAGAACAAGAGCTGATAAACCTTCGTGGGAATGGCTCCGGCACTCTCAAGGAATGGGACAGAGTGTACGACTATGCTTATTACAACGATTTAGGTACCCCCGAAAAAGGCGAGGATCACGCTCGTCCCGTCCTAGGCGGATCGGCCTATCCTTACCCTCGTCGAGCAAGAACGGGCCGTAAACCTAACAAAAAAGGTAAAACTTATAATGCATGCGATGTACATTAGTAACAAACATTTTGGTTTTTTCAAATGTACTATTACACTTGGGATCCTCTATCGCAAATTGTGAAATTAATAACTTATATTGAATGAATTGCAGATCCTAACACGGAGAGCAGACTATTTCTTCTAAACCTCAACATTTATGTCCCGAGAGACGAAAGTTTCACACAAGTGAAGTTCTCCGATTTCATCGGCTATGCCATAAAATCGGTGGGACAAGTACTAGTCCCCGAGATCAAAGCTCTGTTCGACAAAACGTTCAACGAATTCGACACGTTCGACGACGTTCTGAACATTTACGAGAAAAGAATTCAGCTGCCTGACGAAGGCCGATCGTTGGAGAAAATCAGAGAGTGCGTCCCGTGGGAGTTGCTTAGGGAGCTCATTCGTTCCGATGGCGAGAGATTTTTCAATTTCCCCGTCCCTCAAGTATTAAAAGGTCACTAGCAAAAAATTATGTGCCATTTTTATTGATTGTGAGATTAATTGATTCAGAAGAATTAAAAAAGTTGAATATGCAGAGGATGATAGTAAAACTGCGTGGAGAACAGATGAAGAGTTTGGACGAGAAATGCTGGCTGGAGTCAACCCTGTAATCATTCGACGACTTGAGGTAAACTTCCAACTTTTTGGTCAACTTTTCCTTTTTAATTTTTTAAAGTATTTTTTTTAATAAAAAAAAAATCAAATTAGAATTGATGATATACTCAATTAGGGAGTATAATTACATTTTAGAATTTAATATTAAGTCTCGATATAATAATTGCTTACTATTCCTCCGTCTCACTTATAATGAGTAACGATATAATAAAACTGAGTATATTATAGTAATATTCACGAGGCTCGTTATAAACGGGACATAGGAAGTATTAAGTAAGAAAATTAATTTTGTAATGCTAAAAAAACTTAATGGTAGGACACGACTAAATTAATACTAATATACATAGGAAATATTGAGGCTTAGATTTACAAACTTTACACAAACATATAATCTCAATCATATACACTCTTTCTGTCCCGTTCGAGACGTTACACTTCATTATTTTATATATTACATATATCCAAAAACTATAACGTCTAGAAAGAGACGGAGAGAGTACTAATTTTAGTTTATTATTTGAGGAAACTAGTAGTTTTTTTAATTATTTAAAATCACATATGAAATTGAAAATTTATTCATTACTACAAAAGGTAAAATAAAAGATAATGAATTTTGCAGGAGTTTCCACCAAAAAGCAAACTAGACCGTGAAAAATATGGAAATCAAGACAGTTCCATCACTAGAGAGCACATCGAGATAAACATGGGAGACCTAACTGTTGAAAAGGTAATATATAATACTCTTTCTCTCTCTCTCTCTCTTACCATTTTGAGAGGGATAGAAACAGAGGTAGTGAGTGAAATTGGATTTGATGTGAATGCAGGCAATGGAGGAGAACAAGCTCTTCATACTAGATCATCACGACGCACTAATGCCATACCTAGCACGAATCAACACAACATCAACAAAGACTTACGCCACAAGAACTCTTCTCCTCCTCCAAAACGACGGCACTTTGAAGCCACTAGCAATCGAATTGAGCTTACCCCTTGATGATGGAGATTCATCATTAGGTGCAAAGAGCTCGGTTTTTACCCCATGTGATCATGGAGTACAAGCCACTATTTGGCAGCTGGCAAAAGCTTACGCCGCGGTTAACGACTCCGGCTACCATCAGCTCATCAGCCACTGGTATGCTTTCAACCAATGTTTTAAAAACTGAACCGGAGGTCGAGCCCATGTGGCTTCTGATTCCTAATAGTTTTGGTGCAATTGTCAAATGAACCGACCGGTCGTGTCTGATTTTTAAAACATTGCTTTCGGCAATTGTGCATGTATAAATTAACAGTAACGTCAAAGATAACCGAGTTTTGATTTCTAAAAATGCAGGTTGAACACACATGCAGTGATAGAGCCATTCTCGATAGCGACCAATAGAAACCTAAGTGCACTACACCCGATCTATAAGCTTCTGAAGCCTCACTTCCGCGACACGATCCACATAAACGCCTTGGCTCGACATACCCTCATCAATGCAGGGGGAATACTCGAGACGACGGTCTTCCCAGGAAGATACGCCATGGAAATGTCCTCCCACGTCTACAGAAACTGGAACTTCACTGAGCAGGCGCTACCTCAAGACCTCATCAAAAGGTACAATATGTTCTAAATTATATTGTTATATCACATCTCATCATCAAATGGTACAATCTTGAAAATTGATCACGCTTGAATTTAAACTAACTTGCCACATCCATACATTATTTGACGTGGGACAGTTGGACTCACAACTTCTCATTCCGAGTCCAACTGACACGTGCCACATAATGTATGGAATGTCGGTAATTACTCCTTCTGTCCCATTATATTGGGACAGGAATAATAGGATAGAGGGAGTATTATATCATCTCCGCTAACTATCTGATTCACTGCAGAGGGGTGGCGATTCCTGACACGAAGGAGCCCCACGGCCTCAAGCTCTTGATACCGGACTATCCCTTTGCAGTGGACGGACTCGAAATCTGGTCCGCAATCAAACTTTGGGTAACAGAATACTGCTCTTTCTACTACCCTACCGAAGAAAAGGTGAAAGGAGATGCCGAGCTTCAAAACTGGTGGAAGGAGCTTCGAGAAGTGGGCCATGGCGACTTGAAGGACAAGCCGTGGTGGCCTAAAATGGAGACACAAGACGAGCTCGTCGACTCCTGCACCATAATCATATGGGTGGCGTCGGCCCTTCACGCCGCGGTCAACTTCGGCCAATATGCTTATGCCGGTTATCTCCCCAACCGGCCCACAGTGAGCCGCCGGTTCATGCCTGAACCGGGAACTGATGAATACAAGGAGATGGAAGAGAACGAACAACTCGCGTTTTTGAAAACTATAACGGCTCAATTCCAGACGCTGCTTGGGATTTCTTTGATCGAGATGTTGTCGAGGCATTCGACGGATGAGATTTATCTTGGGCAAAGAGAGTCGCCGTATTGGACCGGAGACGAGCAACCGGTTCAGGCATTTGAGCGGTTCAGTGCAGCCTTGGTTGATATTGAGGAGAAAATAAAGGTAAGGAATAGAGACTCGGCGTTCAGGAACCGGACCGGGCCGGTTGAGTTGCCCTACATGCTGCTGTATCCAAACACTTCGGATTATAGTAGAACGGGTGGACTTAATGTGAAAGGGATTCCGAATAGTGTATCCATCTAAATAGAAAACATCTCTGCATCACATTGAAGCTTGAGATTTTATTTTATTTTAATTTTTGCATCGAGGCTTGAGAATTGTAGCTATTTGTTTGTGTGACATGACTTTCGTTTTATTCGGATGATTTATTGCACTTTTATAGTCTATCTTTTATTATATCAACAATTGATCACCACATGCTATACACCTTTTTAAAATTAGTGATAACTATATTAAAGATTTTTACAAACAAAAATACTAATTAATATTTTTTAATAGATCAATTAACAATTTAATTGTGAAATTATAACTTTTCACAACTCTATTCTAATATTTACGAAATAGCAATTAAATGCCCAAACTATCAATATTTTCACAATTGTGTTATGAACCTTTATTATCAGCGATGAAAAACACCCGTGAAAAGTCAAAAACTATATTAATAAATTAAGTATTCCCTTCGTCCTCCATTTAGTGAACCAAAATTATAGGCACAAGTTTTTTGCATTTTGATGATATAGTAATAAATTAATATGTTAAAGTGGAATAACTGTGGGCCCATCTAATTTTTTTAATACTATTAAAGTGTTAAAGTGATTGTGGGGTCTAAGACCCAAAATGAAAAAGTTCAGTAAATAGAGGACGTCCCAATATAGTAAGAGTGTCAGTAAATGGAGGTCGGAGGGAGTATTTCGATCTACATAAACATATATTATTCAACTTAATGTATCACAAATCAATGATCAGATCACAATTTGAACATATTTAAACATATTATAAAGAATACTACTCCATTTGTTCGTCATTTTGTAATTTTAATTCGTTTTTTTGGATCCGATAAAAATGTGCACTTCATTTTGAGACTTAGATCTACACTTAATTTTTGTAATTTTTACAATTGGGGCTTGTTTAGTTGCTCTCATAAATAAGCTAAGATAATTTTTCTAAGTTTAATTAAACCTACAAAAGTTATCTTAGCTTGGTTTATTAGGGCTACTAAACAAGGCATTAATGTCATGTCTTATTTATCCAAAAACCTAGACGAGTCCACCTTTTATAATCAACACACAAAAGTACATTTTACAAAGTGAAACTTAAAGTTCACTAATATTGAAACTTGTACCCAAAAAACTTAGCACGTATTCGACGGACAATGGGACTATACAACACTCTCAATCAAGGCATCTAAATGAGTTGCAATACCTCCTTAAAATAGGCTCTCCATGTACTTGTTTTAGGCCCGAACTTGAGCCTGCTAACAATCTTGTGAAATGGGCTCAACGGGTTTAATTTCTAAAAAGATCCGGTTTAGGCCTGACCGGCTATAATAGTGGTCAAGCCGAAGCTGGGCCAAGCCGGGCCACTGACAAGTACACAGATACAATACATTTGTTTTTTTTTTTAGTGATATTTTTCAAAATTGAATATCTAACTTCCTTTACAAGAAGTCAGAAACAAAATAGAAAATGAAATAAATATTACAGATGGCACCACAAATCAAAGGGTAAGGCTCCGTATCAAAATCACACGATCTAATTGGTCTCTCCCATATCACCTTATCCCAATATCCAATTTTCTTCTCCAAATTTTATTTTTTTTTATTACATTTTCTCATCAAATATTCATTCCGTTCATTCTCCACCACCGAAAAACAAAAACCCACCCCATTCATGGCCATGGCAACCCAAGCCTCCCTCTTCTCCGCCGCCGTCGCCGCCCCCAAATCCACCGACCGCGTGGCGGCCCCATGGAAGCAGTCCCTCGCCCACTTCTCCACCTTCAAATCCATCAAATCCGCCGTCACCACCCACGTCCGCCCCCTCCGCGCGATGGCCGAGGAAGCCGCCGCCCCTACCAAGGAGGTCGAGGCCCCCGCCGGCTTCACCCCGCCGGAGCTCGACCCTAACACCCCGTCGCCGATCTTCGGCGGCAGCACCGGCGGGCTCCTCCGGAAAGCTCAGGTGGAGGAGTTCTACGTGATCACGTGGGATTCGCCCAAGGAGCAGGTGTTCGAGATGCCGACCGGCGGCGCCGCCATCATGAGGCAGGGGCCGAACCTGCTGAAGCTGGCTAGGAAGGAGCAGTGCTTGGCCCTCGGAACCAGGCTCCGGTCCAAGTACAAGATCAAGTACCAGTTCTACCGGGTTTTCCCCAACGGCGAAGTGCAGTACTTGCACCCTAAAGATGGGGTATACCCGGAGAAGGTGAACCCCGGTCGGACCGGAGTCGGCCAGAACTTCCGGTCCATCGGGAAGAACGTGAGCCCGATCGAGGTCAAGTTCACCGGAAAGCAAGTGTACGATTTGTGAGGTGATCATGATTCAGTGTGTGTGAGTGCGTGCGTTTTCTAATTTGTACTGAGTTTTATTTGTTTGTATCATCATGTATTTATGCAATTCAAAGATACTGTGTTAAACATGGCCAAGGACTCGATTTACCTTATATTTTTTTTCTTTTTTTTTGTATGTTAAAATATTATTATCTTGCTTCAATTATTTACCATGCACGTTTATTTACATAATATTGAATGTAGAATTAGTATTAATAAATATTATTAAATTGAAAAATGGAAATATGTATGGATTATACGAAATTAATTAATTAAGTCAAATAATAATGTGATCACTTCTTCCATATCCATAATATATCTCTTCTTTTTTAGAATGTAACTTCTTTACTGTGGAAATTTATGGGAAATTCACTCTGTTTAGTTTACTACTCCAACCACATATATATGTTACAAATTTTATTATGGTCAAATACAAATGTACCTTTTGATTCTGCTACCATCTCTCAAATAATTAGCATTAGAATAAATTATTTCGTTTTTGTTTATGATTGTGGCCGCATGAAACACAAATTAACACAGTTGCTAGGCAGCAAAATTTGTGATGGAAAAGTGGCAAAACAAATTGTATATATGAGCTTGTTTAAAAAGAAGCAGGAACTCAAAATAAAAGTAACATTCATACAAATACACCAATGATGAATTGAAAACAGCATTAATTATTATAATTCCTGCTAAATTGAAATTAAAAAGAGGCGACGAAATCCCAACATCCAGCTAGGAAGATAGCAGACGACTATGCAATAATTAATTAATTAAGGAATTAATTAATTCCAACCTTAATATATAGAGTGTTACCCGCAAACGGTGGTGGGCCAGGTTCATTTTAAAAGGGGAGCGGGCCCATTTCTCATTTTCGTCTCCGATAACCCAAGCTCGCCGCAAAATTCGCCACGACCAAAGCTTCAAACACCGCCGACGCGGCAGCCGAACTCACCTGTGACGGCGGATTCTCCAAATTCAGTCGGCATTTTCTCACTCGCCCCCCGCGGATACTCTCAGCTGCCACGGTTGCTCCAAAATTTCTGGAGTTTTTTTCGTTACAGTACCTCCGGCGACCATGATCTCCCTCTGAAGCTCGCGGCACCTCGATCCCTGCAGATCCGGTGCTCGCAACCACGGAGTTCTGTTCGCGAACGTTGTTCAATTTCAGCTTAGCAGCTTATGAATTTTTCACGCAATGGCTCGAACAAATCTTCAAGAGGAGGAAGATCCGATGCAATGTGAAGAGGATGAGCTTATGAAGGATAAAGAAGAAGGAGAGGATGAGGACGATGATGATGATAAGGAGCTGGTCGACATTTCTAAGCAATTTGATTGTCCGTTTCCTATCTATTCCGACGAGGAAGGTACTCTCTATACTCGACTGCGTCGTAACCCTGTCACTCCGCCTAGATATTTTGATTGGGAATTATTGGATAGTTTGGGCATCCATGATTCGATAACTGAGTATTTGATGAAATTGAGCTTATTTGATTATGCCGTTGATGAGATTGTGGGATATTCTGAATTGTGTTTAGAGATGCTCTGCACATTAAAGATTAATAAAGCTAGGAATATGATGAGATGTAGACTGTTTGGTGAAAAATGTTCTATCGATATTGCAACTATGAATTCTTTGTTTGGATTTTCTTCACCACACATGTGTGCTACCCAGAAACCTAGAGGGTTTAACACCGAGCAAGTTTGGGAGGAACTTACCGGTTTCCCGAATTGGTCGAATCAAGGGAATTCTAGTGGTTTTCTTAAGGATCCAGTGTTAGTTGTGCTTCATAAGTTTATAGCTTTCAACATTTCGGGGAAGTGTGAAGCTAACAAGGTCAATGCTACTGAGTTGTTTCTCCTCTGGACGGCTAAGAATGATCGGAGAATCTGTGCTACGTCGTTTCTCTGGAAACATATGGAGAACATTCATAAGAGACCCACAGGCCATGCTTCGTTTAGCCAGATTGCTACAGTTTTGGCTCGTCACTTTCAGCGCCCGTTTCCGGCTAATCTTGAGGTCGTGCCTACTCGTTTTATCGATTACTCAGAGTTGAAGAATGGATTCTTTCTTGATAGTACGAAGAAATTTATCTCATTCGAGAAGAGGCCGTGTGTGAAGGCGTTGTTGAATGCCCAAGCTATTGCAGAGCGCGTCGGAGGAGCCGGTACTTTGAGAGAGGCCGAAGAGGCTACCGTTGATGCCACTTCTACTCCTCATACTTCGAAGCTCGAGACTCATTTCCCTACTCCTCCGTGTTCTGTGCTTCCTTTGTCTTCTTCTCAGCTTTCAGGATTTCAAGCACTGCAAGAGGATCTTCGTTCCTTCCGAGCTCACTATGATCGGACCTTCACCGCTTTTAGTGTGGGCATGTATGCTCGTATGGATCGTCAGGAATCACGGATGAAGGCTCTCGAAGACAAACTGGATGCTTGGACTAGATCTTATCCTAGACCACCACCACCACCACCTGATCAAGATCCGGCTCGGTAGTGATTTCTCTCTTCTGTTCGGTATAGTTCGTATCTTTTATTTTCATATGTGAGTCTAGTTTATGTATATGAGATATTACTTGCAATGGTAAAATAGAACTAACATTGCAAGCTTAATTAATACTACCTCCATCTTACCCAATATAAGCAGAGTTCAACTACTTGATAAATACTAGATTGTAGATACTGAAATTTTAAGGGAAAAGAAAAAAATAATACTTTATTAATTTTATATATTTGATTTAGAATCTTATAAAATCCAAATTAAATTATGTATTTATTAATAAAGATATTGGAGATTTCTTTGGTAACAAGTCAAATCTTTTCTTGATATATATCCATAATTGAGAGCCAATAGAATTGTGACACATCATCATCAAAGCCCACCATAGAGCCCAAAAGCCCATCAAGCTTACTCCTTCTACACCTATACACAATGTTCTAAAAGTCGTTAAACGCTAGTAGGGCGGTGGGGGAGCGATTAGCGTCTAGGCGGCCTAGGTGGGAGTCTAGGCGGTGCCTAGACGGCCTAGGCGGATTAGTACAAATCAAAGTCTGCGTCAAATTTTTCATATATTTAAACATGATATCTTTAAGTTAAAATATAAAATCCATGATTTTCAACTATAATTTAATCTTACAACCCTTAATTAAAGCCCCGACTAGTCTATCTAAACCCTCCTAGGACTGACTAGACATGCCTAGGACCACCTAGGCACCTACATAGATGTCGATTAATTCACCGTTACCTAGAGCAAACCGTCTTGCCATTAATCGGGACGGTCGGACACCTTCTAGCGCCTAGACGCCTTCTAGACGGCCAAGTCGGCCTTCTTTTAGAACACTGCCTATACATAAGGTTCTCCATTCACTTCAAAAAACACATCAGAAAATATATTAGATAGCTCAAAAGAGAGGAATACAAATTCTCTACGAATTCTCTATTATTTTTGAATATATTGGAGAACCTCAAACGAGAAGAATACAAATTCTCTACGAATTCTTCACAATATTCAAGGTGTCCTTCAAAGGTGTTATTCGTGGAAAATATCGCGTTCTTTATCGAAGTCGTCTCAAATCCGCGTTCTTCACCGAAGTCGTCTCAAGTCCGTGTTCTTCATCAGAATCGTCTCAAATCTGCGTTTCTCGCTGAAGTCTTCTTAAATCGACGTTTGATCCGGAAACAAGGCCAAAGCCCTTTGGATTAACATCTCAAATAGAAGCATCAAATTCAAAGAGATCAATGAGTGCCAAATTCTCCGCAAATCTCAGAATCTGCTCAAAGTCGCTCATGAAGCACATTGGAGAGAGAATCAGAGGAATCATAGAGATCGCGACCTCATCAACTCAAATTTTCAAATATTCATTTGTACACATCTTTTGTATTTATTTATTAAATATATTTATAAAATTTGTGTTTACATGGATTACTATATATTAAATATTTGTAATACATTTTTTTTAATCATAATACTACCATCTTAACAAATACTCCCTCCATTTCACCCAATTTGACACATTTGCTTTTGGGACTTTCTGGCACGTTTTTCCACGCTTCTTGATGATGGGTTTTAAAATGGATTTTTGAAGATTTCTTTCTTTTACGGGATACTATCGTAGTATCCCGTAAAAGAAAGAAATCTTCAAAAATCCATTTTAAAATCCATTTTAAAATCCATTTTAAAAATCCATCGAATTTTGACGGAATACAAACCAGTTTTAATTATGTGAATATGTGGCAATAGCGGGTTATGCGCCAATTAGAGTCCTCTTTAAATTATTCAAAAAGAAAAACTAGCTATAATTATAAATGAGATAATACATCAACAAAACCCCCTTAACAATGCATTAAACTATGCGAGACGAAGAAGGAAACTTGAAACAGAAACTCACAATCAATAATTTCAACTTTAACAACCTTAGTAAGTAGTCCATAAATCCAACAAGATGAACCAATTACAAGGTTTCAATGTTGCTGGAGCATATCATCCCAAATTTGCAAGGAATCAAGTTTGTATCAGACAATCTTTCTAGCATGAACATGAGAACAACTATACGAGGAAGGAAACATCAGCAGTTCATGAAGTTCAGACATGGACTTTGATAGTATCCAGAAAACCAACATGATGCGTACATGATATAAGTATATAACATAACACTATAGCACATGCAAGTATTGTAAATTTCAAAACATTGAGCATCAATTTGAAATACAACATGAGCACAGAGGCAATTCTCATCAATATATAATAAAATACAACAGATACAAATCTGGCAAAATTCTCTTCACTCATTTGCCCATTTATTTTCCCAATAATGTGGTGGAGTTTAAGTTCCTATCTGATGGCATGGCATGTAAGGAAGAGACGTGACGTAATAATATTGAAAAAACCTTGAAAGCCAAGTTCTTCCTAATGGGAGGATTTCTTTACCGAAGATCATTCACTCATCCCTATCTCAGATGCTTATCTGAGCAAGAAAGAGAATATCTTTTACGTGAAATCCATGAGGGTGCACTAGGAGCTCATGCAGGTTTCAAGGACTTGACTAGGAAAATGATGAGAGCTGGTTTCTTCTGGCCTACCATTGAGAAAGACGCCAAAGAATTGGTCAAACGGTGTGATCATTGTAAAAAACACGGCAGGTTAATCCACAAACCCGTTGAAGAAATGGGAGCGATGTTCTCCCCTTGTCCCTTCGACAAATGGGGGATTGACATCGTTGGGAAATTCCCTACTGCTCCTAGAGGAAGAGTATTCCTCATCGTAGCAATTGATTATTTTACTAAATGGGCTGAAGCAGAAGCAGTGGTCAAAATTACAGAGCAAGTCATAGAAAAATTCATTAGGAAGAATATTTGCTGCCGATTCATTGTGCCACGGATCCTTATTTCCGATAACGGAACCCAATTTACAGGATCCCTTGTGCGTACCTGGTGTCAAGAAATGGGAATCCAACAACGTTTTGTTGCTGTAGCTCATCCACAAGCTAATGGGCAGGTGGAGGTCACAAACAGGACCATAGTGGCTGGTATCCAAGCCAGATTAGGAAAAGCCAGAGGGAATTGAGTTTATGAATTAGATTCAGTGTTGTGGGCCTACTGCACTAGTCCCAAAACTGCTACAGGAGAAGCTCCTTTCAACCTAGTATATGGATCCACTGCTGTAGTGCCTGCTGAAGTAGAGATGGAGTCGCACCGGATCCTCAGCTACGATGAGCATCGGAACCTAGGTCTGTTAAGAGAAATCTAGACCTAATTGGGGAACTGATTAACACGTATTTTATGTGCATGTTGAGTGTGTTTTGTATGTGCTTGAAGCTTGATTTGTGCGATTAAATGCTAGAATTACTAGGGTTTCTTAACTTTTAGCATATTTTGTACCTTTCTCGTTTTCTTTCGGTTTTCGATCTATTTTTGTAGAAATTGGAAGAGCATTGAAGTATCTAAAGATCGAGGGCCGGAAACGAGGAAGATTCGAGCTTCAAGAGGTGAGAGTCGAAAGTCAAAAGCCGGTTTGAAGAGAGAAAAGAAATAATCGAAGAAAGAACCGAACGAGAGAAGAACCGACCTGGGCAAGGAGCACTGGCGGTTTGGACGGCGGTCGGCTGGACCGCCGGCCAAACCGCCGTGAGGGTGGCTGACCTGCAGCATCGGCGGGTTGCACGGCGGTTGGCCAAACCGCCGGCTAGGCATCCCCTCTTGTTTCTTGACCGAGTTGGTTCGTTCCAACTCGGTCTAACTCGACCCAAAACTCATGATTTATGTATATTAACCCCAAATATTCCCTAATTAGTTATCTTAGGCTTTAATATTCATCCTAGGACCCTATAAATATTTCCCTCTTTCCTCTTTAGTAATTTGAAGATTGTTGGAGCTATACTTGTTGGATTTGCAATTGAAGACCATTTTACTTTTTTCCTTATTCAATTCTCTATCTTTTGATCATGATTTCTTCTCTTTTCTATGGTTCATTTCCTTTAATTATGTCTAGCTAAGTTCCTTTTGGTTTCAAATATATGAAGACATGATCTAGATTAATAGGTTTTTGGATATTGTAGTTGGATTTGCCTTCTAATTCATGTCTTGTGGTTTGGGACTTGATTTTATTGCATGATTGATTGGCCATCATTGAGTGCATACAATGTGTTTGGTTAAATGCTTAGTAGGCTTTAATTCATAGCACTTGGTATCAAATCACAACATATTAGAAATTCATGCTAATAGGAGCTTCTAGATATGATTTGTGCCTTTTGGAGTTGATTTATGCATCTTGAGACCTAGCGGAGATAGATGTCATAGGTTAATCCACTTACATTGATTGCTTGAAAAAAAAGTTGATGTATATCTTATAAAGAATTCCCGTATGAATTGGATTAAATCGGTTTATCCTTGCAAATTCCAGAACCTATGCCTCTAGTGAATGTCGGATTATATTTGGAACCATACTTTTTTCTTATTGATTTCAATCATTTGTTACTTGTTGTTTCTTGAGTAGTTGTCATTTAATTTGATCGTTAGTTCAAAGAAAACCCAAAAACATGTTGATTGCAAGCTTGAATAGTGATTAGGTAACTAAGTTACTAGTTGAAATTCTTACGCCATAACATTCCATGTGGATTCGACTCGAATATATTATTCGATATCATTGCATTTCTCTACCTCAAAAGTAGAGCGATCGGGAACTACGAATGAAGGCCCAAAGTAGAGCAGAATGCTATAAGCAGCAAATGCGAGATGCCTGCAGCAAGAAGGTTCAAGTCCGCCGATTCCTAAAAGGGGATCTGGTGCTGAAAAGGGCAGATGCCCTCAAGCCAACTGGGAAGTTGGATCCTAATTGGAAAGGACCATATATTGTTACTAATGTGCTCAAGGAGGAGTTACGAGCTCAAAGATGCAAAAGGAAGAATCTTACCAAGGCCTTGGAATGCCAATAACCTGAAGAAATACTACGTGTAAGATATTCTAGTTTATTATATTTTGTCTTGAAAAACAAGGAAGGGTAGGCGTTCCATGGCCTACCCTGATAGCTGCTCGATCACCTTGTGATTTAAATTGTTAAGCCAAGTAATGAAAATTTCTTTTTACCGTTCAGAAGTAATGAATTATAATCCGTTCGCATGCTTATAATCTATGAAGCACAAGGACGAAAACGAAATACGGGGACGATACGATACGGGGACGTAAATACGTCAATTTCTAAAAATGAAGAATACGATACGTCAAAAATACGTTTTGTATTTTTTAGTTAATATATATTTATATGTATTAAATATTCATAATTTATGAAGAAAATAAGTAAATACTCCAGATATCAAATAAAACATTTGTTTTAATAGTCAATAATACTACATTAATAAAATAATTAGAAATTCAAAAGAATTAGAACTCAATACAGGCTGTATCGCAATACCCATAATATTATATTGAGCTAATTTCCCAATTACTACTGCTGAATGCTAATGCCTGCTAATAAATAAACATTTGAAAATACGGTCGCGATTCAAGTTCTAATCGAGGATGCTGGCGGCGTGGTATTTCGAGGCGACCGCGGCGGCGGCATCAAACACAGGCGACGGCGCCACGGCAAACCCAGGCGACTGCGGCGGCGAGAAATTAGGGTTTGGAGAGTTTTCATTCGCAAATCGCGATTGAAGGGTACATATGCCATTTTTTTTTTTAAATCAGGTAAGAAACGTATTTTGAGCATGAGTCAACGTATTTTTTACGAGGTCAAACGTATTTTTTAAATAAAAAAATAAAAAATACGCGAATGAAAAAAAGACGTCCCCAGGAACGTATTTCCGGCGTATTCCAACGTCCCCGTCCCCGGAACGTCCCCGGGACGGAGACGGCAACCTGGGGAGCGTCCCCGTGCTTCAGAGCTTATAATTCACTTTGGGGGGGGGGGGTGGGGGGTGGGGGAGTAGGGGTATACCCCCCACTATCCATCAATAACCCTTGAATGAATATCTATTTGCAAAAATTGATTTAAATTCTTGAATATATATCAATTCAGAAAGATTAAGTTATAGATATATGGAAAACCAAAGGAAGGATTCGAGGATCCTTAGAAATTAACTAAAAACAGCAATAAATTAAAAACGGATAGTATCCCAGAAACATCAGGAAAAAGAGTGTAAAGTGAAGCCGATCCCACACAACGGCAAATAAGAAGCTGCAGAAGGGCCTAGCCCTGAAGTTCACCCTCGCCTCCAAGGATTGAAGAGTGCAGATCCGGGTCTCTGCCAGGTATCGAAATATCGGACGGGTCGGGGATTTGAGGGGGAACCTCTGTAGAAGGTGCGGCCACCCCTGCTGCCTCCATGGAAGCGTCCACCATGGCTACCTCTGAAGGATTGCCCTCTTTCCCTGCATCTGAAGAATCTCCCGGAACATGACCCGCGGCCGCCTGGGAAGAATGAAGGGGATTTGTGGGATTTGACAGAGGGAGGGGACCCTGGTTGGTGCTCGTTGGAGAGAGGGATGAACTCTTCTAGCCCGGTGGAGGAGCTGGAATGCGAGGATCTGATGGGAGAAATGGGTCTGATACCCCAGAGGGCCCACCGAGCTCGAAGGTTGCATTGTTGTTCAAGCGCCCATTCAATATGATCCCTTGCGGGGACTGAAGAAAAGACGCTTCCGCCGATGCCTGAATATTCTATATCTTTTGCAAGAAATCTCCCGTCTGCAAAAATGAGGAAGGTCAGTAAAAGGCCAAAAAAGTATGAAAGAAAGTCAGGAGAATGAAAGACAGATCCTTTACCTGCCACCTGTGACCAAAAGCAGTCCATAAGAAAAGCGCTACTAGCAATCAGAGTTGCATAAACAAAATTAAAAAGATAAAGGAAATAACATACCACTTTGAAAGCCTCCTCCAGAAGCCCATACATCCCGGCATGAGGCGGGAGGAGATAGTAGGGAAATTCCTCCCATTTCGGCTGGAACTCAGCGTGCTCTTTAGGCCTAAAAAGGATCTGCGCTGCAATGCGCAAACTCTTCATATACCACGGTTGTTAGCATTAACCTGTGGATCCTGCTCCAAGGTAGGAGACTCCTTCTCCAGGACGTTCAAAATCCACTCAAGATTGATCTCTGGCATGCGATGCCTCTACTCTATTTGGGATAGAGTCTCGTCAATAATGGCGCCTACCCAGAACACCATAGGGACACTCATCCTGTTCCAGAAGTCCTCGGAATGAAGGAAAGCATCGGGCAGATCCCGAACCACAGCATTGTGGAAAGCCTAACCATAGGGTGCCATCAACAGGTAGGATCTACATCTGTGGGCTCCCACCATAGAGCCTGTGACAAGGCCCTCCTGAATGCCTGTCTCCTTGCCTTTCTTGAGGGCATTGTCGTAGGCCCTCTCCATGGCATCCTTATGCTCCTCTTGAACACGAGCCAAGCGATCCTTGGAGTCATCACAGGACCTCTACAGATTCTCTGATTGCGTCTTGTAGGTGGCGAGATCCTTCTCAAGCTGCTGAAGATAAGCTTCCCGATCCTAGACGAGACGCTCTCGCTCCTGCTCCCTCTTCCGCATGGCTTCCAGCTCCAACTCCATACTCGCGACTTTCCCTTGGAGAGCGCGAACCTCAGCAGTATTCTGCTCGCTGAGAGCTGTGCGCAAGCGTACAACCTCCGCTTGCAGATGCTCATTAGAAGAGGTCAGAGTCGATACATCCCCCTTCATAGGGTCGTATGTCAAGGGACGAAGGCCGAGCATGGACCTGAAAGCCATAACATGCAAAGATAAAAAAAATTAATTAAAAAGAAAGAAAGTGTGTGTGAACAGTAATCATGGGGCATACAAAAATACACGCCAAAAATTGAAGCAAGGTATACCTTCACTTCATGAACAGATGCCTGCTTAATAAGCTCCACCGAAGAGAGTCGGTTGAGGTGCCTCCAATCTTCTGCTTTGGGAAGGCTATCCAAAACATTGGCATACCCCCATCTATTCCCCTCACTGTACCGGGGAAGCTGACACTCACACTAGGAGTATTGTAAGAAGTGGTAAGGGCATCTAAGCCCTTCATCCGTAGTGCGTGCAACATAGCCAATGTGGCTTCCGAAGTTGGACCCTCCCCCTGCAGGCTCAGGCTTCTTCTTCACCTGATAAGGATTGGCGGTAGCATATCTAGCAAGTGTGCTGGAGTAGAGAGGGCTCTTCAATGGGAGAGAAGACTTAGGGGCAGGTACGGCAGAAGCTGGTCCCTCTGAGATAGATACGAGATTAGAAGTGAAATCTTCCGATGCCTGGGAATCCAGGTCTTCTTCGGACGGAGGAGCAGAACCTTCCAGCAGAGCAGCAAGGCTGCGATCCACCCCGGCTGCTAGAGGATGAGGAGGGCGCTCCGGAGGAGGAGTAACGCTCTTGGAGATGGATGAGCTTCTAGGTGCTGGAGCGGAACAGGCTACGAAAGATAGAGAAACCCGCTCCTGAATTTGAGGCGCAAAGCCCTGTCCAGGACCTGCAAGTTCAGAACCCTGCACAGGATCTGCAGGTTCCTGGAGAAAGGGGACCTGCTGAATCACAGGTGGAGCTGGTGCTGGAGCTGGAGCGGCTTGTTCGAAGGTTGCATGCATAGCGGCCATCCTCTCCTCAAATTGCCTCCGGGCTTGAGCACGGAGAACCTCTCTGGCCGACATATCTAAAAATAAGACATATAAAACCAAAAGCAATTAGATACATGACACTCTCTTGAAAATGAAACAACTTCAACAAGAAAGTATAAGTACAATTACCCATAGAGGGATCCCAAGGAGTCCCAGGTTTTAAACCAAAAAAGGACAAGATCTCCTCACTAAGGAGGAGAGGCATCAACATCTCATGTCCCTCGGGGTAATCGATAAGTAAATCATGGAGGATATTCTCCTCCCAATCTGCTAATTTATGAAGCTTATAGGAAGGCTTCTCAATCCTAGGGATGGTATAAAGTGGTATATCACCCATAAATTAGGAGGAGTTACAGTCAAATACTGAGGATGCCATTCCATATCTAAGGAGTCATAATGGCCGTAAAACCTATGAAACCAGCCAATTGGAGAAAAATACAAGTAATACCCGCGATGCTTTAATTCATGGGACCTATGGAAAAGTGTGGCTGGATCCTTCACACCATCTAAAGTGGCAGCCATAAAAAAGAAAAGTGCCCTCCGAAAGGAGGCATGATTTAATTGATTAAGAGGAATCTCATATAACTCTGTCAGGCGGACAAGATAAGGAGGAATGGGAAATCTTAAACCAGCTTGTAGCTGATAAAGCCAAAACGTCTTACTGCCAGCCTTGGGAAACAAGGGGCGTTCACTAGACTCGGGAATTTCTATAGTAAACCCTCTAGTGTCTCCTAATCTACTCAAAATTAAACCAAATTCATAGGCAGGAACTGTGAAAGACTCTTATTGAGAAAGAGAAAGGGGAGGTTTTGCCGAAGCTCTGCCCCCTTCCCCTCTTCCTCACCCTCAACAACCTTCTTTTTGCCCTTAGATTTTCGCCTAGAGGAATAGGTGGAAACCATTTTTCTTCCACTAAAAGCAAAGAAATTGCAAATCTAAAAGTTAGAGTAAGTAAAATAGCGAAGGAAGAAGGGAGAGTAGGGTACCTGCTGCATGGGAGAGACGACGACGGGGCAAGAAAGAAATGAAGAAAGCAAACAGAGGAAAGAAAGCTGGATGGCCGGAAGGAAAAAAGGGGGGAAACTTTTCTGGGAAAAAACTCAAAAAATTGAAGAATGGGTCACTTCTCTTTTATCTCCTTTCCTTTATAAATGGTAAGAGGAAAACTACCCACTACGCGCAATAAAGAAGCACGATTATCCGTTAGCAAGACATGAGTAAGGAAGTTATGATGACGAAAAATGGCGGCGGTTTTAAATCTCAATAAAAGAGGAAGTAGTGGGCATAGAAAACTCCGAAGAGTGGGGGATACGCCTTAGTAAATGGATCTGAGAAGTATACATAACCTATAATGCGTTGGAAAAGGATCTGAGATAAGGCGAGAACCGACAGATCCCAAAACTAGGGATCTGGCTAAAGGATCTGGGGATCTGATCCCAATCGAAGCGCTCACGAGGGACCTGCAAAGCAGATCCCTACTATCGAGCATCTGACACATGGCACACTCCCGAAAGAAATCTAGCCAAGTGGACCTGCCACGTGTAAAATTCACCTCGCTTACATATACTACCTCCATCCCATGTAAGAAGTCCACTTTGCTTTATGCACGTATTTCCACCGAAACCTAGTACGGGTTTTAAAATATAATTTTGTAGTATCGTTTTTTTTACGGGATACTATGAGTGTCATAGTATCCCGTAAAAAAAATGATACTACAAAATTATATTTTAAAACCCGTACTAGGTTTCGGTGGAAATACGTGCATAAAGCAAAGTGGACTTCTTACATGGGATGGAGGTAGTATATGCTTAGGTGCACTTATATACATATATGTATATATTCATACACATATCCTTGCCAAGATAGAAAAAGGGTGGAATTATATAAAGAAGTAAAGGCCGAATATCACTCCAGCATTACTTCTAGTAAAAGCTGAATAATCAGTGAAGTTAGAAAATAGATTTAATTATAATAGGAAAGAGAATCAGATGTCACTCTGAAATCTCTTCCGAGAAAAAAAAAAGAAGAAGAAGAAAGAAAGAAAGGAGAAAGAGAACCTCAGAAGCTTCATTAACTCATTCACAGGAATGAAGAAAGATGAGAAATGATCATCATAGGCTTGAAATGAGTCACAGCCTCGGCTAAATCACAAAAGTTTCTATCACTATGGCCCCCCTAAAGAGAAGTCATTCAATAGGATGACAACACCTTCCTAGTTGAAAGGAAGGAGCTTCCCAGGCTGGAAAATTTATTTGCCTTTCTCATCGGAGAAGATGACCATGGAGGAAAAAAAAAAAAACACCTCCTCCATATATATAGGAAGAGAACCGTAGAGAGATCAACAGCCCTAATAGATCCGATAAAGATCTAAGGTCAGGGATTCGTGATGCTTCATCTCCCCGAGGCGATGCCATCATTACATCTTGCGTAAAAAAGAGCGGCGCACAGGTGAAATGACAACTGCATGTTGAACTTATTGAGGACGCCTAGTCCCATCTGAAGCTCTCGAGAAGTCGCTCCAAGGACCTGGGGAGGGGGGAAGTAGTTGATAGGGAGTAACACATCAACTACTCATTAGACACCTGACGAGAGGCACGCTAGAAATTCAGATGCCAGTTAAGGATCTGAACGGAGAACTAAAATGAAGAAGAGACCTGCGAGTGAACGCAACAGATCCCTCATCATCTTGCAGAACCTTTATTCTTCCCCAGATCCCTCACGACAGTGTAGAAAACATGATCCTAGGGCCCGCAGTAGGGACCAAGTCATCATCATTAACCCTGTTCAATCTAACTGAATTGTCCCCCTCTAAAAGACCATTTTACCCCTCCTTCATAAAGGAAATTACCTCATTTCTCAAGATCCATGGCACCACTATATATAGGTTACATTTTATACTCAGAGAGGTAGGCCTTCTTGATACTGGAACACTCTGTTGCTGCAAGCTTTGCATATCTTCTTAAATATTATTTACCTCTCATGAGCAATCAAACTGACTTGAGCATCGGAGTCTCTTCCCGGAGGAACCCTCCCCATTTCTCCAGTGCTGTTTTGCAGGCTTAAGTTAATTCATCCACGGTCACGAGGAGCTTAATCGAGGTACTATGTCAAAGATATGAAGGGCTTGACTCTTCCGATAATTGTAAAAAGATTGCTATTGAAGTCAGGATTTAACTCATTTTTGTATCAATTCATTTCTTTATAAAAGATATGTTGATGGATAATTAACCCAAATCTATCAAGTGGGATTTACATTAGGGCTCAGAGTAAGCTATCGAGTGGATATTTCTGAAATGGCCGTTGAGTTTGCCTTGGGCTTCATCTGGAAATAATAAATAGTGTATTGCATCTTTATAAGCCAACAAAACTAGTAAATATTAATTAATTAATTTTTTTTTTAATCTTCGATTGAAGGAGAATGTCTAGTCTTAAGATTCTTTTTAAGGCAAATTTTGATTTACTATTTTACTACACCACTTCGATTATTTGTTGCAATCGCAAGGAATCCCAATAGTATACAGTATCTTAGCGGGTTTTTGGTATGGATTGGATCTATACAAGGTCCGGTTCCTTGCCAAACCAGCTGGTCCGGTTCGAGTTTTAAAATACTGGGTGCATTGTACTCCCTCTGCCCCTTCTTATTAGCTATATTTGAGTTGAGCACAAATACCATGGAATGAGGGAATATGTGACTATAATCAATTCTAAGAAGAGAGAGTTAATTGTAGCCAAATATTATTTATCATTTTAAGAAACGTAACTAATAAATGAGACAGACGAAAATAGCAAACGTAATTAATGAAAGGAGACGGAGGGAGTATAAGTTGAATGAACTCATCGACCGTAATTAGAATACCCAATTTGAATTTTGAACTTTTAAGTTGCTGGAAAAAGATGGGGCTTTGTTCCATAGTATGATAAATTCTTCTTTAGTGTACGTTATAACATAACATAATAAGATACGTGTATTTGTGTTGTTTGAATTATTTGGAAATGGAAAAACAAAATATTATTGATCGAGAAAGTTGGAATAATGAGAAAATGGTAGAAAAAGTTTTTTTTTTTTTTTTTTTTTAATATTTTTTTTAAGGAGACGGTAGAGGAAATTAAAATTAGGTTTTAGAGTTGGGACTCATCTTTAAACGGTGTTCCAATTACTATGTCCTTTAGGGAGTAGCTAGCTGATCCTAAGCTTTGTTGCTATGTCAATTGATTCATCTGTGTACCTTGGTTACTTCGCTTACCCAACTCCTTTCTTTTGATTTACATATATTTATGTTTTTTCCCAATAAAAATAAATAAATAATAATAATAACTCGGAATACTTGTGAACAAAATAGAAAATGCACACACGAGACCAGCTCCTTCATCGTAAACCGCTCTCAGAAAATAAAAACCTTCCTTTCAAAAAAAGAAGAAAATAAAAGCTTTCGAGCTAGAGTGCAAAGACAAATGCCAAAATTATGTTTTCATCAGTTAAATATGAGGAATTATAGTGCACTAAAACCCAACAGATAATCAAAGCTACAGCTGAAAGTCGACTATAGAAACACCAAATACAGAACAAAAAAGAGCAACTATTCAACTGCTAAATCAGACACAAGTGAAGTATTAAGCAAACCAGTGTATTCGACATATACGGAACCTTTTTCTAAGAAAATATTATCTTCATACCCCAAGATTTTTAGTACTACTATTATTCTTACTTGGCCGCCGTTTGCTGCTTGCCATCTGGAATGGCAAATAGGACGATAGGCTTCGAAGGTCGAATCAGAGGAACATCACATCTGTAGTACCCTTTCCTCTCCAGCTGTATAACATCGCCACGATTCAAGTTCCGCATATCAGACTCCCCAAGAGCAGATGTTTCTGTTCTGGTATTGGGATTAACGACATCGATGAAATCTTCATCTTCCTCAAGCTGTAATTTTCAAACAGTTTAATAAGCTAATGACAAATCATCATGAGAAAAATATCACACGTACATGAGTAAATGGATATATTGAAAGAAAGCTTGAATGCTAGAAATATAATTAAATGAAAAAACAATTTTCTCCCACACGAAAAGTATTACCTTCTTCTTTGTAATAATATAATCGAAATCCACCAATGTCAGCCTAACTAGCTCGTTGGTATCTGAAAGCCAGGTGAGCTTCAGCTTTGTCTTCTTAACATCACCTTCAAGATGTAAAACACCTGCCAGCTGAGTAACAATCCCATTTTCATCTTTCTTGACTTCCTTGATGATTGCATTCCCCCAATCTTTTAAAGTCACTTCCTCATTGACAGAGATTGATTCGGCATCAGCATAATCTATCCATAACTTATTAGAATAAGTGACTGCTTTCACTCCAGCACCTTCGTACTTCTTGTGTTTTGGTACAATGCGTGCAAATGGATCTTTGGGGCCATCAGTTAGGATTAGTAAAACGTGACGTTCCTCAATAACAGCAGTATGCCTAGGGCACACAGGATCAATGATCTTCTTATTAATGGCCCAGAGTTTGTCCCACTCCATAAGATTCAGATTCTTTGATGCACCCTAATTAAATTAAGCAAAGCTGAAATTTAGATTCTGCATAGCTCGAAACTAACAAAACAAAGCTCGGCCCTTCACACAAGCAGTAATAAAACAAATTAAAAGAACAAGAAAAAAATAAACAATCCTTCATAAACAAAACTGCGCTACCACTTATTATGATAGTAAGAGTTGCTACTTACTTGTTCCAGTATGAATTGTATTAGTGCTTCAATCTTCAGACCTCTTCGCACTATCCCTTGAACCGTAGGAAAACGAGGATCATCCCAACCTTCAACCTTTCCATGTTGGACAAACCACAGAAGCTTGCGCTTGCTAAGAAGTGTATAAACCATATTCAGTCGACTAAATTCATAAATATGGACCTTTCTGAATCCCATATCTGTCTGAATTCTGTAGTATTGATCATTACGGTCATGGTATTCACTTGATCTAAGAGCATGGGTGATGCCCTCCACAGCATCAACAAAGGGACAGCAGAAATCATATGTTGGGTATACCTTATACTTAGCTCCTATCCTATGGTGAGGAGTCAAATTGCAGCGGTAATAAACCGGATCCCTAAGTGATTTGTTTGGGTCCTGCATGTTCAATTTTCCACGAAGACAACACATCAGACCCGTCTTTGAACCAGCAATCATTTCCTTCCACAACTTCAAGTTCTCCTCCACACTGTTATTCCTGCACTTGGACTCTATGCCGTCCATCCTTTCCTGCTGCATTTTCTCACGTGGAGTATCATCGACATAGGCCTTACCTTCACGAATCAATTTCTCAGCCATTTCCATGATCTCGGGAAAGTAGTCTGACGTGTATGTTATAGCACTGAACTTAATCCCTAGAGTTTCAATATCTTTGAGAAGATTATCGACAAACTCACTACTTTCTTTATCTGGGTTTGTATCGTCGAAACGTATAATAATCTGTCCTTTGTAACGGTCAGCAAAATACTGGTTCAACAGTGCAGCTTTTGAATGACCTATATGAAGATACCCACTGGGCTCTGGTGCAAACCGCAATTTAACCTTACCGACCTCAGCATTTGGAAGATCTACCCCAGATCCAGAGGTTCGTGTGCCAGTAGTTTCAGTGGCATGGCCACCATTCTCCACTATGTTTGACCGAGAATTAGAAGCTTGAGGTTCCTTCGACTTGGATGCTGCTACCTTTGCAGGACCTCTCTTCCCAAGAAATGTACTAACAAATTCACTCAATGGTGCATCATATTCAGCAAATACCGAGTTGAACCACCGAACCAGATTTTGGTACTTCTTAGATTTCCTCAAACTTTCCCATCTCATACCAGCTCCTGTAAGGGAAATACAAGAACACAATATCCTGTAAGACATAAAAACTCAAGCACACATTGAGAAAATGTGCATCTCTTTCAGGAAAACAAGTCCTCGGTAGAGTTACAAATTCAGAAACTGAAACAAGGATCATTAGTGAAAGAACTCAATTACGGAAATGCATAAAGTTTACCAGCAAGACCAGTCCAGATTGCAACGTCAGCAATTGAGAGGCTATTATCAATGAGAACAGTATTCAGCAGTAGATACCCATCGACAAAGCTGCATGCTCCCTCAAATTCAGATCCAGAACCAAAGATGGGCGCATAATCAAGCCACTCATCAATCTACAAGACCGAATTTACAATGAAAAAGTTTCATGAAGATGTACAGTAAACAAAATCAGTAGCTAAGATATGAGACGAGAGTAAAATTATCTGGCACGTGAGTGACATATATGACTAGTTTAAATTAGAAAATGTAGAAAAAATTAAAACTACTCATCAAGGAAAAGCACCTTAGTTGCCTGATAAGCATCATGTCCATAGAAACCAGGTATGCTTGATATTCTACCAATATACCTCAGAATCACATTAGCTCCGTTCAGCTTCTGCCTGAAAATCGAGTTGCCAAAAGAAATAGCAACAAAAAGGCCGTGGAAAGAGAGAAATTCCTCAATATGTATAGAAGGTAATGTCTTACGGAATTCACAATTCCTACAACAAAATCACTTATAGTGTCGCCACTGTTAATGCTATACAAGCTAGGAAGATTCTAACTCCAACCATAACTTTATCCAATCAAACACCATCCCAATCAAACACCCTGGTTTTCTCTAAAAAAAATTAATCCTCTACTAAGAGGATGATTTGCATATATTAACACGCCATTGGTTCAGTTTTCCATATCAGCCCGCACCCACACATTATCAGTAAAAGCTCAAAATCCAGAATCAAAATCCAGAACCCTACATACGCAGTTCAACCTTTAACCTCATGAAAATCAACACAACCTCTGATAAATTATTACTTTTTCCAAAAGAAATCAACAAATTCCAACATTAGACATTAGACTCGAATACAAGATGTAAAAGGGATAACAATAAAGCTAAATTAAATAATAGCTGGATTCTTAAAGGTAATTGAGATAAAGATGAGAGAGATACCCGGTCGCTAGTAAAAGAGTTGGCGGCGAGCCGGATGGCAGAGTGGGTGTGGCGGTTAGAGAAATTCCGGCGACTTTAGCAGCGGCGATTGCAGCGAGCGGAGGGGAATCGGGCGCAAACTGGAGTTCCATGGACGGAGTAGTCGAACTTGTGCGGCCGCAGCCGTCGAAATGAGCAAATATGACTAGTGTGCGTAAGGCTTAAGTGGATTCATCTACGCCACCATTTCTGTCGCCAAAGCCATCATCTCCCTCCCCTCTGGTTTCCCTTCATTTAGAACCCAAATTTACAGAATTGAAACCCTATTCTTTCTCCCGCCCATGGACTAGTGAGCCTCCTGCGGCCACGCCAATAGCAGATCCACCCTCGGTTCGACGGCGGCGGCGGCGGCACTTTAGAGAGAGAGAGCTCTGACGGCGGTGGCGGTGGCGGTGGCGGTGGCGGTGGAGTGGACGGCGGCTGCGATGAAAGAGCGAGCGGCGGTGGCAATGAAAGAGGAGCAATTTATTGAGAGAGATGTTCTTGTGGCCTTGTGGGTTTGGAAATCTATTAGTACTACATAAATTCGTCATTCTTAACAAAATATATAAATTGTACATAAATTTGTGGATTCAAATGAGTATTATTACAAATCAACAAATTCGTGTATTCACGTTTCAAAAATAAATGGCGTATCACGTATGTAGGGCTGAGTATAAAAAACTGAAAAATCAAAAAATCAAATTGACCGACTAACAAAACCGAACTCTATCCGAAAATATGGGTAACCAAATCATATGATTCAATTTTTATTTCTAATTCTCAAAACCTGACTCTAACAGTTCGGTTTCGGTTTGATCACCCACTTTTGAGTATTGATGATCAGCCAAAAGTTAATAATCAATTGAAAATAGCTCGATTGTTAGTTTGAGTAATTACAAAGCTTATTTTATTATGATTATGCAATTTAGTTTCATTATTTTTTGATTTTCTAAATTATTTATTTTGCATGTACATTCTAAGATATGATTTTTTTTCTAATTTTCCTATTATGAATTATAGAAAATTGAATGTTTTTTTTTTTAACTGACTCGATTTTTAGGTTAACCGCTTTCATGATTTTCAATCTTGATTCTTCAATTTATAACGGTTAACTGGTCCAATAAAAAATCATACGGTCTGTTTTTTAAGTGTAAAATGATCTATTAACCGACTTGTGCTCACCCCTACACATATGATAAACTTTTGATGGTGGAATCTGATTAAAGACAAACTTCTTACATTTAAAAATTAAACAAACACTCAGAACGTTTACTATATTTATGAATTGGACTATTAATATTTGTAACAATTGGATGCTAAAGTTATTTTTCAATCTCACTTAATGTAGGTGAAGTGAATATTAAAACGTTTTTTTTTAAATTTTTGAAGGTATAAATTGAATTATAAATATAGGATTTGTGTCGAAAAATAGATTATCCACAAATTTTATGGAAGAACAAAAAAAATATAAATAAATATTATGGACGAATAGAATATCGTTTATACTTCTTTCGTAGGGGTAGTTACTTTTTGTTATCAACTAATGCTAATAGATGAATGTTCAGATAAAGTGAGTAGCATAATATTTCTCTACTAATATATGCTTTCTTTTTTGTTCGTGATTTTGCCCCAAGGGCTCTTTATATGGAATTCAAGTCATAAGTCTTTATATGGAATTCGAGTGGTGATCATCTCTCTCTTTTTTGCTGATAACAAGTTAATACTAGTATTTTTTGTAAGCTGAAATTGAGGGGCATATATTTATTTATTTATTTTATTAAAAAAAAAAAAGAACTATTCATCCAAAAGATTTACTCATTCTGTCCCAATTTATTAGTTCCAAAAGGAATGAGCACAGTAATCAAGGTATTAAGAGAGTAATGTATATTGAGAACAATAACCTAGACATTTATGTGTTATTTTTTTTTCTTTTCTTTTTGAATAATAAGACTAATAAATGACAAATAAATGATATGCTACTCTCCTTTTGGTAGGCACATTCGTGGGCACCTTCGTTATTTTTCCACTTTGACATTGTTTTATTCGATTTTTAAAATTATTTTATATTCTAGTATCATAAAAATTAATATAGAAATCATTAAATCTAAAAAATTAATAAAAATCAAAGCTCGATTTGTTCTTTTTCCTTTCTAATTTAAAAAAATAAGTAACACAAATCGAGCTTTGATTTTTATTTACTTTGTAGATTTAATAATTTCTATATTAATTTTTATGATACTAGAATATAAAATAATTAAAAAAATCGAACAAAACAATATCAAAGTGAAAAAATAACGAATGTGTCCACCAAAAAGGAAGTAGCATATCATTTCTCATAAATGACATATCCTAATAAAGAAAATAGTAGTAATAAAGTGGGCCGGAAGAAGTATTAAACTCATCGGGCTGGGCTAACCCTGCCGAGCCCATCGGGCTATACACAATAATCAAGGCCGAGTTGGACTGGCCCATAAGCCATAGGTCTTTATTATAAATAAATACTAGTACTTAAAAAAAAAAAAAAAAAAAAAGCTCTGTAAGCCTCCAAAATTTATAAAAATCTGGGAAAATCTTCGTCGACGGCGACAGACAAAGGTCTATCAAAGCCAAAATAAAAATGAAAAATATGAACCAATTCGGTTCAAAAAAAGAAAAAAGAAATGATTCGAGTTTGAATTAATTAGAAATAATGTTGGTGCTTTTTTTTCTCTCTTTTTTTTTTTTTTGGTAACTTAACACAACACGCACATAACCATGAAAAAAACCACTTTACCAAATATTACCTGCTACTTTAAGATCTCATTTAATCCCTCTATTTATATTTATTTGCAAAAGCAAAACTACTTAAAGGCAAACCATAAGTATAATCATTAATTTACGAGATAGATAGGAAGTATTAAAAGGCAATGTCTCTATTGATAATCTAAAAAATATCTCCAATAATATGTGTGGTCAGTATTTAATATGTATACATCCAAAATTCAGCATATTATATAACATGGGGGAAATGGAGATGATATGATCAATGATCCACGTGGATAAGACAATTTAATAAAATAAACTGATTAAGTTAGTCCAACCCCCACCAAAGATAATGACACCAATAATTTACCTGTAATATAATTAATTTATGTGATATGACACCAATAAATATTATATTATTGTTCTAAGCTTGTTTCACATTATGATGCCGAGTAGGTTGTGCCTATCTCTGTCTGATTCCCATTCGGAGTACATACGCCACATCTCCATAATTTAAGACTTCATTTTTTAAAATTAAAAGTACAGTATTTAATTACTAGTTACTAATACTATTAATGGTGTGATATAGAGGACAAGGGATATGACAAAATTCATAACACTTAAAAAAGAATTATTTTTGTTTGAAATGAACACTTAAAAAGAATAATAAAAAGTAAGGCCTAAGAAACGAAATTTATGTAATGTACTGTAAAATTCCAATGAATACTCATCGGAGAATTGACATGACATGCTAATTAGTTATTAGTGGTTACCTAGTTATTGTCTCATATGTGTTCATTTTCATTTTAGTCACTTGACTATATTGACACTTGTCATTTTTTTTTAATTTTAATAAAAATCATAAATAAGTACTATAAAAATAATTAAATCCTACATTTAATTAATTTGATTCAAAAACCATATAGAATTTTCCAGTAAAATAAGTATTGGAAATTTATTTTGCCTTATAAATTAATTATAAAAAATCAAGTATGGTGACGATTTTTTTCTTTCTCAAAATTAAAATAAAAACAACTATGTTGGTGACCATTCAAAAAAAGGTAGCTAACTAGAACATTTGCCTAAAGTGTTCGAGAGATTTCAAGAATAAGTTAGGAGGCTTGAATGCTTTTCAAATTAAGAACAATGCATACTAGTCCCATTCGAATTAGATATATGAGTATTACTCCGTACTATATAATACTACAATTGTTTGTTCCTATACAATTATACATCCAAAAGAAGAGTATCTTGCTCAAATTAGCGTAAAAAAAAAAAAGAAAGAAAAAAAAAAAAAAAAGAGTATTTAATTTATTCTCACTCTCGTGGCGAAATGACAAATTTATTTATTTTCACATATCAGCAAATTAGAAAGTGGACATACACATAAAAATTACAAATTGGTACAATACATAATATACATGCAATGAATAGAGACGAATATACAGGTTGTACATAGCGATTAGTGGTGGGGGGCCATATACAATGGAATGTACAAGTCTCTCAAGCACCAACGCTAGTGGGTGCAAGAATGGAATCCATCTCGTTTCTGACGTGGCTATTAATCCTCTTATCGTCGCCACCTCCCTCTTCTTCATCCACCCATATCTCTGGAATTAATTGCCCCATGCTTATCACCTTCTCGATTGCGTAATCCGCCTCTTTGCTCTTTGTTGCTCTCCCAACCTTTTTTTTTTTTCCCCACAAAAATTAAAATTAAAAAATTCGCCATTTTAATTATAGTAATTTACAAAAATATCTATATTAATATTGCTTTTATTTTTTATTTTTCTATAATTATAAATGTCAATCGATTCAATTGACCGGCCAAATTGACATCCCTATTAATAATGGTTTTTATTTTTCTTTCTAATTTTCAATTAGAAGTTTAATATTTTTACCGATACGTAACGTTTGTAACCAACTATCACGTGTCACTCGGGGTAAATCAAGCCAATAAAGTTTATGTCGCGTTTGTTATTTCACTACACGTGGCAAAATTTGAAACAGACACGTCACAAACAACGGTGCGCCGCTCGGCACGGTGAAAAACTCCCATAACTCACCAAAACTGTCCGAAGCCCGACGGCCTTCCCGGCGGCTATATTCTTCACATTATCGTCGAAAAACAACTGCAATTAATTCAAAAATCAATCAAAAAAATCAAATCGAGTAATAATCCGTAAATAACAAAAACCAGTGTGATCGCGTGAAACGGCGTCGTACCGTACGGCGCGGGTCGACATCCGCCGCGTCAACGGCGATCCTCATCGCTTCCATCGACGGCTTCAAGACCACGGGGTATTCTTCGGTGGGCGCCGGCTTCCACAGACCGGGGTTCATCGTTTCGAAGCATATGATTTTCTCGAAGCAATCGCTGATTCCGAGGCGATCGAGCGCTTTCACCGCGTGAATTCTGTCCGAATTCGTGAAAATCTGCGAAGCATTCTCGCCTCAGTAAAAATAAAAAAATAAAAAGAAAAAAATATAAATAAATAAAGAGGTTGTTTATAATAAATCTTACGATTTTGCGCTGTCTGATCGATTTCAAAATGTTACGCAGCTTAGCATCCGGTTTGATCAGATCGTAGGGCAACCTTCCGTGCACGAAACTATCATTACAAAATTTAAGAATTAGGAATTTTAAAATTCAAAGGAAAAACAAAATAATTGAGGAGAAGAAAAAGTAGGTTTCTGTTACCTGTGATAGTCGTCGGGATGAATGTCATACCCCAAAGCCTGCCCAAAAAAACAAAAAAAAATGATCCGATTATCATACTTTGATATTTGAAGAAAAAATTATAAATTAATAGGAACAAATGAATAAATAAGTAAATAAATAATTACCCGAAGGCCAGCTAAGGAGCTTCCATAAGTTGTGAAGAGCTCTCTGTTCATGCTCTGAGCTTCTGATTCAGAAAGTCCGAATTTCTCGGCTAGAAAATCTGCATCCAAAATTGCATTTTGACTAAACTAATCCTTTTCGAAATTAATTTATTTTCTGAGGAAATAAATGGAAATTGCAATTAACCTTCAACGTTTCGTTTCAGAGCTTTGCCAATTCCAGTCGAGGAAGAATACAAGGTATCATCCAAATCTGCTCCCAATAATAATAAAAATAAAAAAAAAATAAAAAAATCAAAAGTCTGATCAATCTCTCATTCGTTTCAAAATTTCCATAATTAGCATAGGCGTTGATTTGAAATTACTTCAAGAGAGGGAAAGAAAAAAGAAAATGTACCAAAAATGAGAGTCTCGAAAATTGAAGAAATGGCGCAAGAACCCATACTGAGGAATTGAGAAATCGAAAATTAGGGCTTTGGATCAGAAGAAAATTTTGATTGTGTTGAGAAATTGGGAATGCGAGGCAGAGGACTCTGAGAAATTTGGGGGAAAAGGGTATTTATAGGTAGGAAAGGGCAAAATTGCGGGTTTGATTTGACAGCTGAGTCAGCTGGGACCCACGCGTTGGTCATCATCCAATAAGTTTGAGATATATATTTTTTTAATTTTATTTGTTAGATCGTGACGCGTTTATGGAAAAAATAAAAATAAGGGGTTGCTCTTAAAAAATTACTGGGAATAAGTCTTTCTACCCAAATTTTAAGTGGGTATATATAAAATACCCATTTTGAAAATGTATGTGTAGAAAATACCCATTTCAATATATTAATGTTATATTGTTGAAATCAATGTATATAGGCGGGCAGAGGTGCAGAGTTTTGGCCCCACTTTTTAAATTTTTTACCTATTGTGATTTATTTATATTTTTACTAATTTCTGCCCCAAAATTTTTTGTGGTGAAATTATATCACCGACACCAAGGGATTATTCAAAATTCACTTCAATTTAATATGATAGGTGAAACAGTTTAATTATTGAATGCATTCTCTGAAAATTCATTTTCACGGACTAAATAGTGAAAATAATAATTGTATTCGTACAAATTTGACTACTTTATCAAGTTTATTTTTCACAGCAAATAATTCATAATTCATACCCGTTTTATCCTATAAAGTGGGTAGAGTGTAGAACATTTCTTCGCTCACACCACCTTAAAAATTATTTTCGTCATTTCTTAAAAGCTTACAATTTGGAGTATTTTTTTTAGCGCTAGAAGGCAATCAAAGACAAGTTACTGGTCGCAAACTGAGGAGGAAGAAAAAGCAAACGAAATTGAAAAAAGCTCACGAAATTATAGGTTTTAAGGTACATTATCAAGTTAATTATTCTATTTTTTCAATTTTATTTTTGGATTTACATGCTCAATGTTATATTGATTCTTAGGTGTAATAGTATGATTTTAGCCGTAAGATATTTAGATAAATATAAAAATTTACTGTTTAAATAAATTTATTAATATAGTTTAAAAAGATGTCTCGCGGTTAGATTAACATTTAAACCGTAAATTTCACAGTTTAAATGCTAGTCTAACCGTGTAACACCTTTCTAAATTAACAAATCATTTTATTTAAAAATAGTATTAATATAGGATTGGGGTTCAGAATCTGTATAAATCTGTGTAGAAATTGTTGTGCGAATATTAGAGTGTTTTCACGGTTAGAATTAAGTGAAACCGTGTGAGATCTCACGGTTACAATCAAGTCTAACCGTGAAAATCACTTTTCTCGGTTAGATTTGAGTGTAACCGTGAGATCCCACGGTTTCAAATAATTCTAACCGTGAAAAGTGTTTTTCATACAACTTTTTTAATAAAATAATTTGTTAATTCAGACAGGTGTTTCACGGTTAGATTGATGTTAAACCGTAAATTACACGGTTTAAAAACTAGTCTAACCGTGAGTCGTCTTAGTTTAATACTATTTTTTAATAAAATAATTTGTTAATTCAGAGAAAGTTGTTTCACGGTTAGATTAGCATAACTTATGCGTGTAATATTTTTATGCTTAGCTTTATGCATAACTTATGCGTATAAAATTTTTATTAATTTTTTTTTTCTGAATTAAATTCATGCAGATGTCGTTCGCTATCGTAAACTTAAATTACGGAGGAAATTGGGCCGATTGTGTGTACGAGGGCGGTAGGGAGATGGATATCGTCTTATCAACAAATGCTATCAGTGTGTACAACTTGAGATCCCAAATAGAGAATATGTGCAGTTTCTTGGGCAATGATTTTGATATCTCCTATTTGAATAAGACACGATCCGGACGTCTTGTTAAATCACCGTTGGGGACAGATGAAGAACTCGTGCGCTTGTGCAGTACCGAATCGTCTCCGAAAGTATATATATGTTCGAACAACACGGCATCGTCTTCTCACTTTTCCGGTGAACGAGCCGGCCCGTCCTCTCCATATTTTCCTACGTTCGAGCAGCCGTACCAGTATGGTGGATCATTCGACTTCGGCTACCAGGGTAGTGATTGGCACACAAACCTCGAACAGATTGGCATGGGAGGTCCTTTTACAAATTGGACTGGTGACGTCTATCACAGAGATCTTAACTTCGGTACCAGTTCATTTCCTCATGTCTCTACTGGCCGAGAAAATTTGATCCCGGACCTCAATTTTACCCTAGAGGATGAGGAGGATGAGCATAATGGGCGTACTGAGGCGCGGACTCGAGGTGATACGTATGAAGTCATAGACGACGACGACGACCCAGATTACGACGTTGAAGCTGATGCTGAGAGCACAGAGAGCGACAGACCTGGAGACAATTCTGATAGGCGGCTGAACAGGTCTTTGTTTGCCGAGTACACAGCGTGGATACTTGACGAGGGCGGGATGGAAAAACTATTGCGATTAATGTATCAAAGTCCGCACGATGATGAGGCTGAAGAGGATATAGATACAAGGCATATGAGTAATTGGATAGTCCCCATGGTCCCTATCCAACCTGAAAGCTCAGCAGTATATGCAGGTGAGGTTAATCTGATTGTTGAAGGGCTTGCTGTTAATGCCATGTACGATACGAAGGACGAACTGACGATTGCAGCCGGTCTGTGGAATTTGGAGAAGAATGCAGAATCAAAGGTAGAGAGGTCAGATAGTGGAAGACTATATTTGAAATGCAAATCATCGAAGCGATGCCCCTTCTACCTACATGCCCAGGCCAGCGGAGGCGGCCATTTTTTAGTGACCAAGTTTTGTGGCGATCACACGTGCAATCAGGAAATAATAGGTCTGAAGAAAAGGAAGCTCCGTTCTACGGTCGTTGGGGCGTACTTTGCGAAGCGAATTCTTCGTGATCAAGAAATAATCAAGCCAAAGGTCATAATGAACGAGCTGAAGGAAGTTTTTGGTGTCGACATCAAGTACGATGTCGCCTTGAGAGGACGAAACCGCGCGATTCAGATGATTTATGGCCAATACGAAGATTCATTCAAGATGCTCCCGGGTTACCTCGCGATGTTGAAGAGGACAAATCCGGGTACGATCATAGAGACCGAAATCGGAGACGATGGCCGGTTCAAACAAGTTTTTGTTGCTCTCGGCGCTACTCGAGTTTCGTATTCATCGTGCATGAGGCCAGTTATTATAGTGGATGGCACACATCTAAAGGGGAAGAACAATGGGATACTGTTCATAGCCGTGGCAAAGGACGCTAACGAGCAATTGTATCCGTTGGCTTATGGAATAGGGCCTATCGAAAACCATGAGTGTTGGACCTTCTTCATGCGAGGACTCAGAAGAACCTTTGGAGCATTGCAGGGTACGTTGATTGTCTCGGATCAGCATATATCCATCATACATGCCGTCAGCCTTGTATTTCCCGATGCCGTCCACGGTTTGTGTTACTTTCACTTGAGCAAGAACTTGGCACACTATGGTAAACATGTCGTCGCGCTGTTTCAACGAGCTGCATACACGTATGACGTTACAGAATGGAATGAGAGAATGAATCAAATCCGTGATCTGAACGCCAATGCGCATGCAAAATTGATGGAAATCGGCCCTGCCAAGTGGGCTCGATCAATGTGCCTACCTCGACGTTTCAGCAATATGACGTCGAACGCTGCAGAGTCTTTCAATAATACCCTCCTATGGGCTAGACGTCTACCAATCTGCGCTTGTCTCGATGCCGTGCGCCTTGTCATCGAACAATGGTTTGATGAAAGGCGTTTAGAGTCTCAGTGAGACAATCATCCAATATCGTTGGGGGCCAGGCGAACAACTGCGGATTTGATAGAGCACTCGCGGAGATACAGGGTCACGCAGACATCCCAAGTAGAATTCAATGTTCGTACATCACAAAAGACGCTTACTGTGAATCTGCAACAACAGGAGTGTGAATGTCTGCGTTGGCAGAGGGACTGTCTGCCTTGTGCACATGCGATCGCGGCAATCATGTAAGTACCCCTTCAACTTATCATTGCTTACATTAATCATAGCTTCTGTACTATGATTAACATAACTATATTGTACTGTATTATCGCAGGCATCAAAAGGAGGAAGTATCGCATTACGTTTCACGTTACTACCACCAGTCTACTTACGCTAGGTCTTACGAACTCCCAATTTCACGGGTACCACACAAATCTACTTGGCCAAAGGACCTACAGAGTACAGAATTGTTACCCTCCGTAAGAGTACGTCTACCGGGGAGGCCCAAAGAAAGAAGACGTAGAGGGAGAGGGGAAGCACGCCGACGGGCAAGCCGTGGTTCTCGGAGATGTCCACATTGTGATCAAACAGGCCACGTTGCAACCATGTGTCACTTGTGGATGGAATGAATGAATTATTGTAATTTCTCGGATTAATATGTTTATAAATAATTAATTAAGATTAGCCTATTTAATAATAATAATAATAATAATAATAATAATAATAATAATAATTTCACGGTTAGACATTCATTTAAACCATGAAACTCACGGTTTAAATCATATCTAACCGTGAAAGATATTTTAGAATTAAAAAATTGTTTTATTAAAAAATAGTATTTCTCACGGTTAGACTAGTATTTAAACCGTGAAACTCACGGTTTAAATGCTAATCTAACCGTGAAACATATTTTAGAATTAAAAAATTGTTTTATTAAAAAGTAGTATTTCTCACGGTTAGACAATTTTTAAACCGTGAAACTCACGGTTTAAATTCTCATGTAACCGTGAAAGACATTTTCGAATTAAAAAATAGTTTTATTAAAAAATAGTATTAATATAGTTTAAATAGATGTCTCAAGGTTAGACTAAAATTTAGACCGTGAAATTCACGGTTTAAATAATAATCTAACCGTGAATATGTAGTCCTTTTATTATTTATAAATTTTGGCATATATAAAAAATTCACGGTTTTTTAATAAATAAACCGTGAAATTATATTCAAACCGTGAACCCTAACCGTGAACCCTAACCGTTAATTGTCTAATTTGGCCAAAATTAAGCCCCTAAATTTAATTTTCATATGAATTTTAATTCTTATAAACATATTATCTAAATTAATCACTAATTTATAAATTATGATTAATGATAAAAGTATATTGTTCGACAAGTTAGTGTTGTATTGTGTTCACTTATACACTAATACATATGCTAGTAATGTTCATTTATACATATGGCTACTAATGTTCACTTATATATAAATCGAATATTTAAATATTCTAACATATAGTAGTAATAATCTAATCTAAATCGAATGAATTATACCAAAAAATATATAAATTTGCATAAATTAAAAAGTAAAAAATATATAAATTTGCATAAGTTAAAAATTTAAAAATATATAAATTTGCATAAATTAAAAATATTGTACAAGTCAAAGATAATGTTCACAGCTCGGCTCTACGTCGTGAAAGTGAAAATATCCGTTTCGCCACCTCTAAGCGAAACCCGGAGAGGTACCTCACGCTAATCCTCTGAATGCGCGGCTTCTTCAGGGCGAAGATACGATCGATGTACATACAAGCGAACGGTCCACATGAATACTCGTCCTTCTGTATGTATTGCTGCTCTAGAGGGATCCAAACAACCTTAAGAAAATCAGTTCGCTTCTGCATCTGCGGATGTTGTTCCCAATACCCAACTTTTTGCAACACTCTGGGCCACAGTTTCTGGATCGGGTAGAGCTGGATCTTCCGCTGCATTCTTTCATCAGCATTGGCGAACTGATGTAGAAGTGAGTCATATACCTCCATTGTCCAGTCGTCAGTCAGTACTCGGCAAATAACCCAGTGATCGGAGGATACGTGACAAATAAACACAAACTGCATACGAGGATCAACGACTGTACTTATTATAAAGCACTTATAATAATACGTAATAAAAACATAAAGTTTATACGAATAAACTTACCGAAGTTGCGTTCATCCAAACATCGTAAGAGCCCACGCCGTGAAACCAATTCCCGAGATGATCTGACAGCTTGTAATCACGATACTTTAGATTTGACTTCGCCATTGTTGTTTGATCTCTCTCGTGAAAATTCATCAGGGCCGTCCTCAACTCGTACTGTAAAAAAATATCTTACTTTCGAGATTACACACAAAAAAAAACGAAAAAAGAAATTCATGTAATATGTGTATAAAAACTCACGTATACGCCCATTCCAAGCAGAACGGTGGATCTCTCATTTAGAGCCGGATCCAAAGAAAGTCCATGTTGGAGTCGACTCCACCAATAAATGGTGTACAGATCCATGATCTAAAATCCACACACAGTATTAACACAACATAATAATCGACAGAGTATCATAAATAATAAAAATATAACATAAGGTCCGGTCTAACCTCAGCTGAGAACTGAATATGGGGGTGTTCGATCTCATCGAACAAGGACTGGTTCATCTGATGGGGCGGGTCCTGCAGATTCATGACGTAGGAATTCGGCCTGCTTCGTCTGAATTCTTGATACAACTGCTTCATTGTCAGGCCGGAATACGGTGTCGTAATAGTCGGTACAAAGGGGCTCTGTAAAGCAGCCGATGGCCTCACAGTCCGTCCCCCAAAACGAACCCGACGCACAGGCGTCTGTCCTTCAACGTCAGAATCGGCATCACTGTACTCACCCCCCTGCAGCACCTGGGGATTGGGAAACACCGGCTGATGGGGAAGCACATGATGCAGTACAGGATGTACCCAATCGTCCAGGGGCATCCCCTCCAGCTCCCTAACATAAGACGAGTGCCCTGACTCCTCATCCTCGACCTCAGCCACTCCAACATGAGGCGTCCTTGATCTCTCTCGTGCTACCGGCTCTGGAGAGGGCTCCCTAAACCCAAACACGTGCTCGAAACCCGGAGCGTCCTCAGGGGTAGGTGCCCTGTACTCAAGATGGGCACCGTAGTCAGCATCTCGAGCTGCAGAAGCTCTGTGGGGCCGGTCAATGGAATGTCTGGAGCCGGCATGTGAGGGTGCCTGATGATGCCTCGAGGGACTCCCCGACTTCCCGAAGATCCCCTTCAGGTGCTCTGCCATGAACTTCGCGATACGAGCCATCACTCCTGTCTCCGACATATCATGGGCCATGCGTTCCAGCACCTTGTCGGCCCACGTATCGTTATCACATCCTCGAGGGCACGGATCCCCGTGTACGCAGCAGATGAGGCCCTGGGACCCATCGGGGAGTGAACTATCGACCCTCGGCCTCTTCGACGTACTCGCACGAGCCCTGGGGCATGGGAGAGGGCCTCGACCCTCAGAATTTGCCCTGGTGGCACGAGGCTGGCGACCACGGGGTTGGGCGGCATTCCCAACATCTCGACACCTCAATTTGTCGATCACTCTTGCCATAGATCTGGCTTCCTTCGACTGTCTCTGCGCTTCAGGCGCTTTCTTCCACGAATGACGCGTATTCTTGTTAAATCGAAGCGTCAAGGGGTCTCGCTCCTCGAGGAGGGTCAGATAATAATACGACTCCTTTTCTGCTTCATCAGGTTCGAGCGTGGGGATGACTTCGAGCTGCAAAAGACAGAGGCAAAACAATTCATTATTAAAAACCGTGATAAGGCACATAATTAACGAATATTAAAATTAAACCATTAACATAACTAAAATATTAAAATTAACGAATATTAAAATTAACATAATTAAAATTAAAATAATTGATTGAGTAAAAAGAGAATAATGACATACCCTCGGATTGTTGAAAAAATCAATGAAATCTACATACGAGGCCCCCATTTCCCATCTCCTTAGTCGGGGTAACTCGTGCACGTTCAGCCGTGTAGCACACATCAGTCCTAAACTTGGAATGGCCTCGAAGGCCCAAAGATACAACGCCCAGACAGGCCCATACAGGTGATAGGTAGCACTATTCCCTTTGCCTCCAATTTCTCTCGGGTCCTTCTTTGCCACTCCAAGCTGGTGGCACAATATCTGGTACGACCATGATCCCCAAGGAAACGTCGCCCATCTCTGTGGATCCTCTGCCAACGTCCATGCCCAATCATCAACGGGTCTATCATAGTCCCGACACAATAGCAAGTAGTAGTAGACGAGGAGGTTGGCGGTACTCAAGTATTGATCCTCCGTCCCTATAACTTGATCCTCATCATTGAAATCCGCAAACAACTCTTTCACTCGCACCTTACGCCCCTTGTAAAATGTCACAGCCCGATTTAAATTAAAGGCTATTTAAACCGAGTAATGTGACTAAATAAATAAAATAGAAAAATGAATAAAAACTAAACGTCTTTTAGATTAGAAAATGAAGGAATGGGCAGTTATTACAAGATTCGAACGATAACTTATATCTTGTCCCAAATCATCACTATTGATCAAGAAAGGAGAAACAAATTATGACCTAAATATTCAAGATATTTTAGCTACTTCATCAAATGAACCAAAAGGATGGATATTGATTTCAATAACAATTCCGAAATGATCAGGTCAATATGTATCTCAAGGGAACCTAAAATCATCTCAAATAACACATGCCCGTTCACAACAAGTTATATAGGATTATTCAAGGGCTCAGAAATCCGAATCAAGGATAATCAAAATTTATAGACAACTTTTTAACAATAATTTAAAAGTTGTCTAGAAATAACAAACATTTATACCTTTACAATATGAGATAACTTTCAATGAAATAAGTAAAGTTATCTAGGAGTTCAGGTGAAGATAAGAATTTAAGTATCAACTTCGAGCTCGTCAAAACATCAACAATAACATCAGAGTATTGCAGCGGAATGGATCATCAAAAGGGATTACATGTATGCAGACATATAATCCTAGAACTCGAACTACTGACATTGTCATATCTATAAGAAGACACTTCATAAAATGACAACAAAAGCTTTGTTCGGCACACTCCCAACTTCATCCCAGCTTTGTCTGCCTGCACATTTTAGAAATAACATGCAGGGCTGAGTACAAAGTACTCAGTGAACACGTGCCCAAAACATTGAAAGTTGCTTATTAAAGCTATAGATTAAACTTGCCTCGATAAGCATGTCACAAGTGATTCACTTTAAATAACACAAGGCATGCTAAAATACTTTTTAGTTTCCTCATCATCAAACATTAATGACTGCAGTCAAATATGGTGTATGAATAACATCTACCACATCATCTCGCGTGTTGAGAAGTAGGCCTCCTTCTCAAACACATTGACCGGCCGACCGAAAGGACGGCTCACAGTCACCTCAGTGTACACATATCATGCAAATCACATGACCGAACTCGTCTTCCATCAAGTAGATGATCATACAAAACTCAAATATTGGCAAGTTAATCATTTTCCCAAAATATCATGCTTCATATACGTATGCATATCGCATCATCATTTAGTTAGAAAGCCCACCTGACTCCGTCTAGCCTTTTCCTACTACTCTTCCTTCCTCAGTTATTTCCAATCCTCAAGTTTATGCTCGTTCCTTCATTAAAACGAAGGAATAAATAAAAGTGATAAAGGAAAGAAAATTATATAGGAAATAACCTTCTCTACTTAGCTTATCTTCTTATCTTCTTCTCTAAACCTTTCTTGATAAACTTAACATAGGTCTTTACCGAGAGTTTGTTAGATAAGAGAGTTTAACTTATCTTATCTATCTTCCGTCCTTATTTATAACACATATATGCACATATATGTTCCTACCATTCCTCAAGCTCGTCAAGTTCTCGATTGTAAAGTCTAAAAATTTTAGAAATAATTCCTATAACTTATAATTGATAATCAAACTTATTTATAAGCTCGTTTCTCATACTCGATCATTCCAAACTCAACTACAATCAAAGTTGGAAAATAATAGATAAATTGAAAAGTTCACAAAACCCTTCTATAATTTCCAATAAATTCACAATAAGCTTAAAATGAAGTAGAAAATACTTTTCAAGTTTCATTATAAACAACTAACACTTAAACATTTAAAATCTCCAATTATTCTAAACTTAAATTTTGAATTCAGCCCTTAAAGGGTTTCAAAAATTTTCAGAATTCCAAAATAAGCATCGAATAATATACATATCACATTATTCCCTCCACCAATCTAATTATATGACATCAAGAACAAAAAATGCCCAATCTATTTTAATGCATCATTTTCGTTTTTGACATATAACTGCTCCAAAAATGTTCCAAAAACTCACTTTAAGCATCAAATAATGTCTGTTTCATAACCCCCATATAAGTTTTAAGAAATAAATTCAGGATCAAAAAAAATCCCTAGCTTCATCAAGAACCCAAACCTTGAAAAAGATCAAATTGGTCTCTAAAAAAAAAATTCTTAAAAACCATGTTCATGCTTCTTATAATTGTATTAACACATAATCAAGCTCAATTCCTTAAAAGAAAATCTGAAATTAAAAACCCCGAATTTCCTTCATTAAATTCGAATTTCAAATTCTAGAGAATAAGGGGTGTTTCTTTTGATTCAATTATCACTAATCATCTTAAAGCAGGTTTCAAAACAAGAAAATCAAGAATTAAAATTGTATAATCATAACCCAATCAAACTCGAATTTTATACTTAACTGGGTTCTCTACTTTCTTCACTATCTTCAAACATGAATTAAATAAAGTAGCTTACCTTAGTTAATAACTAGCTTTAATCTTCCTTTCCTGATTTAGTAAGCTTCTTAAGGTATATATTGATGGAGGTGTGTGTGTATGCGTGAGTGGAAGAAATAAAAACAGAGGAAGGAAAGGGATAGAAGAAAATGACGGGAAAGAGAAAGAAAAGAAAAAGAATAAGGGAAAGAAAAGAAAAAGAGGCGGCTGCCACCCCCTTAATTCCCCCTTTTTTTATTATTATTTCTTTTTCTTAATTCTTAACTTAATTTCCCATTTAATTAAATATTCATTCCTCTATCAATAACATAGATAATCCTCTCAAATCACACATCTCTAGATTTAAAAAAATTTAGAAAGTTAACATTCTAAATCTTAATAATCGAGAATTAAACGGGAAATCAATACAAATTAACATTCGTAATAATTTCCGTCTTCAATGATTAATTAAAAATCCCACTAACTTCACATAATTATTGTACTATATAATTAAATATAGTATATTTCCTCAACATATCGTTTCAAGTCGTAGAAACTGAAACTAGAACTAATTCTTCAAAAATCTTTAAATTTCTCAGAGATTCTCATTTAAATCTTTGTCTTCTTCATTATCTCAATATTTTCTCTTGCTATACACTATTATAGATTATTATTTTCATAATAATCTCTGACCTCCATTAATTAAACTAAATAAATTACGGGGTATTACATAAAAAGTATGGAAGAGGCTCGTAGTTGGGATGACGTGGTTCTTGCCGTGAGGATTAAAGGTCGTAGAACCGAAGCATAATCCGGTGACGAGGCAGAATTCTTGAGGCCCAAAACGAATATCCCGCCCACCGACGTGAAATAGTCTTTCAAATTCATGCTCCTCGCCCCTCCATAGCTCCCGGGATAACAGCTCGTGCAAGGCACGCTTCGCATTCCCTACCTTCTTCATCGTGCACACCCGTGCAAATGGAGATTCGTCAATAAATCGCTGCAACAGTACATTCCCGCCAATACGCCTTAACTGATGTATGATTGACGGAATTGCTCGGTCTCGTTGATAAGCATTTATTTCACCCGGGAATCCTTGCATACGAGGCCTGTACCATTGATACCTAGGCTGCAAAATAAAGAACAGTGCGAATTAGTTAATTTATCAAATTTTCACAAATTATTTAATCTGCACAATTTAGTGCTTTTCATGGTTAGAGAGCTCACGGTTTGATCAACTTCAAACCGTGAAAAGCACTTCTAACGGTTGGAACCGTGCTTTCACAAATTATTTAATCTGCACAATTTAGTGCTTTTCACGGTTAGAGAGCTCACGGTTTGCTCAACTTCAAACCGTGAAAAGCACTTCTCACGGTTAGAATTAATTCAAACCGTGAGAGCTCACGGTTTGATTTAACTCTAACCGTGATAAGCTTTCACAAATTATTAAATCTGCACAATTTAGTGCTTTTCACGGTTAGAGAGCCGGTTAGAGAGCTCACGGTTTGCTCAACTTCAAACCGTGAAAATCACGTCTCACGGTTAGAATTAATTGAAACCGTGAGAGCTCACGGTTTGATTTAATTCTAACCGTGAGAAGTGATTTTCACGGTTAGAGTTAAATCAAACCGTGAGCTCTCACGGTTTGAATTAATTCTAACCGTGAAAAACACTCTAATTTCTTCTACAAATTTAATATTCGCAACAATTTCTACAGATTTATACAAATTTCGAACCCAATTCAAGCACATATTTCTACATATTTAGCATACAAATCAAAGGATTAAAACATAGCATTATACACATTATAATTCTAATTCTATTCCATAACCATAAAACTCTAAAAATGCTTAAAATTCACTGTAAAATCAATGTAAAATCAATATAAACTGTAAATTCAATAATCTTTTTTTTTTTTTAAAAACTAACCGGCGGCGGCGGCTCGGGAAGGTTTTCCCGTTCTTCTCTCGTCGGAACTCGGCGACGTGGCGGCGAAGGAACTTCAACGCCTTCGGATTCATTACCCGAATTGTGGTCGGAATCGGCCATGGTTTCTCTTCTCTCCGGCGCCGGCAAATTACTATCTCACGGTTTCAAAAAATAATTTGGGGGCTAGGGTTCTCACGGTTTCTTTCTTTTGAAATTGGGGGAAAATCATGAGTGAGAGATAGTGATAGTGAGAGAACCGTGAGAGTAAATGGGTAGGTTTTCCTCTTTTTTTTTAAATAATAATAATAATAATAATAATAATAATAATAATAATAATAATAATAATAATAATAATAATAATAATAATAATAATAATAATAGTAATAATAATAATAAAAACAAAAAAATAATAGTAATAAAAACAAAAAAATAACAAATAATAAATAAATAAATAATAATAATAATACAAACCAAAAACAAAAATAACAATAACAACCGTGAAAGAACGGCGAGCCTAAACCGTGAAAGAAATCAATTTTAATTTTGCTTCTGCTTAACCCTTCGGTCAATTGGTAAAATAAAAAACATAATACGACAAAAAAAATGGAATACCGATAAAGGAGTCAAGCTTTGCAGAAATTTGTGTAAAAAAGCGGGACCCATCTCATTATTTAAATAAAATGGGTATTTTTTAAAGATGCAATTTCAAATTGGGTAATTTGTTAATCTGCATCTTCAAATTGGGTATTTTGAATTTCCGCCCAAAAAATTATCTCACGCTTGCGAAAAAAATAAAAAAAAAGATTTAAGTCGCACGACTATTCCCATGTTCTATCTTGTTAGGTAGTTTACAGTCAATAGAGAAATACTATCTCCATATTACATATTTTTTTTTGGCTTTTCGGCACGCTTTTCCACCTTCTCGATGATGGGTTTTAAAAATTTTTGAGTATTCTTTTTTTCACGGGGTACTACGACTCGTAGTCCCGTAAAGAAAGAATTCTTAAAAATCATTTTAAAACTCATCATCGAGAATCGTGGAAAACGTGTCAGACAACAAAAGCAAAAAACTAATGTGTCAATATTAATGAAGGGAGTAGTACTGTAATTTACTACTATGATATAATGACGACATATTGGGACCAATTATTATTTTCAAAATGTCTTACGTCTTTTTTCCTAAGAGCACCTCCAATGGGGCGGTGTCGCTCGTCTCTTGCGCCGCGGAGAGATCCCTGAGCGATACCGCTCCCCATTGGCGGCACTGAGATCGCAGTGGAGGGGAGCGTTCTAGCGCCCCTTGTCGACACCCCTTGCTAACGTCATTATGACGTCAACATGGTCAATTTTTATTTTATTTTTTTAAAACCGATTTCTGCCAAATTTTAAAATATCAAAAATAAACTAATTAATTTTTTTAATTAGTGTTTTAATTATGTAATTTTATTTCATGTAATGTTTTTAAATTCAATAAACTATTAATTTTAAAATAATTGAATAAATTAAATAAATCAATTCAAATACTCAAAAAATATAAAATATAAAATATCAAAAATAAAAATCGAATTAGAAATCGAAATAAAAATAAACATGAAAATCAATTTTTAAATTAATAAAAACAAAAAAAAATCAGAGAGATCTCGGAGAGACACTCGATGCACTGGGGCAGTGGGATCTCTCCGTCGGAAAAGTGGAAAGAACCCACTTTTTAGAGATCCTCATTGGGGATTCTCTAAGAGCACACACAGCGGGTCGGGTTCGGAGGCTCACCGGAGCCTTGAAGCCCCAGTCCTAGCCCGAGGCCGCGTTGGCGAGGCCCAGTTTCGGAATAGCATTAATGACGTCATTTTTTAATTTTTTAAAAATCAAATTTAAAAAAAAAAATGGAAACATCAAAATTTAATCGTTACTCTCCTAATAGCTACCCCTCCAAATATTCTTTAAATTCTCCTCTCCAATCTTATTTTTCTTACATCATTTTCATCGCTTTCTCATTTTCTAACATATATTCAATTCTCATTTTCTTTATCTTCTTAAAAATTCATCTTTCACCACTTTCAGCGCACTCGAATTACATCATAGTTTTTTACTTACGCAATTTTCGACTCTAAATCATATAATTAATTGTTTTAATAGCTTTGATTTGTTTATAAAAATATATTGTAACAACAATTAAAAATAAAGAATCGGGAAGAGCCCTATAGACGCACTGATGATAATTTTTGTGTGGGGCTCTCTCATGGTGGGACCGTCAAAAAGAGGGGGAGAGTCTCACGCACCGCGAATGCCCTAAATTGTACGAGAAATAAACAATTTGTCTAATATTATGCTGGGGAATCCATGAAAGCAAAACTTGTAAGTTCTAGTTCAGTTTATCCTAAAATTGTAAAACAAAATAAATTAATTAATGGACTAATTTTGCCACCCAGTATTACAGGATGGTTAAATTTCTTGGTTAAAAGCTAATTATGCATAGATAAAATATTATACCTATCTATGATTATCTTATGTTAATGAAGTGGCTTGTAACCTTGCAGGTTTAATACTTGCAAGCTCGTGAATAATGTGAAAGGATAGAGGAAACTTCTCTAGCATTTCTATGGCAACAAAATTCAGGTATTATATTTAAAGAGAAATGATATGCTAGTCACCTTCCGGTGGGCACCTCGTTGTTTTATCACGTTTGTATTGTTTTTTTTTTTATTATATATTTTAGTATCTTAGACATTAATTTAGAAATCATAAAATCTAAAAAATCAATATTCAATTTGTTATTTTTTATTTTTAACTTCAAAAAATGAGTAATAAAATAAATCGAGCTTTGATTTTTATATATTTTTTAGATTTTATGATTTCTAAATTAATTTTTAAGATACTATAATATATAATAAAAATTAAAATTAAAAAAAAAAAAAAAGCAATGCAAACGTGATAAAACGACGAGGTGTCCACCAGGAGATGACTAGCATATCATTTCTCTATATTTAAATATATAAGTTTAATTCAGTAGCATTCAAAACGTGCGTGTAATAAACCCATCAATCAACATACTATTAATCAATGACTATGATTTAACCTTTTGTTTTTTATTGTATAAACAAAACTAGGCATTGTGGAAACCACGTTTTTTATTTATGTTTATAATCATCTTTTGAATTCGAGTGATGAGTGGACACCTTTTTACTTTATAAACCTCTAATAATTTTATTTAATTATCACTTATATTCTAGCCTATCTTAAAACGCGTCGTTAGAAGTTAGAAGGTAGAAGGTATCAATTGAAAGTACGAGTATCTTTAAATAATTTTAGGCCTCTTTAATCTTAATTAATTCAAACTAGTAAAATAACTGATTACTTGTGTACAAACAAATTAATTAAGAAAGTTTTATGATTTGATTATATCATTCTTTCTACTTATTGATTAATTTTAGATATGAAGATGCCTTTGAAAGATTTACCTCAAGTTATTATATTATTTTATGATAAAATTCCAGTTAACAAGTGGCATCCAGCTTTTAATTGATGTTATTAATCAAAACAATAATGCCTAACCGTGATTAATGTGGATCGGAACCGATCACTTCAGACAAAGGACAACTATCGCTAGGATATCCTTTTTTAATATCATAGCGTGAAGAGCATGTACTTGTGTAATAAAGTAAGACTTTAGTACTCTCTATCCATCAAGAATGCGTTGTACTTTTGGTAGCACGAGTTGAAGGAAAAAAAAATTAAAAAATTGATAGATGCTCAGTAAAAAAAATTAATGGATATCAAGGTTCGTTATATTTGATGTGTTAAGTTTGAAAGTGTTAGTTTTTTTTATAAATATTGATATGGATGACTTTTGAAATATAAATATAGCGTGTATGGAGGACTTATGGATTAAAATAGAAACACTACACTCGTTGTGCTGTACACAAACAACAAAAATAGTGTACTCTTCATGAACAGAGGGAGTACTATATCTAAAGTGGCATTCATTTATAGTATGATAGTTTTTGTAAGCCACACTCACACACTTTCTTTTCTTTTCTTTTTTCTTTTTTTTGTGTGTGCGTGTGTGTATATGTTGTGTACTACAGATGTATTAAGCTACATCCTGTTAAATCGATGCAAAACGATCGCAGCTAAGAACACGAGCATGCAATGAAACAGTAGAACCCCTAATACATCATCTCTGCAGAATTGTAAATCGACACAGGTTTTAAGTGGTTCGGTGAAATCACCTACGTCCATGGAGGGTCAATCACTACGAAGATAAACAATCAACGTGATTACAACAAGATCTCTCAACCTCAAGAAAAGTCGAGCTATAAAATTTACCAGCTCTCTGTATCCTCCTCTCTCTCTCAGTCTCTGTAATCTGAACACAATGAATCGTCGAAAGAAATAGTCCGCAACAGCAGCCACATACATAACAACTAGCTCAAGATTAGAATCCCCATTAATATCCAAGAATTGGGAGAAACAAGAAACAAGAGTTAGTCAAAACGCTGCTCAAATTGATGACTAGCACTTCATCCAGAAGCTTAATGAAAGTTGACACGGTCATTATCCAAGAACAGCAAGGTACTGTCAAAAATCAACAATCAGAAAGCTAATTCATCACTAATCCAAGACTATATCATATCATAAATCAGTCGAGTTAGCATTTGATGCTGTTTTACCTAATTAACAGCAACAAACCAGAAAATGGTGTCTCAAAATCCCATCTACGTAGCTTGCTATCCGACCCTACATACCTTCGAAGAGAAACGAATCAATTTCAGCATACTGCGCATTGCCCTATTGCCGTAACTCTGAACGTGTTAGAGATGGATTTTATAACCCGAGGAGGAAGAAGGGTGATCGATTTTAACTATTATCTTCAGTCTACTTTCATTTCAAAGTAGCTGGTCCATATCAAAGCCAAGCCATGAATGAACACTGATTTTGGCGTGGAATATTCAACTTTTTATGCACATATTATTGTTGTTGATATTGTGGATAAGTTTTCTTTTGTGGCGGAACATCACACGTGGCTTCCTAAAAGTTCTAATCTGATCGTGGATGGACATCTGTTGGTTTTCATGTTCACACAAGTTGTTATTTGTGAAAAGATTAATGTTAAATACAAAGCAACTGCTGATGTTCGTTGTCGTGAGATGCACTTTAAGTTTCTGATGCCTTTTGCAAGTGATAATTTCTTTGGAGACGAAGCTGCATCCGATTCGAGGACGAATCATTTCGATGCAGAGGAGAATGATGGAGATTAAATATAGTATGGATATTATTATTATTATTTGTTTAATTAGGTTACTTATTTTCCAAGGAATTTCTATGTTTATCCTTTTGTTATTAGACTAATATGAGCAATCTTTATGTACTTGGAGTTGGATTTTGATATAATAAAATTATGGTTTGTTTTCCTTGTCTTGCGTTCTTCCGGCATTCAATAGAGAATCAACGGAATTTCACTGTATCTAGGTTCTCTTCCGGTATTTTGTTAATCTTAATCAATGGATTAGACGTTTTCCCTGCATCAAATACTTATTCATTTGATTATGCCGAATTATGTAGATACGATATTCTTGATTGTCATTATATACACTTATATTGTATACTTGTGGTTTTTAGAAATTTAAAAATTAGGGCGAACAATAACATATATTTTTTTTAATAATAATATCTCAATTTGAATTAAATTTCATTATATGTATTTAATAAAAGATTTAAAAAATCTTTCATTTTTAATACACGTAACTTGATGTATACATAAATAAATATTATGGTTTTGAAAAATTATTATAGATCAAAAGAGCATAAATATTATATTAAAATATTCAAAATGTATAGTCGATCAAAACGGAAATACACTTTAATGATTATTTTATAGAGTTTCAAGAGTCTTTATATTGTGAAATATTAAATTAGTTATTGATGGATAAGGCAAGTTGGAAGAAATATATTTACAAAATAAATTAATCACAACAACAAAATTCGGTGACCACTTATTCTTTATTATGCAATGCATTAGAGATATATACAAATATATTATTAGAGATATACACTAAACCCATGTTAGATAACAATATAGGTTTATATGCTTGTGTGGTAGCCTTTGTATATACATGGGGGTCCAATATAAATGAGTGGCCCTATGTTAAAAACACTGTTATGCCTTGTTAATAATCCCACCTCCCCCCTAGTATTGTAATATGGGTATTGTAATATGGATGTGTACTTACACTTGTTGGTCTTTCATTGTACACATGTCACATTATTTTAAATATAAATATATCATATTATTTAAATATAAATATATTATAGTATTATTTTAAGTAACAGTATGATATATTTAAATTGAGAAATTGTTTTATAAATTAGTATGCATTTAAAAAATATCATAATATAATTATTTAAATAAAAATATATATATTTAAATAAAAACATATTTAAATAATGAGTTATTTTATCTAAAATATATTATATGATAATATAATATGTTACATTGAGTGTGATATTATTTTATAATAAGATTTTTTTAAATAATATTGTATGCTCTAATATGTAGAATTGCACAAAATAAGACTACATTGATTAAAGAAAAAAATAATTAAAGACGATTTTAATTATGACAAAAAAATTAAAAATAAAATTAAAGTTGTCTATCATTTGATCTTCAGCAGAAGAAAAAAAAAAGTAAGTGGATATATTTGTAATTTCAAAACTAATACAAGGTTAAAATAGTCTTTGTAAAAGTTAGTATGTGTTTTAATCAATTCTACCAAACACAAATCTAATGTTATACAGTTTTGTAATAAAGGCAACCAAACAATGGATAAGATTGTTATCATAGGTTGAATGAATATTATTATCGTAGGTATTGTTATCAAGCCTTATACTGACACCCTTACCAAACGGACCCTAATACAATACATTCCCTCCATTTCAATAGGCTTGTTTTTTTTGGCATAGAATTTTAGGAGAGTTTATGTAGATTTAAAGCGTAGTGTTTAATATTTTAATGTAAATTTTATTATTTTAAAATTGGACGATTATAGATGTATAAAAATATATTGATGTCAGATTTTAAATGAAAAATCGTATCAAGACCTTTAATTTAGTATAAAAATTGTGAAAATCGAAGAACAAGAGCAAGTATGATAGTTTAAACTTTTACAATTTAAATTATATTGGAATACATGCTAGAAGGTGAGTTGATGATAAGATAATTAATTCTTTTCATTTTAGGAAACAGATCAATTAGTATGAGACAACCCGATTTAGTATATATGTGAATTTAACTGAGAAGTGAGTTGATGATAAGATGATTAATTCTTTTCATTTTAGGAAACAAACCAATTAGTATCATCAACCCGATTTAATATAGACAAGACTTGTATCAACCCGGCCACACAGTGTGGTCAAGTCTTTCGAAAGCAAAATAAATTAATTGACTCAATTAATCCAATTGACCCACAACCAAAAAGAAGGTCTCATGAAAATATTCAATGGATCTCAATGTAAATCCGGACCGATGCAAGTGTTTTCCTTTAATATAGAGACTAATTGAACTGGGACAGAGGAAATAGTAATTAATTCAAAGTAGTAAAATAATTGATTCCTCGTGTACAAATAAATTAATTAAGAAAGTTTTATGATTTGATTATTATTCTATCTACTTAATTATTTGAGATATGATATGATCATATGAATATGATGTCTTGGAAAGATTTTCCTCAATTTATTATCCAGCTTTTAATTAATGTTATTAATCAAAACAATAATGTCTAATCGTGATTAATGTGGATTGGAACATATCATTTCAGACAAAGGACAATCCTTTTTTAATTTCTTAGCGTGAAGAGCATGTACTACTTGTGTAATACTGTAATAAAGTAAGGTTTCAATAATTTTGTTTTTCACTCATGTTGAATCTCGGTACTCCATCAAGAATAAAAGTACTTTTGGTAGCATGAGTTTTTTAAAAATTGATAGATGTTTAGTATAAAGTTTTAAATTAATGGATATCAAGCTAGGCTCGTTATATTTGATGTGTTAAGTTAGAAAATATTATTAACTTTTTGTAAATATTTAGATGAATGATGTTTGAAATATAAATGTGTACGGGACTTGTGGATTATAGAAACATACGGGAACTAAATTCTATGGTGAGAACTAGAAACTAATCTAGTGCACTTATTTAGCAAGATCTACGGCTATCTTTTAATGGTAAAATATAGTATTACATTTTGACGATTTATATATACTCCATTTAAAAAGAAATCAATTGTCAAAATACATGTACTAAAAAAGTAGATAAATTCTTATTTATTTCTCGGTTCTATCATTTAAACTTTATATCATGACTTTCAATAGGAAAAGATGGATGGAACTTATTTCACCATTTACCTGCGATTTAAAACAATATACTCCTTCCACATTTCATTTGGCCTATTATTAAAATATATATAAGATATACCCTGTAAAATAATAAAATAAGAAACGAGACAGAAGTAGTAGTACTAGTTAGCATTGGCTATAGAAAACTATAATATTGTGTCATGAATCATAATTGTAATTGTTTGCTTCTATTCAACTCTTTATCATTTTTTGAAAAAAGTTTTATTTTAATGTTTACACTAATGTTTAATGTTATCATGCTGTATCCACTACATCTAAAATTAATTTATACTATGATAACTTTTGTAAACCACACACATACACACACTTTTTTTGTTTGTACTAGCAGTGATTACGTGTGTTGCACGTACAATCTCTCATTTACCTTATTCTCTTAAACGAAAGAATAATATATTTTGAATGCTAACAAAATACTACTATATAATAGTGTAATATTTTTAACTTTAACAAAATATATGTAATTATATATCTTTAGACAATAATAATGGTATGCAATGACTTGACCAATTGTTTTGATTTATTTTTTGAGTGTTGAGATTGTGTAGATTAACACAACTTATGCATAATCTTCTATAATCAAACTATCATGTAAACTTAAGTCAACATAATTAACAATTCAAATTTATCTTATTATTGGAGCTGCTAAAAAAAATACTATCAAAAAATTAAGAAAGCCGATCAACTATCACAAGAATTATTATATATTGAAGATAACAAAACAAAACGTGGTAGTTTATATATTAAGAAACAATCTTGCAAATTTATCTTTTCACATTCAGTGCCGAAATAATATTAAATACTTTATTGTATTGGTCAATATATTCTTTACACTTGAATCTTTGACATGGTGAATTTATTGAAATGTTAAATATATATATAAAGATTCACAATAAACTTGGTAAAAAAAATAGTACATCCTCATCCTCATATGAATTGTCTCATTCTAAATTAATGTTATATTCTCAAAATGTAAAAATAAAATAAAAAATTAAAAAATTAAACGTTATTTTATTTCTTAATTAAACACCACATTAACCTATATTTCATCTTCCAATTTCATTTATAATCAACATATCATTATTTCTACATTGGGTACTACATAGTCACGGTATGCTAAAAAATACCTTGTAAGAATACATTGATAAGAATATATCAGTAATGGAATAGCTATTTTCAACAACTACAATTTTCTTATAAATATCTAAATATTCTTTCAATATTATTATATTTGTATCCTTAATAGAAATTTTCACCACTTGATTGTTATTTTCTTTACGTATCATTTTTCTGTTGTCCTTTATATTTTCTTATTAATGAGTATACTATTTGTTTCCTTTCCTTTTCCTTTTTCTTTTTATTAATATGATAATCCTGGTTTGATTCACATGAGGACATTATGTGAATACGAGTATTAATTTGAACACTTGCTAGATTAGATTTGAATCTGATAAAAATAGCACAAGTTATAATGGGTTGTAGCATTCTATTCAAGATTGTCTCTAGGGGACTAAATAATGGATATAATATGCTACATTGATTTAAACGTAGTTATAATATTAATAATACTACTATTTAAGATAATTATTATAATATTATGTGTCAACTTGGATAAAAGTTCTAGTATTATAAAACTGTTTAAAACAATTACTGTATTTTATAACATTATATAATATATTACAATGTCCTTAAAATTAAATATGTTATAGGGATATAATAGGCAAATCATATTTTATAAACAAGACACTTTTATATAAATAGTATAGATATAGATATAGATATAGATATAGATATACAGATGTATTAAGTTACATCTTGTTGAATCAATGCAAATCGATCGCAGCTAAGAACACTAGCATGGAATGAAACAGTAGAACCCTTAATACATAATTTCTGCAGAATTGTAAATCGACACAGGATTTAAGTGTTTCGGTGAAATCACCTACATCCACAGAGGGTTAATCGATCTCTTCAATACGAAGATAAACAATCAACACGATTACATCAAGATCTCTCAACCTCAAGAAAAGTCGAGCTAGAAAATCTACCAGCTCTCTTTATCTGAATACAATGAATCGTCGAAAAAAATAGTCTGCAACCACCACATATTATATAGTAGCTACAAGATTAGATCCTAACCATCCAAATCAACGGCCTTGATAGCATCCAAGAAGATGGAGAACAAGAAACAAGAGTTAGTCATAAACGCTGCTCAAATTGATGACTAATCACTTCATCTAGAAGCTTAATGAAGTGGACTGATCACAAATCCAAGAACAGCAAGGTACATGTCAAAAAATCAACAATCAGAAAGCTAATTCATCACTACCTCAAGGCTATATCATAGTATCATAAATCACTCGAATTAGCATTTGATGATGTTTTACCTAATTAACAGCAATAAACCAAAAATGATGTCTCAAAATCCCATCTACATAGCTTGCTATCCAACCCTACATACCTTCGAAGATAAACGAATCAACTTCAACACGCTACGCATTGCCCTATTGTCATAACTCTAAACTTGTTAGAGATAGATTTTGTAGCACGAGGAGGAAGAAGGGCAATTGAGTTCAACTATTATCTTCCTTAGTGTGAAGGAATTTACTTTCCCTCTTGCACAAGAATCAAAACAAACATGAAAAACTTATAAACAAGGAATCGGATTCTTCACAATCCAGATTCCTTTCCACGAAGAAATACACAAAATGTATTATAAACAAGCAGTCCAAAAATCAACAATAAGATGAAAAGGGTAGCAAGCAGTCTACTTTCATTTCAAAGTAGTTGGTCCAAATCAAAGCCATGAATGAACACTAATTACATCATCAAATCAAACAAGTTCTTGGGAACAAGTTTATTAACCTTACCAAATAGAATGCTATCTTTTCCATGCTCTTGCAGATGAGGAAGCAACATCTCCAAAGGACCTGGATGCAATTATCAGTCCCCTTTTCTCCATTTCATCCAGGAGCGGAATTATATCCTCAATCTTGTTCCTTTTCACATATCCTCCAACTAAAACGCTGTAGGTCCCACTATTAGGCAAGCAACCGTAGTCTACCATTTGAACCAGCAAATCCTTAGCCTCCTCTAAATTCCCTTCCTTGCAAAGTGCACCAACAAGGATGTTAAACGTTACGACATTGGCCTGCACACCTTTGGACCCCAGTTCATCGAAAAGGTCCTTTGCTTTCTCAAGTTTGTTTTCACTGCACAGTCCCTCAATGAGGATATTATATGTTACTATGTTAGGAATAACACCTTTGTTTTCCATCACATCCAAGAAGGAAAAAGCTTCATCCATACGACAAGCTCTGCACAAACCATGCAACAAGATATTGTATGTTATTATATTAGCATACACATTTCGAGCTTTCATCCCTAAGAAGAGCTTCAACCCATCATCATACCTGGCTTCACCAAATAAGGCCTGCATCATTATGTTATAAGAAAACACGTCATGCTCTAGACCCTTGGCAGGAATTTCATTAAAAAGACGCAAAACTTCATGGATTTGTCCCTTCTTGCAATAACCGTTCATCAAACTGCCATAGCTTACGACATTTGGCTTGAGCCCCGAATCCACTACTCGGTCAAAAACATTTTGGGCTTTGCCCATTTCTCCCCTCATGCAATACCCATCCATCAACGCAGTGTAAGTGAAAATATTAGGTCTGATGTTTTTTTGCTCCATAATTTCAAGGATTTGCTCGGCCTCTTCCGCCCTTCCTACCTTGCAATATCCGTCCACTAAAGTGCTATAAGTGAATAGATCTGGATCTACCCCACGAGCCACCATCAGATTCCATATGTCTTTCACCTCTTTCCATCGACTCAAATTCCATAGTCCCTGAATCATTGCACTGTACGTAATGACATTAGGTAATATGCCCTTATCCACCATAGTTGAGAAGATTTGAAAGGCATCATCAACCATTCGGTCCTTACACAGACCATCAATTACTACGCTGTATGCTTCCACATCCGGTTTGCATCTCCCTTTCTCCTCCAATAGTCTTAACAGCTCGAGGGCCTCGAGAGTACGCCCAGATTTGCACAGCCCATTTATCACCGCAAGATATGTGACTTCGTTGGGTTGACAGAGATTCTCATCCAACAACTTCTTTAACAATTTTCCTGCTTCACATATCTTTCCTACCTTGGAAAGCCCATCGATAAGAGTGGTGAATGTGACCACGTTCGCTCCGTAACCACGCTTGAGAATGCTGCCTAGAGTAGCAAATCCAAGATCAACTCGATTCAGACGGCAGAAACAATTTATCGCGATAGTAAAGGTGAAGATATTTACGGGAACACCCCTTTGGAGCATTTGGTCGAGCAGGTAGAGGGCAGTAGTGTATTGCTTGATCTTCACCACTGAGCTCAGCAATTGCGTGAAAGCCTTAATAGAAGGGAGCGGCTCCGATATCAACATCTGGCGGAATATAGCAACAGCATCATGAGGGTGGCGTATACCATCGAAATCAAATCTGGGTTAGGCGTGGTAGAAATGCCCAATTTGGTGAGTGGACTTATTGTTATGGAAATGGAAGAGCGGGATGCAAAGAAAGGGTGATTTGATGGTTTGAAGCAAGAATTAGAAAGAATTCTCCTGAAAATCATCCTTAGATCTTCTCTTTCTCGCTCCTTTCTCTAGCTGGTGTTGTTCTTCTGTGAATTGTAATGCGTATGATCTACTTACTATACTTTTTCCTTTCCGCTTTTTTTTGGGTAATTTTTTATTATTTATTTATTTATTTTTTGGATAGAGGCGGATTTTAGTTTAGTCTTAGAAGTTAGAAATGATGAGATTATGAGAATCTTTTTTTTTTTTTTTTTTTTCTAAATACAAATTGGGTTTTGAAATTTTTTATATTAAAAAAAATATGAACATAAAACACTCTTTTTTTAATTTCATTTGAAACTATGATGATATAAAGTATATTACTTTTTTTTTTACCTAGCTTATTATAAAATAGATTATTCTAAATTGGTTGTGTCTAAGACTCTATGCTTATCCATGTTATATATTTAGGGGCATTCAATGTAATTATATTAGCTATAAACTTAATACTAATTAATTTTAAAAATTAAAAATTAAAAAGTAACTTAAGTAAAATACTCCGTATTGTCTTATTTTAACTAGATCCACTACTTGACATGTATGTAGTTTAACTAGTCATATTAAATTAAGTAATATTGTCATATTAAATTAAGTAACGAATCGAATGTCAGTAGTTTTCTCTTTTCTTTTTCTTTTTTTGATAGGAAAATGTGAATTTATTGAAACAAAGGAAACGGAGGTACAAGGGGTACCGAAATACAATCAATGAGCGATCCAAAGATCACATAAACGACCAATATTCCAGATAAAAAAATTCGCCGTGGCTTCTGCCTTCCCTATGGACACGTACCGGCTCTAATATCGACATTTGATTTCCTCGGCAATTCTTCGTAAATTCCATTCCTTAGTAGTTTTCTCTTACTATATAACTTATCCATTCATCTTATAACTTGACATATATCAATTAGAATTGAATAATAATTAAGGATAAAATAGCATTGTGCAGTGGAAAATTTTAAATTCTCCTACCACTCCTATCAGAAAATGGCTAAATAAGAAGGAAAATTGCAAAATCCACTATATTTAAAAAGTAGCAAAACTTAACCCATAAGTTGGCCATAACATATATTCCACTTCCATTAACACTTAAAAGGGGAAGGAAAGCAAACCAACAAAGGAAACAAAGATCCATGCACCACTAGGCCACATAATTCCTTTCAAATAACCACATAATAAAGCAAACATATCAAAAGTAGAAAGAACAACCCTTTAATTTTCTTTATCTTCATTTTCCTTTTCTTTGATCTCTTTTTAGCTTCTCTTTCCCTTGTTATAGCTCAATGCTGTTTGAAAGCACTTCCATGGCCATATATGAACCTCGCATTCCCTTCGGTGTAAACATGAGTCTCGTCGTGCAACCTATTGATAACAAAAGAAACGCGTATTTTATTATCAATTCATACAAGTCAAGAATCAAACATGATCAAGAATCCAACAAGGCACGGACTAAAAGTGTTATAGACGAAGAACGTTTAGAACTCACGATTTTCTAACAGCCTTGCTCAAGGTAGAGGATGAAATGAATGTTTTGCCATCAAGATATCTGTTCTCCCCTTCCATATTCTGCTTGATTCTCTGGTCTAGTTCATCAGCACTCAGTGTGAATGGAATATCCGATGCCTGTCATTTATACATCAAAGTTTTAGTATATATCATTGTTCATCACAAATCAAGAAATCCATTCCATTAAAATTCAAGAATGGTCCTTAAATTAAACATAAGATAAATGTTGATTTGTACCATGACCCATCCCCAAGTATCAGCATAAGATGGGATGTGAGCTGAGTAAGGTACAACATCTGCACATTATTTAAAAATAATAATAATAAAATAAAAATAAAAAAAATCAAATTAAGTTATAATTACCAAAAATGAGAAATTAATTTATAATTTATGATCTCATCATGCTTCTTACATTTGAAGACCTGTCTCAGAGTGTTGTAAATGCAAGAAAACACCTCTGTATGACTGAAAATTCCAGCTGGTCCTGCCTGAATAATTAAAATAGTTTAATCATTGTTTAATTACTCATTCAAATAATTTAATAGAAATAGAATATCAAAATTTAGAAAAATTACAAACCTGTGTGACAAAAATGCCACGTTGGTTAAGCCTAGGCTTAACAACTAATTCATAGAAAGATTTTGTGTAGAGTTGGTAACATGGCCCTCCTTCAATTGGATCAGCCAAATCACCTATTATCACATCATACACTTCTTCCCTCCTTTCAAGTTCAGCCCTGATTAATTATTATATATGCCCCAATAAATAAAAAACAAAGTTAATTTTTTTTTTTTTTTACATAATCAAAATTTTCTTGGGCAAAAAAATTAATAAAAATATAAGCAACCTGGCATCACTGATAATGAGCTCTAGTCTAGGGTCATAAAAGGCTTCCTTGTTAACCAACAAGTGTGACTTGCAAAAATCCACCACTTCCTGTAATATTATTATGTAATATATTACTATAGAAGTATTTTTGATAAAATAAAAAATTGAGAAATTAGATATGGGATTATTAATTATTTAGTTTATTAATTACCTCATCAATGTCACACATTATGACCTTTTCCACTGTTCTGTGCCTGAGTATTTCTCTAGCAGTAGAGCCTTCACCTCCACCCATTATGAAAATAGTTTTTGGACTTGAAAAATAAAATAAAAATTGTGATGAGATAATTATAAATATATTTACATATAAATATGTAATATGTATGTAAAATTTTTCAAAAGGAGAGAAAAATTACTTGGGATGATTTAGAAGAGCTGGATGAACAAGAGACTCATGGTAGATGAACTCATCTATCTCTGCACTCTGAAGCTTTCCATCAATTACAAGAGCCTGAAAATTATCATAATTAGGCCAATATATATAAATTATATTCTAATGCTACTAATATGCACATTGAAACATATTAATTTAATGAAATATTATTTAGAAGGAGAAAAGAGATTAATATTATACCTTGCCAAAGGGCTTAGTATCCAAGAGTTGAATGTCCTGGTATTGGGAGGCACCTGTGTGCAAAATACTGCATAGAAAAGGAAAAAGAAAAAGGAGTTATTATTTATATGTTGCTTCCTTAATCTTCTCTCTGTCTCAACTTTAAGGGACAAGATTTGGGGAAAAGTTGTAGTTAAAAGATTTAAAAGAAAAAATGAATAAACAAATAAAGCAATGTTTATGGACTATGAGTAACCATGAATAAAGAATAGTATCACTAGCACAACAAATATATATCTCAAAAAAAAAAATGAAGACCTCCCAGCATAAATATTACTATTAATATATCGCATTTCATTCACAAAATTGAAACTACAGAATATATACATATAAGTGCTCCATGTATATACATATAGTATATATTAAAAATGTGTGATGTTGAGTAGGATCTTAATACATTTAAATTTAAAAATCGTGTTAAATTTATACAAAATTATCTAATTAATGTGATAGACATGATCAAACCCCTTTTCATGCAAACGTAAGAAAAATTGAAAAAAAACGAAGAATTATATGATGTAACTAACTAGATGCTATAATGCCAAAAAGTCCAAGGAAAATAATTGTTTCTAAATTAATCACCGTACAATAATGCAAAATACACAAATTATATAGCCTGATTTCGCCAAAAAAAAAGCACAAAGATTTGAAATTCACACATCTACACACACACACACACATTTATATATATACATGTATATGTTTATTTGTTTATTGATTTTTACCTCTTAAGTGCAAAGCACCACCTCAAGTTCTCCTCAATTTCTTCCTCATACCAACAACTCTTCCTCTGGAAATTATTCAACCCATTTGAGATTGAAATATCACCCATTTCTCTCTCAATTAATTTATTGGTAGCTTACACGAAGATATATATGTCTAGAGAGAGAGAGAGAGAGAATAGAATGAAGCGAATGTGAGTTGAAGGATGAATGTTGAGGAGAGGGGAGGGTTATATATATATATATATATATATAAGTAAAGGAAAGATGTAAGTGAAATCGAAAAGGTAATGATGAGTTATGTTAGGAAATGTGAACAAGCTAGTGGATGATTTATTTCATACAAAAATGAACAACATAATCTTCATGGAGTTTCGCAAACTCGCATATCTAATGAAATAAGTACTCTAAAAATAAGTACTCTAAAAATAAAGGCTGTATTTAAAAGTGAAAAAGTAAAAAGAATAACTTCACTTGCTGTTTCTGAGGTTGATTTCCTCGCGTGAGTTTGCAATATGCATTTCTATAATAATTGTAAAACAAGTATATAGATCTTTTACTAGGAAAATATACTTATATTGATCTTCTTAGATACATCTCATCACGTATAATACATTCTTTTCCCATTTATAAAGAGATTACTCCCTCCGTCCAACTCGATATGGCTTGTTTCGTGAGAGCGAAACAAGCCATATCGAGCGGGACGGAGGGAGTATTTTTTGGTCACGGAAATTAAGATGACTTTGATCAGTAGTGAGTTATATATAGATATTATATGAATTTTTTAATAATTTACAATTATATTTTATATTTAAATTAATTTTAAAAAATCAAATTTATTTTTTTAATCAATTATTAAGTTTGTTGAATTAGTGGACCTTAATCGACCCAATTTACACCCCTTATTACTATTACTAATTGGGTTAAATATTTCAATTTTAGGAGATGTCCCGTTATGAATGAGATTCATAAAATGAAACTTAATCCTTTTATAAATAGGACGGAGGGAGTACATGCAAAACAAAATTTAAATGTAAATAAATAAATCTGAAATAACGCAATGCTTCAATATATACCTGTTTTATTTTACACTAGATGAAGATTGATTATGTAACCGCACTAAGTATATGCTTATAGTGGATTGGGTATTTATGAGTTTGGATCATATATCCCTTAGTATCGGCTGTGAATTCCAATTATTAAAAAAAAAAACAAAAAAAAAATGAAAAATTTGATGAAACGTTATTCTTCAAGAATACTCGGATTTAATTTCACATTTTACTTCTTTTTTTTCGGGGGAATGGAATTATATATATCATACAAATTAAAGTTTTACAAAATCTGATGCTCTCTAAGCATTTAATTTGCATGCATGATCCATATTATAAGCATCAAAGTACGTACGTAACTTGTACGCGTGAGTGTTCTCATTACAAATACTATCATAATCAATTCATTAGAGAGAAGGGTAATTAAAGTTTCATGATTAATTGTTCAAATTTAATTAAGGGGTAAGAAATTCTTTTACACCGCAGTATAAATAAAATGCAAGGAAGTTTCACATATAGATCGTCATCATTATTATAGTAACTAATCAACTAAGTAGTAGAATATACTCGAATAGTACAAACCAACCATTAAATGGAGTAGTATCCTCTAGTCCCATTTTCATATACCAATTGTGTATCAAATATTAAAATTTATTAGTTTTATAATATTTTTTTATAAAAATAAAAATTATTATATTATAATAAATCATAATAAATATTTATAACTAAAAAATATACTACCTCCATCCCATTACATTAGTCACATTTACCTTTAGCACGTATTTCCACCGAAACCTAGTACGGGTTTTAAAATATAATTTTGACGTATTCATTTTTTCACGGGATACTATGAGTGTCATAGTATCCCGTGAAAAAATGAATACGTCAAAAATATATTTTAAAACTCGTACTAGGTTTCGGTGGAAAAACGTGCCGCAATAGTGAATGTGACTAATGTAATGGGATGGAGGTAGTAGTTTTTAAAAATAATATACCCTAATTTTGGATTTATCAACCCTATTTTAACTAATAAAATTGAAATTAAATGCTAAAAAATAATTATAAACTCTAATTTGGATGGGTGACCCTAGAAAATAATTATAAAATTAAACTAAATTATTATAAATTAAAATTATTGAATAAAAATATATAAAACTATTAAAAATTAAAATTTGGTACACAATTGGAACACCAAAATAGGTGTAGAGGATCTCAATTGCCATTAAATACAATTTAATTCGAAGTTAGGAGCATCATACATAAAAAGTATATAATTTTTTTTAAGTAATTTATTTTTGGTTAAAACAAATACAATTTACCTCATGAAGAAGGCAATGAATGGGAAGGCGACACGTGTGAAGTAGGATGTGGACAAAGTGGAGGTAAATATACAGTCTTGTGCTACACAGAAATAGGCATCAAGCACTTAAACAAGAAAAGGTTGAAATATGATGATTGAATTGGGTGACATAAACCCAAATTTAGGGTTATACTACCTCCATCCCATTTATTTAGACCTATTTACTATTTGACACGTATTTCCATCGAAACCTAGTACGGGTTTTAAAACATAATTTTGTAGTATCGTTTTTTTTACGGGATACTATGACACTCATAGTATCCCGTAAAAAAAATGATACTACAAAAATATATTTTAAAACTCGTACTAGGTTTCGATGGAAATACGTGCATAAAGCAAATAGGTCTAAATAAATGGGATGGAGGTAGTATTTTCTCTTCAGAAACTTGTGCAATATCTTGGTTGGAGAGAGAGAGAAAAAAAAAGAGGCGTGCAGTGGATTTCATGATTCAAATAGAGGTTGGGGTTCAAAAGAAAAATGGCGTGCTAAGCCAGGCGCACTCAATCATCACCATCACCATCACAACATCAATTTTCCCCCAACCCCATAAAATATACTCATATCCAAAATATAATTATAAAAAAGCCAAAGATTCAGCCTTCTCAAAAAAAAAAAAAAAAACATCCCAACATCATATTATGTGCATGAGGATTTGTAGTCATAAGTCGGATAATTAAATCAATAAAAATAATATTACATTTTTGTCGATGTGAATGTACCGAAAAGTACAATGCACGTACGTACATCGTATATTATGGTACTTTCCTTTGATTGTTGGTTAATATTATTTTGTCTTGCAACATACTACCTCCGTCTCACATAATTATGTATGTATACTGTAGAAACGATAACCAATGCAATGTCTGAAAAGTGTGAAGTGAAGGGGTGAAGTGATATAAAAAGTGTAAAGTGAAGGGGTGAAGTGATATAATTTGGGCCCTAATTGGGTCAAAGCTTCACTTTATCCAAATAAAGTGTGAAGTGATAAGTAGAAATGAGATAAAGTTATTTCCATTTTAGGAAACATACATAATTCATGAGACGGACTAAAACGGAATACGTACATAATTATATGAGACGGAGGTAGTATGAATTAATAACGTAACGAGTTTGATTGATAGTGATTTTGGTTAATATTATTTTTCTCATTTCATGTAGTATAATACTTGGGGTATTTGCTTGTATAACCAATTTTGGATGTAAAGAAAGAAATCAATATTTTCTTATCTTCATCTATTTATTTTCACGAAAGGGACATTTTACTTTATGCTACTTGACATCTGCTAATTTTAGCTTTTTTTTTTCGAATATATCTGCTAATTTTAGCTTCGGAGCCCCAACTTTATAATGATTCCTCATGAATTAAGTCTAGATTTTGTTGTCGACTTAAGCTAAAAGTATGAATTATGTCCAAACAAACTATTAAATATTAGAGTTAGAGAAGTCCAAAATAGCTAAAGTAGTCGTATATAATTAATTATTTAAATTAATATTAGCAGTTTCTTAATGTATTTACACATATACAAGTATGTTATCATTTCAACTCAAGAGCAAGAATGTGGATATATTAATTATAAGCATATAAAGAAATGTTATAAATTAATTACACCATCAAATATTACTAAATTTTATGATATAAATAATAATTACTCATTCAAATGTGTCAAAATATTTTATTTAGTTATAATCATAAGTTTCACAATAGTGATATACTAGCTCTCTATGTCCCATTTATAAATGAATAACTTTTTTTGTGGTAATGAAATAAAGCAGTCTTGATTAGTAGTGAGTTATATGGATTATATGGATTATTTAATACTTTATAATTAAAATTAGTTATAATATTAAAAGAATGGACTTATTTTTTTAACGAAATAATAATTTATTGTATGCTTTATTCAAATAATTACGAAAATTTTCTAAATTTAGAAAATGTCTCATTATGAATCATGAGATAGACCAAAGTGGAACTTATTCTTTTATAAATAAGATGGAGGGAGTTTTATTACGTGACCACCAGAGATTTTTATTGTAGTTGATGAAAATGTAGAAAACTTAATATTACTATGTCCTACTTAAGTATGTATCCTTTAAATTTGATTTCAACAAATTTCTTGTGCCTATCCAGCTTTATGATTTATTTTATTTTAAAAATCTTGTCCCTCCCACTATCTACACGATCACGCATCATCATATGCATGCATAGATGACATTTTACAAAATCTTAATTTAAGATAATAGTAATAATAATATCCACGTATTTGATTCTCCTCTTCAAGATTTGATTGGCCACATGTCGATTGATGATGCAGCAATTGTCATCACATTTTTTGGGGAAGTGGGCCCACAAGCATGGCTCAAGATTTATGATGTCAAGTGTGCATCAGCATGATGGGGTTGGATGTCATTAGAGAGGAGCATGCATCAAAACATATAATGTAATAAATGTGTGTGTTTTGATGGGGAATACACATAGGGGGTTATGATGATGTAATGGCAAAATGTGTGATGATGGACTTACCTAACTAATGTGTTGAGATTCATCATGTTGTTCCAACATGGTCCTCCTATAGAATCAAATCTTCTTGGGAGATAGGAATGCCAAATTGGATATTTAGCTTATTTCACAATTTTAAGAAATTTAATGCTTAATTTTATGGTTAGGGACATCATGGTGACGAAATAAATGGGGTAGAAGATATTATTGATGTTCAATTTTATTAGAGGGTTGATTGTTCAAATCTAATAAGTTACAATACTTTAGACATGTGTAGTGTTGCATAAGAACTTGTGAACACTCAAATATTTTAAAAGAATTAGGTTCCTAGTGTCAATAAGTTAGAATACATTTTGAGTTATCTTACAAATAAATTAAAGAGACGGCTATTGTCCTTGGCAAAGTTAGATATTTGTGTAGTGTTGCACAGATGGACATCAATCGGGTCAACCCACTCAGTTTCGAACCAACTCTATCAGGTCATTATTATTCGGTTTGGATCAATTGGGCTTCTTTTTTTTTGCTAAATTTTTTTGGCCCTAACCCTAACCCTCTCGGTTTTGGGTTTAAGAAAATATAATTGACCTCGTAAAAATAAGCACTATTTCAATATATATGTATAAACTCAATAAATAAGCATTGTTTCAACATATTTGTATTTTTCCTAAATATTAATTTAATTTTAATTTTCACTGATTTATAATTTAAAATGATAATTACATTTTCATAAAGGAATAACTAAAAGATACTCAATAATAATTGAAAAACACGACCTAATTATTTAATTTATAATTAAAAAATAAAATATCACATGAATATTGACACATGACCAACCCATCAGGCCAATCTTGGGTGTTTTTCGGTCTAGCCCTATTGGGCTAGGGCTTTTTTCAGTTTTGCCCTATTTGGGTTATTTTTTTATTTTTGTTTTATTTTTATTTTTTTTAATTTTCAGGTTATAATTTTTTGGTAATAACCCATTTTTTAATCAAGCTATTCGGGTCAGCCTGTCGGTCTCGAGCTAAATTGACATCCCTAATTATTGCACAAGAGCTTAATGAATGGTTAGAGCTTATCGAAAAACAATCATGCCAACTCAGCACGGGCCATGAATGTAGAGGTCCCGTGGAATTTTGGGCCCTCCAACCCGATCCAAAATTTTTGGGCCCTCCAACCTGATTCTTTGACAACTACATGAATAGTCAAATAGTTTAAAATTTATACTCACTTCCTCATGTTTTTCTTGATGCGTTTCTTAAATATATGCGAGTGTAAAATAATAGAAACGTTTTAAATCGAGACGGAGGGAGTAGTATTTAAAATGCGAGACAAATATTTTAAGGGTGTATATATGACATGTATCTTTATAATTTTTCTATTTGAGGTCTAATATCATCTTCAAGACTATTTAGTAATGACAACGAAGCGCAGCTCAGTTATTAAGACAATTCCCCTCCAACCAAGAAGTTGAGGGTTCGAATCACCTTGCGTGTGTGTGTGTTGACTTTAACTAGATAATTTATTGGTCACGCCAACCTCCTTTTGGAAGGATTTCATTTGGACTTTTTGATAAATTATGCATAATCTCTCAAAAGTATTTAGCAGTTAGAGACAAAATAAATAAAAAAAATATATATAAAAAAAGGGCAATCTGTTATAAGTTTTTATTAGCTAAACCAAACGCATTCTAATATTTGTTTCTTTCATGAAATTAACCAAGCACATTCTTAGTTACACATTAACATATAAATTCTTGATTTGGAAATTAATTGGCATGTCCTCCTTTTCAACCCTTCATTTAACTTATACCTAACTTTCTTAATTGAATCAACAAGAAATTAATAAACTTTTACCTAACTCCACAATTAGGAATACTTTGAGTTGTCAAATACTATTTCTCCACTTCTTAAATACAGTACATTTCTTAAAATAAAGATGACAAATCCAAAACCTCAAAAATAAATAGGAAGAAGAAAAGAAGTCTCAATTCTTAAATTACTTAAGTTTGCAGCAACGGATTTCTCTCGAAAAAATTAGCAGGTCTGAGCTCAAAACCATCATATAAAGTAGGCATAACTGGGAAATCTTCTTGATTTGGGCTGTGATGAAAACCAACTGTGTACCATACCACCAAATCTCTGTTCACAATTGGCAAATTCCTGCACAATTCCAATATATGCAAATAAAAAAATTTATAATACAACACACTTTAATTTTAGAAAAAAAATGAAATAATAATAATAAAATAAAATAACATAAAATAAAAATTCGAACATACCTACGACTCCAAACAGCCAAGCCATCATCACCATGGCTCCTATCAGCATAAAAACCTCCAGCCCATCTCTGCGACCGGTTGTAGCAGGTCACCCACACTTGATACTTACTGTAAGAAGCTCTAATCTGCGGATAATCGTCGTCACTTAGCAACGACACAGCCGGTTTCCCGGTAACCAGCCGGTAGCTCACGAGGTTCCCAATCTTAGTCTTCTTGTTAGGATTAGTGATGAATATTTCCATAGGCGTCTTTAGCCCTAGTTCGAACTTCCCTTCGCCTTCGGTTTCGACGGTTTTCTTGAAAGTCTTCCAGTAACTCTTCCTAGGAGATTTGTCGGTTGCCTTTGTTCTTGATGTTCTTAGCTCAGCCTTAACTATCGAGTTTTCTTGGCCATCGATGTCGAGGTCTAGATAGTATGTTAGGAAGTGATCGTGGTTGTTTCCTATCAAGTTTTCTGCTACTAAATTGCCGTAGATATTAGTAATACTTATTTGACCACTATTTGTGTATTTGGTACCCTTCATCTCTAGAACTCCTGTTAAGCTAACCTGCATGCAACCAAGAGTGAGATAGAGAAAGAGAGTGATTAGATAATATGAAGGATTAGATGAATCAAAATTTTTACTTATAGAAACTTTAAGTAAATTTTTGAAGAATAATATAATAGATAGAAAAGAAGACTTATTTTGAATCACTAAACAAACAATGCTTCAATTTTTTTATATATAAATTAGAGTGATATAGGTACGTATCAAATTTTATATAAGTACATGCTCCCTCCGTCCGCACGAAAATGTGAAGTGTTTCGATCAACATATTATTTTATATGATTTGATATAAAATGGATATTATAATGGATTTTAGTTGATTTTTGAATGTGAAAATGATTTATGAATATAAGGTACTGCTAAAAATAGAAATATTCACGTTTTTTGTGGACGACCAAAAATAACAAAATGTTCACGTTTTTCACGGAGGAAGGGGTATTTTAATAATAGAGCTAATAGTATTCAAAGTAAGTAAGATATATACTTACTCCTACTTTGATTGAGCCACTTTTCTTGAACTCCCAATCAAGAATATAGTCATAGTTTCCAACAGTTGCCACCAATCTAACTACCAGATTAACCTCTGCCTCTCCACTTATAATCTGCAAACAAAACAACCAAATTTAGTATCCATAAATTAAATATATATATATATGTCCTATAAATAATATCAACAAAATATCGATAACCAACAAAATAAATTCTTCCCTACCACTTTCCCAGGCACACCAACTTCTGTGTGCCTCCAAGCCACATTCCCACCATAGGACTCGAAAATGCAGATGCCACGTGGCACCGTCTGCGCCTCCCCGTCTGGGCCCGCCATGTACCCATCCACGTACATGGCCCGGCCCGGGCAATCGAGGCCCGGTATGAGGCTATTAGCCGACCTTCCGAACCCGAACTCGCCCACGTCCATGAAGGTCCTCGAGTACCACTCCGTGCCCGGGTCCATATACGGGACCCACGTCTCCGAGATGTGGGCCCTGTACACCACGCGCCTATACTTATTCTCGGCGCCGTCGAACACGCCAGCCGTCGATATGACGGGGCCCGCCCGGGCGTCGAACGCCACGTGTAATTCCCAATTAGCCCATCTGACCACATGCCCATCAATAGTGATCTTGGAACTATTTCCACTACATGAAACAGAGTTGGGACTCTGATTTTGGGAAAAATCAGTGCCTTGAGATTTTGGCAGTGGTGCTCTTGCTCTGTCTGTGTAGCTTATTACTCTCTTTTCTTCAACATCTACTAACAAACTTATGCCTTCTATAGGCCTAGCCCAAATATTTGATGTCCCATTCCTATAAAAACATGTAACCCTAACAACTCTCCTTCTTGCATCCTCTCCAAACCAACCTGTTGTTAGGGGCAGGCATGTCACCTCGGATAAGTTAAGCCCTCGTCTCAAGATCGAATCTTGAAACGAGGGATGCTTCAACGAGAGCCTACTAGCCCCAAGAAACTCATCAAATGTGAAGGGTGGGTAGCCATGGCCTTTGTAGACTTGGTCCGAGATGATCGAGGCTGTGATCAAGTCCACGATAAGCTTACGCGTCTCCCCGTGAGCACGGATCACCGCCCTAGCTCGACGAGTAGGGAATGGCGAGCCGTGTTTGTGTGAAGATAGCCATTTTAGGACATGGTGCTTCTCCGGCTCCTCAATGTCAACATAATGGAATGTGATGTTAGGTGATGAAGATTTTTGGATGATGAGCTTAATTTTGTGGATTTCTTGAGGAGAGAGAGGATCTAAGGGGTGGGAGAGAGATGAGATAGAAAGAGAATGAATGTAGAAAGAAGTGAGATATGGAGAATCATGGCATCAAGGATTAGTTCTGAATTTTGTGGTTCAAGATTCCATCACTGTTGTTACCATTTATGGTTCAAGAATGTGAATTTCTTTAATGGATTTACTTTGACTACATTGATGGATCTATACCCCATATGGCATTTAACTATTTCTTATTTGAATTATTTATCTTTGAATCACATGTTACTACATGTCAGTTTTTCTTTGCAACAAAGCAAGAAATGAACTGTAGCAATTAATGAGGATTATTTAGCAAGTTTCTTGTGGTTTGTTACTTACTTTGAGGGCCAAGCATACTTGATTATCTCCTTTTTTATGATAAATTAAGAACTACTTATTCTTTACTTCATCTCTGGCTGCTATAAACTTACGAATAATCATACATCAACTTTTGAATGTAAAAAGTAGCTTACGTACTCAAATCACTTTTGGAGACGATATTTTTGAACCTTCCTTGAATAAAAAGAAAGTGATCATCTCAAAGAAATTTATTTACAAAGAATATAATTCATATCGGAGATGTATTTGACAAAATAAATGCACACACGTGACTTAGCAAAATTTATTTATTATATGTAGAGATCATTTTGAATGTTATATACATTAGATAGGGGCCTACATTTTTTACTTTGCCTTAGGGCCGCTGAAATCTCACTAAAATCTCAAGACCGGGGCTGAAGCTAGCTACTATTCGAACGAAGAGTTTGAACTAGCACGATTACTAATTTCGATATCTTGATTTGCATTAAGCGTAGGATTGTGCTAAAAAAAGTTCGATGGCCTAAGCTCAAATGACTCAATAACCGTAGGCATGATCGGAAAATCTTCCTGGCATGGTACATGGTGGAACCCTAATGTGTACCATAACACAATATCCTCATTCTCAATGTTTCTATTCCTGCATAAACCAAATGAGATATAGTAATTAAACAATGTATATATGTGATTACACTTCATTCAAGTTTTAGTCATACTTACCTCTGGCTCCAGCTAGCCAAAATGTCGTCTCCATGGCTTCGATCAGCATACAATCCCCCGGCCCATTTCTCGCTCTTGTTATAAGGTGTAACCCACACATTGTACTTGGTAAACGCTCCTCGGATTTGGACATAATCGTCGTCTGATAAAAGGGTCCCGGTTACTGATCCGGCACTAATTTGTAGCCAATGTTGTTTCCTATCTTGGTCTTCTTGTTTGGGTTCACTACAGAGACCATTGTAGCTCCAGAGCTGAGCTTGATTCTTGCATCGGACTCAGTTTTGGCTGCTTCTCTCTCTGCCCTCCAATAGCTCTTCCTTGGAGAAATGTCTCGGTTCACAAGAGACGTTTTGAGGTTGGTCTTGATCAATGAGTTGGCTTCACCATCAACATCTAAATCAAGATTGAAGATCAAGAAATGATCATGGTTTGCTCCTATTGTGTTTTCTGCTAGTATTGTGCCATATACTTCATCTTGTATTTGATCCTTGTGTGTGTATATTGATCCTCTCACTTCAAGTAAGCCAGTCATTCCAACCTTTTACACAAATACAAACATAAACTCAATATATAGTACTACTAAGTTATATACAAATTTGTTAGAGCAAGAATCAAGAATAGCTTTCTTACGGTTACTCTAATGACACCAGTTCTCTTGAACTCCCAATCCACAATATAGTCATAGTTCCCACGGCCACCACCATTCTCACAACGAGGCTTGTCTCCGGCCTCACCTCCGTTATCTACACAACATCAGATTCAAATAAGAACTCCATAAAGACTTATAGATTCAAAAAAAAAAAAAGTGATGACTAGCCATTTTGCTGATGATGTCCAACTCCGTGTGGCACCACATTATGTTTCCTGCAGATTTCTCGAATATGAAGAAGCCGTTTGGAATTTCACAGGCGTTCCGCTTTGTGAAGTGTAGTAGCCATCCATGAATGCTGCATTTGGAGGGCAATCTTGCAAAGGTACAAGTGGCACTGCAGCAAGTCCAAATCCATTTTCACCTACATCAAAGTAAGTTCTGAAGTACCACTCCTCAGTTAAGTCCATGTATGGTATGAAGAGTTCTGATATGAATCCTCTGTACAAAACTCTGCGCTTTTCATTCTTTTCAGCATCATAAATGGAAGCCATTGATATGATCAGACCAGCTCGCATATCGAACGATAGATGCAATTCCCAATTTGCCCATCTGCAAGAATTGTATGATCATCAACAACGCCATTTCTAGAGACTCAACAAAAGCTTGTGTTGATCATCAATTAACACAAAAAAATCAATATATAAGTATATACATAAATACTTGCTCAAAACATAGGCTCTCAAATGTTTCAATATAGAATTATAGGAACAAATACAATTCCAAGAATGTTTTAGATAAAGAAACGCACGGCAGTAAAATAGTGTTTCATCTACATGTAAATATACAAAGTAACATCATAAACATGCACTTGACTTGTGCAATAAAGTTAACACTAATTCTTTCTCAAAACCTATACTTTATTTTTTTTCAAATGCATTAATAATCAACAGAAATTCAATAGTGCTGTAGACTTGTAGTATGAAGTAACATTCATAAACATGCATCTTGACTTATACCAACACAAATTCTTAATCATAACATAGATTCTCAAACAATTTTTCATCAAGAAACATCACCTTAAAACATGTCCATCCAAAGTAAAACTCTGTTTGACTTCTTCATTAGCATCCGAACTCTTCTTCTCCGATCCTCTGTAATCCGTACCTTCAGCTTTAGGCACCGGAACCAGAACCCTATCACGAAAACTGATGATCTTCATCTCATCGAGATCAACGGCCACAGTCACACCCTCAATAGGCCTCATGTACATATTAACCGTGCCATCCAAATAGTAACACATAACCTCAAAACTCTTCTACTCTCCCCCTCTCCAAACCACCCCACAGTAAAACTCATGCACACAACCTCTTCCAGCTTAAGCCCTCTCTTCGCAATCGAAGCTATAAACGGAGCATACGCCATAGCTAGATGGCTTGCTTTTGTTTGCTCATCGAAGTTCAGAATGGGGTAGCCATTGCCTTCATACACTTTGTCGGAAACCACAGAGTTCTTCGACAAGTCAAGGACGATTTCATGGCTTCTTCGATCGGTTCGAGCTATGACTAAGGCTCGGCGAAGTGGGATTTCATTCGAATTCCAACGTATGACCTTGGATTTTTCCGGTTCATCTAGGCCTACGTAGTGGAAGCTCACATTTTGATTCGTGTTCGAAAAATGGGTGATGATGGTGGATTGAACTTGTATGAGCTCGAGTGGAGTGAGAGAGTCTAGAGGGTGATGATGATCTTGGACAGAAGTGGCGATTGGAGTGAGGAAGAAGATGAAGAAGTGGATGAAATTTTTGAGTGATGGAAGCATTTTTTTCTTGCACTGGTTTTTGATGCGAGTGCTAGCTAATGAAATTCTTCTTCTTTTGAGCTTATGTGAGTTGCAAATAGATGTATACAAGTTACCATTCTTCTCTTTTAGGAAAGTACAGGTCTATTCAAGTTGCATAAAAATGAAATCATGTCTGCAAATTAATGAAATTATTGTCTAATTTAGAAATACTTTGTAAGTGTAACCAAATGGAAATTTTGAGAAGTCCATAAAAATTGTTCATCTTTCTATTTTAGTATACAATCCACATATTTTCTTCATTAAAACAATCGTATTCCGCTTACAAAAGTAGGTCTCATTCTCCGCTCAAAACAACACCACCAACATTTTATCAAAATTAGCAGTGATTATGTGCATTGCATTATAATCTCTCATTTAATATAGTGTTAATGTATAATACAGAGTACATAAGAGTATTTAACATTAAAATATATATATATATATATATTAAATTTTAAATATTGTGAAAGAGAGAGAGAGACTGACCGGAGAGGCAGACAGCGGCGACGACAAGCTGTGAGTCGCAGCGACGGAGTGGGGAGAGATAAAGAGATAGAAAGGGAGAGAAAGACAAAAATGAAGCCACGTAACTGAATTGCAGCGGCGTCGGCGGGGTTAGAGTCGCAGGCACAGGAGAGGGGTGGAATTTCCGGCGACGCCGACAAACTCGAGAAGAGAGAGGAAACCTGAACCCTTATCCTTAAATTATTAACTAACTCTAATGAGATCAGAATATCAGATGTTAACGAATAGGAGTAGGTGCAGATACTGAAGTGTAAGGAGCAGTCGACAAAAGAAGAAATCAGTTTATTATTTATTTTTATTTTTTATTAATTTTTTTTTAATATCCATCTTTTTTATTAATTTTTTTTAATATCCCGCCTTGTATACAATTTCTACAAAGCTCATAATTGTATGTTTTTGAAAAGGGGTTGTATTTTTACCCATTTTGAAAGTGGATATTTAAGAAATACCCACTTTCAAAATGCATATACACAAAATACTTATTAATGATAAGGTGATGAAATCAAAGCATGTTTCTTTATTTTTTAAAAAAAGTTCAAATTAAAGGTCCCACTTTTAAATGGGTGTGCACAGAGAGGCGAAATTATTTCTTGGATTCCAATTCAATTATTCAAAATTTGGTCACGGATGAAATAGGAAAATAATTGAATTGAATGCTTTCAATTTAATTTTACAGATGAAATAGGAAAATAATTGAATGTTTTTCTCCTTTCTGTCACTGAAATACATTCACGTACTAAGTAGTGAAAATAATAAATAATTTTGTACTAACAATCAGACTAATTTATGAAATTTATTTTCACGGTAAACGAATCATAATTCTTACATGTTTTATTCTATAAAGTCGGTAGAGTGAAAAACATTTCTTTCACTCACAAATACCTAAACTGTATTTTCTTACTTTTCTTCATATCTTACAAGAGCATTTCTTAAAAAACTTTACAATTTGGAGTATTTTTTAGGATTAGAAGGCAATCAAAGACAACCCATTCATCACAAACTGAGGAGAAAGAAAAAGCTCACGAAATTATAGGTACATTCTCAAGTTAATTATTCTATTTTTTCAATTTTATTTTTAGAATTTACATGCTCCATGTTATATTTGATTCTATAATTTTAGCCATAAGATATTTGAATAAAAGTGAAATTTAACCGATTAATTAATTAAAACTAAAAACGGCCGAGGGTTTTTAAAAATCGGCCAACAAATATTTAGAAACAGCCGAGGGTATATTCTTTTATTATTATTGTCATGATTAATTAGTATAAAGAATGGCAGACATCTCTTTAAAGAACGGCCAGTATTTGTTAATTAATTTATTAATTTTCTTTAATTATGATATATGTATGCATTAATTAATTTTAATTGTGGTATTTGTGATTCTTGTTGATTTATATGTGCTAATTTATTTAAATTATGCTTAAATTATTAATTGGATTTTAATTTTAGTTATAAGTATTATTGTTATTATTATTATTAAATATGTTAATTTTAATTAGTTATGCTTAAATCTTGAAAAAATTCCTTAAAAATCCGAAATAGTTAAAATGGGCCGACAATATTTAAAAACTGTCGGCCGATTTTAAATCCGCCGGCCGTTTGATAACAATTTGGAGTATTTTTTTAGCGTTAGAAGGCAATCAAAGACAAGCTACTCGTCACAAACGGAGGAGGAAGAAAAAGCTCACGAAATTATAGCCATTATTTTAAGGTACATTCTCTAGTTAATTAGTGTATTTTCACAATTATACATGCTCAAGTTAATTTATGTATGCAACTATTAGTCAAGCTTCAATTTTATTTTTGGGATTTACATGCTTAATGGTAAATTAAAATCTTAGGTGTAATAGTATGATTTCAGTTATAAGATATTTGGATATATAAATTTTTTATTGCTAAATTAATTAGGATGTTAATAAAAATCGGCCGACAAAAATTAAAAACGGCCGATGTGATACTTAAAAACGGCCACAGTGCTTTACTTCTAAATACAATAATGGCTTTTTTATTGATTAAAGTTATTAATTTATTGATTAAAGTTATTAATTTATTTAATCTAAGGCCATAACTTTAATTAATTAATTAATGGGACACACTCGGGTCAGCCAGAGGCAACGTGCGGCCGGCTAAAATATTGACACTTTTATTCGTATAGATTAACATTTTTTTGTATAAAGATTGACACTTTTAAAAATTGGTATTTTATTCGTAAAATAATTATGTTAAAGATTGACACTTTTATTCGTATAGATTAGCACTTTTCTGTATAAAGATTGACACTTTGACCAGGCCACACTATGTGACCGACCTCACCCAAGTTTTTGTCTTAATTAATAACTTTAGGCCGTTTTTAACTTTTGTTTCGGCCGTTTGTTTGCTTTTTTTCTTCCTATTTTTAGTTTTTGTGTGGTGTTTTTATTTTTATATTTTTAATAATAAATTCATATATTTTTTTATTTAATATACATAATTTGGACTTAATTATTGTTCATTATACCTATTAGTGAATTAAATTAATTTAAAATTTACTATTTAATATATTTTGTTTAATACTCACTCATATGTTTATTATATCTCGTTTTAATTATTTCACTATTTGTATAATAATTGTTGTGTTTTATAAAATCTTAATTTTAAATTAATGTATTTTTAATAATTAAAAATAGAAAGTGGCGAGAGTATTAAATTTACAATAATTAATTTAACTATTTAAATTATAAAAATGTCGGCTGATTTTAACAAACTTTCGGCAGATTTTAACAAGATGTCGGCTGTTTTATAAATATATTTTTTATAATAAATTAATATATTTTTTGGTTAATACTCCCTCATATTTTTATTATATTTTGTTTTTATTATTTTACTATTTGTATAATAATTGTTGTTTTTTATAAAATCTTAATTTTAAATTAATGTATTTTTTCATTTAATATACATCTAATTTTTTGAATTAAATTAAATTCATGCAGATGTCCTTCGTTATCGTGAACTTAAAGTATGAAGGAAATTGGGCCGATTTTGAGTACGAGGGCGGTAGAGAGACGGATATCGTCATCACTGTCTACAACTTGAGATACCAAATAGCGGATATGTGTAGTTTCTTGGGCACTGATTTTGAAATCACCTATCTGATGAAGACACGATCTGGACGTCTAGTTAAATCACCGTTGGGGATGGACGAAGAACTCGTGCGCTTGTGCAGAATAAAATCGTCTCCAAAGGTATATATATGTTCAAACAACACGGCATCGTCTTCTAACTTTTACGGTGAACAAGCCGGGCGTCCTCTTCACATTTCCCTATCCTCGAGCAGACGTATCAGTATGGTGGCTCATTCGACTTCGGCTACCCAGGCACTGATTGGCACACATACCTCGAACAGTGTGGCAAGGGCGCTACTTCTTCAAATTGGACTGACGACGTCTATCACCCAGATCTCAATTTTGCGGCGAGTTCGTTTCCTCATGCCTCGAGTGCCCGAGAAAATTCAATCCCAGACCTCAATATTATGGCTGAGGATGAGCATAATAGGCGCACCGAGGCAAGGTCTCAAGGCCATCTGTATGAAGTCATAGACGATGAGGACGACCCAGATTACGATGTTGAATCTGATGCTCAAAGCACCGAGAGCGACAGACCTGGAGACAATTCTGAAAGGCGGTTGAATAAGTCCTTGTTTGCTGAGTACACAACGTGGATACTCAACGAAGGCGGGATGAAAAAATTATTACGATTGATGTATCCAATTCCGCGCGATGATGAAGCTGATGAGGATATTTATACAAGGCATCCGACTAATTGGATAGTCCCCATGGTCCCTATCCAACCTAACAACTCAGCAGTGTATGCGGGTGAGGTTAATCTGATCGTTGAAGGGCTCGGCGTTAGCGCCATGTACGATACCAAGGATGACCTCACGATTGCAGTCGGTCTCTGAGTTTTTAACCTTTTTTATCTGTTTAAGTTCAGAAGATTTTTTTTTATATCCTTCGCGTTTCAGTTGTTTCGCCTGCGTGTTTTAAATGATATATTGAAAATTACTAATAAGAATATTAATATCCATTCAACAAGTACTAACCACTTTAAGTCATACATTAATTTTCTTTCCACAACGTATATCATGGTTGCAACTACACGACGGTACAACCTGAGATTATTGCAACCCCACGTGATCGAGGGGCATCCACTGATGAAGCGCTCTACCATCATGCATGCAATTGCTCCACTGTTCGGGGATAAGTGCTTACTGACTTGGAAAAGTTTCCCCTGTTTTGGAGCCGTGAGCTTAAAGTGCTTCTCCAATCCCCTGTCCTTGACACCCAGTTTCTGACGGTCATAGTATTGCGTATTGAAGCAACCGAGGGAGAAGATAAGTTATGGGCTTCAAGCTTTCTTCCACTTCGTCTTTCTCTTCGTCCTTTAGAGAATACCATATCGGATCATAAATCCGTAATGTTCAGTTGCTAATATCAAGACAAACCACAATGTACCGAACATCGATATCACAGGGGATGAATATCTCATCAATTGAGAATAATATTCGGGGGAAGTCAATCAAAAGAACACATATCCAAAGTTGTTTAATAATGAAGCGAAAAATTAATAAACTCACATTTTTGGCGTTCCACCAATCGTCGGCAGTGTAGTCTCGGCCTATACCTTTGATAATTTCAAGCAGTGCCGTGGGTGCTCTGAAATTCATTTGATAAAAATCCCGGACTTCCTGGCTATGGGGAAACGTGATTCCCCTTGCAGATTATGTTAGTCGTGTGAATTCTTCTTTCAGTCCATCCTGAAAATACAAATCAACATTTTATACGATTGTTACACTAAACAATATAATATTGTAAACTGAGGCCGATACTATGAAATTGCAGTTACAGATCACAGTATTCCCCCCTCTGTGGTAGTCATAAACTTGAAGGTTATTACATAATCTGGCACACAAAACTTCCATGTACATGTCAATGTGTTGCAAAATCAAAACATTTTAGTAGTGATAGTTTTGAGGCAGCTAAAGTCATAACATATTAATGAATTAAAAAAAACATAAAATTTTACCCATGACTCCAACTCCGTCTCGATATCCAGAATTATCAAAAAATCTGCCTAACCCATGGGTGCTTGACCAAAGGTAAAGGTTATTAACCTCCTACGTTTATGAATGATGAAATCATCAAAATCCTTAACGATCTCCTTGGCTAGCATACTTGGTATAGGGTTTGGCTTGTATGATTGTTGAAGTCCCGACTCCAATATCAGAGATTGCGATTGATGCATCAGTTGGAGTGAACAGTGGCACCGAAGAAGGAGGGGTAACATTCCAATCACCTCCGGAAAAAGGTATCATTGAAGAGGAACTGTATTTAATAAACATATCAAGTATAAAGTCATGCATATATAATGGTAAAACATTCATATTAATTTAAAGGCATTATTCAAATCAGGTTCATGCAATATTCTTACATTTCTTTCAAACTCCGACGTGGAGTAACGCTCACGGTTAGTCACGAAAGGGGCAGATGGGGTCACAAAATCCGGTATGTTGCTAGTCGAAGCCCGATGTGGTATCCCAAATCCGAGAATACCGGTGGAGAATCCGCTTGCCCTGGCTGAAGTCTTAAAAATATATAATCAAGATCAAACATTACTATAGCCCTCTGAATTTCTAATATAAATTAGATCTCAACATCGAATAACAAAATAATTGTACCTCCCCGAAGATGGATGTAAATGCCTGTGATACGATATTGCCGCCGTCATGATATCCAGAATCTGACGATACATCGAAGGACTGTGAGTAAATAGGGAGAGACGTGCAAGCATGGTCGCCTACACTCTGATCGACTGAAGCATGTGGCTCATGTAACGGAACGTCTGAGTCTACGTGCGTTCCGTGCAACTCGGAATCATTCCCGGAGGTGACGATGGGAGGGGATGAGTGACGAACAGGTTCGTGCACCGCAACAGAAGGTCCACTACACCCACAACATTTATTTGCCTTTGCAAGCTGCTTGTTAATGTACCTCTTGATACTTTGCTTCAAATTATTGTCTAAGCTCCCTCCGGAGCTGCTGGAAGAGCTTTCACGGTCTCTCGCTCTAGCACGCTTCCCAGTATCTTGTCCACGACTTGCTGGGGGAGTGCCCAGTATCTTGTCCACGACTTGCTGGGGCAGTTGGGGATGATGTGTTTAGGGGTTGGGTTTTTAATTTTTTTTTTTTTTATTCGGTCAAAGCCCAACAACAAAAGGACAAAAAAAACCGACAACAGATAAAGAGGTAATGCTTTGCAGAATTTGATGTGAAAAAAGCGGGCCCCACAATATTATTTTAACAAAATGGACATTTTTTGAAGATGTAAATTCAAAATGGGTATTTTCATACCCATTGTTTTTAAAATGGGTATTTTTAATTTCGCCCCTTTTGAAAATGTTGTAACGTTTGGGATTATTAAAAATTAATTAAATTTTATATCGTAAATCAAAAAATATTAAAAAAAAATTAGGTCATAAACTAAAACTATCTCTACAAATTTATAATTCATTTAAGTAAGTGATCTCAGAAGAAATAATCGTCTCTTTCTCGATTGAGACATCTTGATTGATTAGTATAAGGACCTTTTAAAATATAAGTGTAAGGATCTAATAAGATTAAGTAGTATGAGGACTAGGTAAATTGAAAAAAACAAAATATATACTCCATAATATATAGATCTCTGGAGATTAAATATTAAAGTACAAGGACTTAGAGAAACAAAATATATAATAAGGACTTTGTAAAATAAAATTTAAAAGTACATAGACTTTAGCATATGTTTTGCCTACTTAATTTATGAGTCCATCAAACATATAACTTATATTCCCTCTATCCCACAAATTTAGTTTCAATTACTATATTTGGCCATCTGACAAATTTAGTCTCATGCCTAAAATAAAAACTATGACGACCTACTCTTATAACAAATTTAGTCTCATGCCTAAGTTCTCTTTAGTTATACAATTTCAGTGTAGCCACCAAATATAAGTACATTTTCATTGTGAAGTTATCCTTCATACTCATAACATGACAAAAATATTCTTGAAAAACTACTTTATATTTTTAATTTTATCATAAATAGTTCATTTTCTTAACATCTGTAACTAGCCGTTCATAACCAAATTTGTGGGACAAGGTAGTATAATATACGACCAACCCTCTATTTTATTTTTAATCTCTATTTTTTTAGTAGATGATATGACTCATCAACAAAATTTTACTACATTTTATTGAAAAGTCCTTTATTACATTATTAACTAAGGAAGAAAAAAAGGGGCGGAAGGCAATACTTTCGTAGTAAGAAATTAGATGCACTTGGGTAGAAGATTACAAAATTAAAAAGAAAGGACACACTTAGGTCAGCCGGAGGCACCGTGCGGCCGGACTAAAATAATGACACTTTTATTCATATAGATTGACACTTTTCTGTATAAAGATTGACACTTTTAAAAATTGTCATTTTATTCGTAAAATAATTATGTTATAGATTGACACTTTTATTCATATAGATTGACACTTTTTGTATAAAGATTGACACTTTGGGCCCGGCCGCACGGTGCCTTCGGCTGACACAAGTTTTTGTCTAAAAAGAATTGTCGTCGTGTATAATACATGAGAATATCGCTCACAAATTAACCCACCGTATCATTATTATAGCAAAAAAATTAAATTTGCTCACTTCATATATTAAAAATATACTCCCTCCATCCCAACTAAAAAAGTTAGCTTACTAACAAACAAGCTACCTCTTCTATACACTTTAAAGATTACATCAGTATAACTTTGCTAAGAACATCAAAACTAGAAAGAAAAATATATATCAAATTCATAATATATTGATTCTAAAGTTTCCCTGACAAATATCCTAAAAATATACAGATAAATCAAAAACTACTTCTTCTTTACTTATCTCTGGCTGCTATAAGTTTAAAATAAAAACAAGCTTGCATATTCAAATCACTTCTGGAAACAAGGTTTTTGAACCTTCTTGAATCAAGAAAGTGTCCATCTCAAAGAAATTTCTTTACAAAGCTAGCTACTATTCGAACGAAGAGTTTGAACTAGCACGATTACTGATCTCGACATCTTGCTTTACATCAAGCGTAGGATTGTGCTCAAAAAAGTTCGATGGCCTAAGCTCAAAAGACTCAATAACCGTTGGCATGATCGGAAAATCTTCCTGGCATGGCACATGGTGGAACCCTAATGTGTACCATAACACAATATCCTCATTCTCAATGTTTCTATTCCTGCGTAAGCACAATAAGAACTAGTAAACAATGTATATATTTGATTACATTTCATTCAAGTTTTAGTCATATTTACCTCTGGCTCCAGCTAGCCAAAGTGTCATCTCCATGGCTTCGATCAGTGTACAATCCCCCGGCCCATTTCTCGCTCTTGTTATAAGGTGTAGCCCACACATTGTACTTGGTAAACGCTCCTCGGATTTGGACATAATCGTCGTCTGATAAAAGGGTGCCGGTTACTGATCCCGGAACTAATTTGTAGCCAATGTTGTTTCCTATCTTGGTCTTCTTGTTTGGGTTCACTACAGAGACCATTGTAGCTCCAGAGCTGAGCTTGATTCTTGCATCGGACTCAGTTTTGGCTGCTTCTTTCTCTGCCCTCCAATAGCTCTTCCTCGGAGAAATGTTTCGGTTCACAAGAGACGTTTTGAGGTTGGTCTTGATCAATGAGTTGGCTTCACCATCAACATCTAAATCAAGATTGAAGATCAAGAAATGATCATGGTTTGCTCCTATTGTGTTTTCTGCTAGTATTGTGCCATATACTTCATCTTGTATTTGATCCTTGTGTGTGTATATTGATCCTCTCACTTCAAGTAGGCCAGTCATTCCAACCTTTTACACAAATACAAAATACAAACACAAACACAAACACAAACACAAACTCAATATATATACAAATTTGTTAGAGCAAGAAACGAGAATAGCTTTCTTACGGTTACTCTGATGACACCAGTTCTCTTGAACTCCCAATCCACAATATAGTCATAGTTTCCCACGGCCGCCACCATTCTCACAACGAGGCTCGTCTCCGGCCTCACCTCCGTTATCTACACAACATCAGATTCAATTCGAATAAGTACTCCACAAAGACTTAGCTCCAAAAGAAGAAGAAAAAGTGATGACTAGCCATTTTGTCGATGATTCCCATCTCTGTGTGGCGCCACATTATGTCTCCTGCAGATTTCTCAAATATGCAGAAGGCGTTTGGAATTTTCGCAGGCGCCCCGTTTTGTGAAGTGTAGTAGGCATCCATGAATGCTGAATTTGGAGGGCAATCTTGCAAAGGTACAAGGGGCACTGCAGTAAGTCCAAATCCATATTCACCTGCATCAAAGAAAGTTCTGAAGTACCACTCCTCAGTTAAGTCCATGTATGGTATGAAGAGTTCTGATATGAATCCTCTGTACAAAACTCTGCGTTTTTCATCCTTTTCAGCATCATAAATGGAAGCCATGGATATGATCAGACCAGCTCTCATATCGAACGATAGATGCATTTCCCAATTTGCCCATCTGCAAGAATTGTATGATAATCAACAGCTCCATTAATTTCAAGATACTCAAGAAAAGCATGTGTTGATCATCAATTAACACACAAAATCAATACTTGCTCAAAACATAGGCTCTTAAATGTTTCAATATATAATTATAGGAACAAATACAATTCCAAGAATGTTTTAGAAAAAGAAATGCATGGCAATAAACAATAGTTTCTGCCTAAAATAGTGTTTCTACATGTAAATAAGTACAAAGTAACATCATAAGCATGCACTTGACTTGTTCAATAAAGGTCACACTAATTCTTTCTCAAAACCTATACTTCAATTTTTTTTTCAAATGCATTAATAATCAACAGAAATTCAATAGTTTTGTAGACTTGTAGTATGAAGTAATATTCATGAACATGCATCTTGACTTATACCAACACAAATTCCTCATCATAACATAGATTCTCAAACATTTTTTCATCAAGAAACATCACCTCAAAACATGTCCATCCAAAGTAAAACTCTGTACTTTGTCCTCTTCCTTAAAATCCGAACTCTTCTTCTCCGATCCTCTGTAATCTGTACCTTCAGCTTTAGGCACCGGAACCATAACCCTATCACGAAAACCGATGATCTTCATCTCATCGAGATCAACGGCCACACTCACACCCTCAATAGGCCTCATGTACATATTAACCGTACCATCCAAATAGTAACACATAACCTTAACAACTCTTCTACTCTCCGCCTCTCCAAACCACCCCACAGTAAAACTCATGCACACAACCTCTTCCAACTTAAGCCCTCTCTTTGCAATCGAAGTTATAAACGGAGCATACGCCATAGCTAGATTGTTTGCTTTTGTTTGCTCATCGAAGTTCAAAATGGGGTAGCCATTGCCTTCATACACTCTGTCGGAAACCACAGAGTTGTTCGAGAAGTCAAGGACGATTTCATGGCTTCTCCGATCGGTTCGAGCTATGACTAAGGCTCGGCGAAGAGGGATTTCATTCGATTTCCAACGTAGGATATTTGATTTTTCTGGCTCATCTAGGCCTACGTAGTGGAAGGTGACGTTTCGATTCGTGTTAGAAAAATGGGCATTGATGGTGGATTGAAGTTGGATGAGCTCGAGTGGAGTGAGAGAGTCTAGAGGGTGATGAACTTGGACAGAAATGGTGATTGGAGTGAGGAAGAAGATGAAGAAGAGGATGGGATTTTTGAGTGATGGAAGCATCTTTTTCTTGAACAGGTTTTTGATGCAAGTGCTAACTAGTGAAGTTCTTGTTTTTGAGAGATGATGAATTGCAAATAGATGTATACAAGTTAAGTATTCTTCTTTATTAGGAATGAACAGATGTATACAAGTTGCATTATAAAAAAAAAAAATTAAAATTAAAAAAAAAAAAAAAATAGTGGTAAAGAAAGAGGTTAATTGTTTTATCATTTACCCATTTTTTGAACAACGCGACTCACGTGGGCAAGCAAAGTGGTGATAATAAGTTTTATTTTTTGTGATTGTTCTTTTGTGGAAACTGGAAACAAACGGCGACAGAGCTAGAAAAAAATGTTGACCTAAGACTAAATTTTTTTGAACTTGAGTTTGAGATTTTGAATGACATAAAATCATGTCTGCAAATTATTGTCGAATTTAGAAATACTTTATAAAAATGTAACCAAATGGAAAATTTATTTATTTAAATTCACGATGGATATACTAAAATAGCAATAAAACTCCCTCCCGTCTACAATTGTACTTATATTTCGACTCCTGTCATTCAAATAAAAAACTTGAAGAATAAACTAAAACAATTAGTCACGATGTCTTTGGATATATAAAGGTTCTTTTTTATGGGTGTACATTTATATTTATTTGCACGTCACTTGCACGTTCATAAACTAAAATTATTAAATCATCACGTTAATTATATCTAAGTTTAAATTGAATGGCCAATTCTTCTTGATGATTCTTACAATGTATTCTTATTATTTGACGTCTTAACACTCCACCAACAATCATTGATTTGTTTATTGAATCATTATGCATGGAAGAAACAAATAAATTTAGACAAAAACTTGTGTCAGCCGGAGGCACCTGTGCGGCCGGGCCCAAAGTGTCAATCTTTATACAGAAAAATGTCAATTTATATGAATAAAAGTGCCAATTTTTAACATAATTATTTTACGAATAAAATGATAATTTTTAAAAGTGTCAATCTTTATACAGAAAAGTGTCAATCTATATGAATAAAAGTGTCATTGTTTTAGCCCGGCCGCACGGTGCCTCCGGCTGACCCAAGTGTGTCCCATAAATTTAAATATAGATCTTAAAAAATGATTATAATAATTACATGTTATGACATAATCTTAGCACAAACTACGACTTCGACTATAAACTTATCAAAATTTCCAAAGAAATTGTGATAAAGAGAGCGTGAGGATTGAGTTAGATGGAGAAAATAGAGCTAACTTTACAATTTACATAGGCCGCACGTTTAAATTATTTAATCGATCATAGTTTTGTGAGTCCATCAAACATATCCAGTTCTATTCCCTCTATTCTACAAATTTAGTTTCGCTAACTATATTGTCATCTGACAAATTTAGTCTCATGTCAAAATTGAAAACAATAACAACCCATTGTTATAACAGATATCTCTAAATTCTCTTAAATTATGCAATGTCAGTGTACCCCACTAAATATAACTACATTTTCATCCTAAACAAAATTGAAAACAATAACGACCCATTATTATAACTACATAATAATCATAACGTGACAAAATATATACTTAATAAAATATTTTATATTTTCAATTTTATTATAAACAATTCATTTTCTTAACATTTAGAGCCGGCCATTCAGTACTAAATTTGTCATTTTCTTAACATTTGGAGCCGGCCATTCATTACTAAATTTGTGGGACGAGGTAGTATAATTTACTAACTCTCTATTTTAGATAATCTCTCATTTTTAGTAGATGATGCTCCCTCTATCTCATATATTTTTGCCTTTTGCCTAATTTTTCATTTTGAGTCGTTCTCAACTGAATACTACCCACCCCACCACCACTTCTCTATTATTTGACCTACTTTCACCTTTTATTTATAAAACTACCACACCTAACCCGAATTTCACCGTTTATTTCCAATTACAGTGAGTCACTTTCTCCACTAACATTACAATCACTTAATATTTACTCCCTCCGTCTCGCCGAATTCGCCTTGTTTCTTTTTTGCCTTTTTTGGCACGTTTTTCCACGCTTCTCGATGATGAGTTTTAAAATAGATTATTGAAGAATTCTTTCTTTTACGGGATACTACGACAGTCGTAGTATCCCGTAAAAGAAAGAATTTTTCAAAAATCCATTTTAAAACCCATCATCGAGAAGCGTGGAAAAACGTGCCAAAAAAAGCAAAAAAGAAACAAGGCGAATTCGGTGAGACGGAGGGAGTATTAAACAGGTGTCCAAAAAATTGACATATAAATTTAAATTTAACATTATTAAGGCCAAAAATTCAAATTTGCTCACTTCATATATTCATACCAATTAATTTAAATCTCTAAAAGTCGACATCCATATCAAGGACAGAATCACGTCTTTACTTTCCTACTAAATCAACTACGCCTAAATTTCACGCTAAAAATAGAAGTATAAATTAAAAAAAAAAAAAATGAAACTCGATAAGTATATACAAATACATCTGAATTTGAAAACTTACAGCATGCATACAAAAACAGCATCACATGTAAATTTCAGCAATCACCGCATAAGAAATGGGCACCAAATCAACATATACCTAAACACAATTTGCACCAATAAACAAATAAATAGATATATTGAAATCGATCTGGTCAAAAATCACTATCGATCCTATAGCATCATCTTCGCCACTAATGCACGAAATTAATCCTCGGACAAATTGTCGCACGAATCGATTTAGTGTGGTATCAGAAAAAATGATCAAAATTTATTCGAGTCATCCATTTAAACTCAAATGCAATAAGCTGTTAGTGTGTCCGGAGTTAAATATGCGAGTATACTTCCCTTCAAGTATGTCTTTCTAGAAACTTCTCGATCACAACGGAGAATGCAGCAAAACCAGCACAGCCAACACATGCTGCTTTTGGCCCACCTGAAGAAACCATAGGATAGGTGCATTATAGCAAAGATTCAGCACAGGTTACATATCCTCGTCATTATAAAAGTTTAATAAACCAGTCACTCATAATCCAACATGTATTGTCTTGTGTATTAATAGGAATGGTCCAAAGATAATTATTTTGGGGACATTATTACTAATCTTTCCGCTGTACACTTTGACAATCGTTTTGCTAAGTATACCGTCTGGCTTCTTTTGGAATGTAAGTGATAATCAACCTTAGAGGGTCTCTTTCTGAAAATATTTAAGCCGTTGGGCTACCCAGCTGAATGTGAATACCAATCATTGCTCGAATCTATTAGCCTATTGTTTTTCTTCCGAAAATGAATTTCAGGTATTTCTTGAATAACTCCTATATGTCCTTCGTTTGAGTCCTTTCGGACGTTAATATTGATTCAGTAATAAGTCCTCAATGTTCATTCCCCTTTATTCCCCGCTTTTTTATTTCAACCCCTAGTTACGCTCTGGCTGAGCCGTTCTTCGGGAAATGTGGGAACATTATAGAATTGGTGAACTGGATAGTTGCCTTCAAAGATTACTAATTTTAAAGGAGAGAATTGCTTCAAGTTTGAGCATATACTGTAACATTGATCGCTTTTGGCTAACTTTAACATCTATTTAATGGCCAAGTAGTCTAAAGACTAACATCTGTCTGAAAGAATTACGATCAGATAATTCTCTAAAATGTAAAGTACTCACAAATGAGCTAGACCTGACTTAGAATAGCAGCATTTTCAATATATCCTTGTCTGTGCAAAAAAACTAAATGACTGAAGTCTGAAACCTGAATACGATAACTATCTTGGATTCTAACATCTGACTAAAAGCTAATAAGATTTTCCTTGTAGGTATCAAATTATGGGAGATTTTAAGAGTCAAATCAACCCTTATTATGGGAGTAGATAATAAGGAAATATCAAATGTAGTTGAAGGCAGTGATGCAGGGAACATCGAGTGGATACAGAAGTAAAGACCTCTCTCTTTCAGTATACTCATATATTTAACTCCTAGAAGATTACTTTTATTCCTAAATATTTTACTGTTCATCATCTGAATTTCCTTCCAATGAAAGCACAATGTTATAAGTCCACATAATCGTGTAAAGTCTGATAAGACCGGATGCTAGACTCAAGTTTTAGATCCTCAAACCATTTTGCGAGGAGTTTGGAGCCTCAAGCCAAATTGGAACAATAAGTTTCATGCAGTGACGCAGCATTAAGCACCTTAACTAAAAGTTACGACCATAAGAAAGTTGGAAAAATACCTTTAGCAGATATAGCACCTCCAGTTACACATCCCGCAACTACTGTATTTGTAATATCGTGCTTGGCTCGGGCCTTCATAGATTACAAACACTCAAAGTTAGACTATCTTAAACTTTTCTTCGACAATGGCCAAAGGATCACAGTATCATTCAATTTTAAGTTAGATACTGAACCTTCTCAACCACGCATTCAGCAGCAGAAAAGACAAATCCCATAACAGCAAAGGCCTTGCACGAACTCCAGCTCCTCCTACCCATCTGCTTTGCTTGATAGATCAGCTGCTGTCTTCCACTCATTTCTTCTTGCATCAGTGGATTATCTAAGGCTCCAAGAAACAATCCCATTGCCAACCCCAATCCACCTCCTGCGGACTAATTAAAATTAATTAACTGGTCTAGATCAGCAAATATATCAAATTTACCAAAAACAAGATACGAAGATGATGAAAATAGGATTTTAGAAAATGCCCAGGACTGCGCTCATCAACAAAGATATCAACTTTCTGAAAACAGATAGCGAAATAATGGAAATTGGATTCTGGAAAAATACCCATGACTCCACTGACAACACTGCGTACAGCACAATTGTTCCAAATATCCTGGCCTTGAATTTCCTCCATTGTAGGCAAACGTATAGGCTCCATTGGAGGCTTTGATGTATTATCTTCTGCGCTTGAAGAAGTGTTTTGTGATTCACTATCTGGATTCGAAGTCATGAGGGCGTCTACACGGTAGAAGAAGGTTAGCATAACTTATCATATCATAAAATAAGCAACTGCATAGCATCATCAGCACATGAAAGTTGAGTCCAGCTATATACATGATTCGGTATTACTGTATACATACACAAAAATGCTTCAATACTTACACAGCTCGTACACATGTTTGATAGTACATGAATATGCAAGGAAATCTCATTACGAAGCCAGAGAAAAGATCTTAGTCACTTCTCCATGCTAAAGAAGTAGAAGTGTAACCTTAGATTTCTAAAATTCCATCAGCTAATGTTGTAATGTTCTATAGACAAATGCACTTTTCCAGGAAGCATATAAAATCGTGCAAAATACAGTCACTACAAAATGCCAAATCTATTATATAAAAGCACCTATTCCTCTCCGCTCTTTTTCTTTTAATTTTTTTTTCTGCAAACGATAATGCTGATTTCAGTATATAAATTATACTGCCTCCATCACAACTTATAGCCCTTTTATTATTTTAACTGACTTTGAATAAAAACGGCTCTATACTAAGGGGTCAGAGGGAGTACCTTCTTTATTGTGAAGTGTGAAGAGATTGTTCAGTTCCTAATTTGATAGTATATTCCACTACAGTTCTTCACATCTATTGCTATACTTAATAATCGAATACGCAATAATTTAGCAAGATTCCCAATTTTCATGGCCTTTTCTCATAAAAGTTGGTCACTGTTGTTGACAGCAGATTTTGTTTCTGCATTAAAATTTAGATATCAAAAATCTGCTTCTATATACTATTACTTAGTGTTTTTATGCAGAACTCCTTCAGGACTGTTCTCATATTTTTGCTCTTCCATTGTAGTTTGTCAAGTCCTACTACTCCAATGCATATTACAGTTACAATGAAATACATAAAAACCCTATACCACTGCAATGCATATCACAGCTAAAATAATACAAACAGGTGACCTTCAAATGCAGAAACAGCTTCTTAACATTGTTTTTTTATGGCTATAAATAAAGATAACATGCCCTATTCATAATCATACTTATAATATGAAGAAATATTAAGTGGTAAAATCCAAAAAAATGAGTTCCAATGATCGAACTTACTCTGTAAAATCTGCAGCACAAGGGCGAATAGGAGGAGAGAGATGATTCAAGCCAAGCTCCTCATCCCACCAACTATTCTGCAATCCAAGTAACAGTAGCGCTATGAAATTCGTGCTACACAGGCGGCTTTTCTTTTCTAGTTCTATTTTTCTTATTTCTCAAGGATGAAGCGCCGACGGAGTCTAGGGTTCTATTCTTTCTTCTTCCGATGTTTATTTTTAATTTATTTTCGGTACTGCATTGTTCTTCATATCATAATAAGGCCCAAAGTAACGCCAACTGGGTTGGGTTCACTTTTAGTAATTAACTTTGGACTTCTTATTTGTTGAAATAAACAATTATAAATCATAATAATTTTTTCATTATAAAAAATATATATACAATATGAAATTTTATTTTACTTATTAAATATTTTTATTAATTCATTTATATATATTAATATATAATATTCATCACATACAAGTCTAAACACACGATATAGTTCATAGATGTATATGCATCTAATTGATAGATGTATGTTATAAATTCATATTTACAGACAGGAATTAATATAAATTATTTATAATGTATTCTTTCATATATTGATATTACTTTGATATTCAAATTATATTCAAGTCAAATTATAATAAAATAATCAACGAAAAAAAAAAGGAATAATACGGAGTAATAGATTGTTCCTAAACTATATTTTGGAAAAAGAAGAATGAAGAAAAGAAAAAAATGACATTCATCTCTTTCTCTCTCTCTCTCTCTGGGAAGCTCTAGAGAATGCGATGAGCAGCGAGCACCTTCGTATATACTGTACTTATTTTCCCTTCCATTCCTTTCCCCTTACCACTTCATTCCATCTCTTCCTCTATCTTCATCTTGGCGTAAATTCCTCAGAGTAAGCTTCTTTCTTCTTTCTCTCTTTCTGCTTCCCTATTCCTCTGTTCTTGATTTGTCATCGGTTAATTCTGTAACTGCACTCTTTTCTTTTCATCTTATGCGTTGTCTCTGATGTAATCTTATTACAATCTGCTTTAATCTTTTGTTGCTCAACTGCTTATACTATTTTCTTCTTCAATTTGGTTTAATTTGATATCACTCTATGGAGTAACGAGTATTCCGCTTACAAATTGAATGTGGAATGAAAAGTTCGAACTTAGGTTTGTTCATACATCTACAATTCTGCTTCTTTTTTCTTTCTAGATTTCCTTTTCCATATCTCTTTTAGTTCTCTATTCCGTTGTTGCATGGCTGTTTATTTCCTTTATCCTTGATTCTTAGAAGGAAATGTGATCAGTGCTCAGATTTCTTATATATTGATCACTTGGTGTTTGTGGAAAAGCCTGAGTGAACTAGATCAGAATGTTCTAGATGATGAACGAAGGATAGTATGATAGGATATCTTTACCTTCGTTGTCGCCATTTCAAGAACGCCAGCCTGATTATCGACCTAATCAATGCTGTTGATGCAATTTACATGCTGTGTGTAGCCATATAAGAATGATCGAAGAGAAAGGATGTTTCTTATTGCTTAATCTCTCTAAGATCGTTCTCTGCTGCATGCTATTTTGTAGGTATCTTTGATTTTCTAGAATGGCGGAACCAGCATACACTGTAGCGTCCGACAGCGAGACGACTGGAGAGGAAAAACCTTATCCCCATCCGCCAGAAATCGCAATCGGAATCGACATTGGCACTTCACAGTGCAGCCTCGCAGTCTGGAATGGCTCAGACGTCGAACTCATCAGAAACACCCGAAACCAGAAGCTGATGAAGTCATACGTCACATTCAAAGACGAGATTCCTGCTGGAGGCGTGAGCAATCAGTTAGCCCACGAGTACGAGATGCTATCTGGAGCTTCAATCTTCAACATCAAACGTCTAGTTGGAAGAGTCGATACGGACCCCGTGGTTCATGCAAGCAAAAGCCTTCCCTTCCTAGTGCAGACTTTGAACATAGGCGTGAGGCCGTTTATCGCTGCACTAGTCAAGAACATGTGGAGATCAACAACTCCCGAAGAAGTTCTTGCAATATTTCTCATTGAGCTGAAAACAATGGCTGAACTGAGGCTGAAGCGTGGAGTTCGCAGTGTTGTGTTGACTGTTCCAGTCTCGTTTAGTCGATTTCAGCTGACTAGGATTGAAAGAGCATGTGCCATGGCTGGACTTCAGGTTCTGAGGATGATGCCTGAACCAACTGCAGTTGCTTTGTTGTATGCACAGCAACAAAAGCAGAATGTACATGAGGATATGGGGAGTGGGAGTGAGAAAATTGCTGTGATCTTTAACATGGGAGCTGGATTTTGTGATGTAGCAGTCTCTGCAACTGCAGGTGGGGTCTCACAGATAAAATCCTTGGGGGGAATTTCATTAGGAGGCGAAGATTTACTTCTGAACACGATGCGTTACCTTCTACCGGATATGGAGACTCACTTCTCTACTCGTGGGATTGAAGAGATTTCAAAAATGGGATTGCTTCGAGTTGCTACACAAGATGCTATCCACAAACTCTCCTCCCAATCGAGTGTCGAAATCAATATTGACTTGGGGAATGGGAGGAAGATATGCAAGGTTCTTGAAAGGGAAGAATTTGAGGAAGTGAACCGAGAAATCTTTGAAAAATGTGAGAGTGTAATCAAACGGGGTTTGCTCGATGCAAAGGTCGAAATAGGAGATATAAGTGATGTTATCCTTGTTGGTGGCTGCTCCAATATCCCTAAACTGCAAAGTATTGTGACAAATATATGCAAGAAAGATCTATACTCCGGTATCAATCCGTTTGAGGCTGCAGTTCGAGGGGCAGCTCTAGAAGGCGCAGTAGCTTCTGGAGTCAACGATCCTTTCGGAAGTCTAGATCTTCTAACAATTCAAGCAACACCTCTCAGCGTTGGAGTGAGAGCAAATGGAAACAGCTTCATACCTATTATAAACCAGAACACAACAATGCCATTAAGAAGGGACATGATCTTCACAACTGTGCAAGATAATCAATCCGAGGCTCTGATCATCGTGTATGAAGGAGACGAGAAATTCGTGGAGAAGAATCATCTTCTGGGCTATTTCAAGATCACAGGCATACCACCCGCGTCGAAAGGTGTGCCAGAGATTAATGTGTGCTTGGACATCGATGCAGCTAATGTTCTGAGAGTTTTTGCAGGTGTCATGATGCCAGGGGCTCGGAACCCGGCAGCTCCGGTTATGGAAGTTCGAATGCCAACAGTGGATGATGGCCATGGCTGGTGCGCAGAGGCGCTCAATGTGACTTACGGGTCGACTCTGGATTTGATGACTGTGCAGAAGAAAGGTGGGCCCTGAGACATAAGTTCTGTGTATGATAGTTTATCTAGTCTTAAAACTATGGTGTTGTGTTGTTGTAGGTTTAATTTAGCTATGTAGAATATGCACTTACAGAATGATGTTGGTTTTTCTTTTTTGAAGAATAATTCAGCCGTCAAGAATATTGTTTGGGTTCTTCTTTGAAGGTGTAACAAACCTTGTTATAGGGAATGGTTGTTGAATAAAATGCGTCTGATGAAGTTGATATTAAAGATCTTGTACTATTGCCATGTCACTTTTGAGTTTTTTTTCTTCAGCGTGAGATTTTGATTTTTGAGTATTTATTTCTCTTTTTAGATGTAAAAAAGGTTAGATATGCTCTTATACCGTCCATTATTCGATTCATATTTACTTTGAGTGATAGATTAGATTGACAATATAAACAGAACATACGATTAAGGCATTTGAAAATTTTGACTAACAAATAAACACAATTGTTTACTTCATCTTCGAAGAATTTGATGGACTAGTTTATACTCTCTTTGTCCCGTTTAAAACATTCATTAAAGAGAATGTGTATATTGTTAAAATGCGGTAGTTTGTCAATACTTTTTGGAGCGTTAACTTTTTCCAAGAAAGGAAAGAGATACTATAAATGAGACAACTCAAAAATAAAAATAAAAATTGACACTTTAAATGGGATGGAGGGAGTTAATTTTATCCAAATTTTCACCCCAAAGAAAAGATCAAGAAGGAAACTTAGGTGAATGAAAATAAGAGGTAAACAAAGTTTTAAGATACATGTTACACAAATCATTATAATAGGTAAAGAAAAGCAGGGCATGATAGAGTGACTTGTAACATGATATTCACAAAGACAAACTCATATGCTGAACTCCCTTGAAAGAGTCAAAGTAGCATTAGGAGTAGGTGATATACTTTTGACAAAAATGGTAAATACTTTTTGACATTGTTGGCAAATATATAACACTCTTTTCCTAGCAAAGCAATCTAGAAATTTCAGACATGAATATTGCTCCCCACACATTCAATTTATTGTTTTTTCTTGGAGTTAACATCCCTCAATTTTAACAGAAAAACCAGAGGAAGAGCAACTGATTAAGTGTATTTTTCTTTTCTGCCCCCATCTGCTTTTTATTTTCTAAAATTAGATGATTAGGTGTAAAAGCATGAAGGCAAATGTGCCTAATAACATAAACATAAATTAAAGTAAACATAGTCAAATTTATGCTGCTAAAGTTGCCCACCAACTTCTCTGTCACAAAAGGCATATATAGTTGGCATCAAGAACATATTATAATTGCTCTTCACGTTTACAGCCATGAAAGTGTTGGATGGCCACAACCTAGAATCAAATTTTTCAATTCTCAATAATCAAGAATCAAGACCAATTCTCCAATAAATTATTTCAAGACACAAATTAAATCAACATAGTACTATTGTCCCATTCTATGTTCATCTACATAAAATAAAAAATAACAAAAAAAAAAAGAAAAAGAAAAGCACAGAGCAACTCTATCAATGGAACTCAAAATTGACAGCTGCAGAAGTAATGGGAAAAGCACAAATGTTCAATCATTCTTCCATCCATGAAATTGTTCAATCCAGAATCAAATTCTTGAATTCTTAGTAATCAAGAATTCATACTAATCTCTGATAAATGATTTCAAAACACAAACTAAATGTCTAAATCAACCTAGTACTATTGTCACATTCTATGATCATGCAGGTAGAATTTTTGTACACAAAAGAACACAAACAAGTCTATCAATAGAACTCAAAAATCACATCTTGAAAAAGAATTAAAGCACAAATGTTTCAATCATTCTTCCATGCATACAAAAAAAGAGAGAAACCAAGACCTCCCTTGTTGGTTTCCCTTAAACTCTTTGAATCGTTCCAAGAAAAGGCCGAAGATTCGCACACTATAGGGCTGCTGTTCCACATCTTCTCCGCAGACAAACTAGTTTGGAACATGAAAACTGCATTGCCTAAATTATGACCAAATAACCAATTATGAACATCCCAAAACACTTCGACCGGTAATCCATCGACCAAAATCGTGTGATTCCCACGAAACTTCCACTGCAGATGCTTGACTTGCATGACTGTTTTCGCATCAACACGAACCAAAAGAGAGGGATCGTCGCTGCAGTTAGCATCGCATTCGATCTTGAGGTCATGAATTTGGCCATTATCACAGAATTGTGCCTTAGTGCCATAGACCCTCTTCCCAGAAATGTGCTCTTTCTTGGAAATGAATATTGCACTAGAAAGTGAAGCATTTGCTCCAGTTTTCTTGAATGCTTCTTTCCTCATATCCCCAACTAACAAAACCATCTCCCCCTTCAACACAATTGCTATGTAATAACCCTGCAACGCCTCAGGCCCGGGCCCAAACTTCGCAGTGGAAAGATCCCAAAATATCTCGAGTTTACTCGAATTCGCTTCGAAATTCTTGGACCCTTTCCTCTTTGAAAACAAAGAGGGCCTCACATCGACTTTGCATATGCATTGATGAGATGCGTCCTCTATTTCAATACTAAGGCATTGTCCCATCAAATTCTTGCTCCAAATAATATTAATCAAACAAGATTTTCCGAAAAATTTACATCTATACACGCAGGTCACAGAATTCTGAGAGGGTTTAGCCCCACCCACACTAGAACAAGAAGCATCAGCGACCTGAACTCCATTCTCCCCAAAACAAGAAGGAAAATCCCTCATTTTCCCAGTGGATTCAAGAAAAGTCTAGATCTTTCCACACTAATGCCGATTCCTCAACTCTACCGCTACAAAGATCCAATCTTTACACAAAAAAGCAGGAAAAATCGAAAAGGGCAAGTGAGAAACATACCAAGAACGAATCTTTACGAGGTGAACTCAATAACCCACTTTTGCTTGGTGTCGAACTTCAATTCTTGAGCACAACTTTATCGATTTGGGTTTTTTTTTTCTTTTTCTTTTTTTTAATTAAGGTTGGAGGAAGCAACTGTTTTTAAGGGAAGGACAAGGTGGAGTTGCAGAATGAGGGCAATTTTTTCGGGGCTGTAAGAAAGCAGAGGACTAGAATCACGGTTGAGAGATTTTATTTTATTTTATTTTATCTTGTTTTCTTCCTAATCGAAGACCACCATACTCGAATATTTGAATTATCGCTATCGACTTTGCTTGAATTGCAGAGAAAAATAATGGTCACATGCTAAAGTGCTGTAACTGTCTGCAGTGCAATATTAATAAGAAAAACATTGGGGTGGAAAATCAAAAGATAAACCTTTCAAAAAAAAAAAAAAGAAAATCAAAAGATAAAAATAAACTGAAAGTGAAAAGATAAAAATTTAAGGGCGGAAATTCAAAATACCCAATTTGAAGATGCAGATTAACAAATTACCCAATTTGAAATTGCATCTTTAAAAAATACCCATTTTATTTAAATAATGAGATGGGTCCCGCTTTTTTACACAAATTTCTGCAAAACTTGACTCCTTTATCGGTATTCCATTTTTTTTTGTCGTATTATGTTTTTTATTTTACCAATTGACCGAAGGGTTAAGCAGAAGCAAAATTAAAATTGATTTCTTTCACGGTTTAGGCTCGCCGTTCTTTCACGGTTGTTATTGTTATTTTTGTTTTTGGTTTGTATTATTATTATTATTTATTTATTTATTATTTGTTATTTTTTTGTTTTTATTACTATTATTTTTTGTTTTTATTATTATTATTACTATTATTATTATTATTATTAGTTATTATTATTATTATTATTATTATTAAAAAAAAAAAGAGGAAAACCTACCCACTTACTCTCACGGTTCTCTCACTATCACTATCTCTCACTCATGATTTTCCCCCAATTTCAAAAGAAAGAAACCGTGAGAACCCTAGCCCCCAAATTATTTTTTTAAACCGTGAGATAGTAATTTGCCGGCGCCGGAGAGAAGAGAAACCATGGCCGATTCCGACCACAATTCGGGTAATGAATCCGAAGGCGTTGAAGTTCCTTCGCCGCCACGTCGCCGAGTTCCGACGAGAGAAGAACGGGAAAACCTTCCCGAGCCGCCGCCGCCGGTTAGTTTTTTTAAAAAAAAAAAAGATTATTGAATTTACAGTTTATATTGATTTTACATTGATTTTACAGTGAATTTTAAGCATTTTTAGAGTTTTATGGTTATGGAATAGAATTAGAATTATAATGTGTATAATGCTATGTTTTAATCCTTTGATTTGTATGCTAAATATGTAGAAATATGTGCTTGAATTGGGTTCGAAATTTGTATAAATCTGTAGAAATTGTTGCGAATATTAAATTTGTAGAAGAAATTAGAGTGTTTTTCACGGTTAGAATTAATTCAAACCGTGAGAGCTCACGGTTTGATTTAACTCTAACCGTGAAAATCACTTTTCACGGTTAGAATTAAATCAAACCGTGAGCTCTCACGGTTTCAATTAATTCTAACCGTGAGAAGTGATTTTCACGGTTTGAAGTTGAGCAAACCGTGAGCTCTCTAACCGGCTCTCTAACCGTGAAAAGCACTAAATTGTGCAGATTTAATAATTTGTGAAAGCTTATCACGGTTAGAGTTAAATCAAACCGTGAGCTCTCACGGTTTGAATTAATTCTAACCGTGAGAAGTGCTTTTCACGGTTTGAAGTTAAGCAAACCGTGAGCTCTTTAACCGTGAAAAGCACAAAATTGTGCAGATTAAATAATTTGTGAAAGCACGGTTTCAACCGTTAGAAGTGCTTTTCACGGTTTGAAGTTGATCAAACCGTGAGCTCTCTAACCGTGAAAAGCACTAAATTGTGCAGATTAAATAATTTGTGAAAATTTGATAAATTAACTAATTCGCACTTTTCTTTATTTTGCAGCCTAGGTATCAATGGTACAGGCCTCGTATGCAAGGATTCCCGGGTGAAATAAATGCTTATCAACGAGACCGAGCAATTCCGTCAATCATACATCAGTTAAGGCGTATTGGCGGGAATGTACTGTTGCAGCGTTTTGTTGACGAATCTCCATTTGCACGGGTGTGCACGATGAAGAAGGTAGGGAATGCGAAGCGTGCCTTGCACGAGCTGTTATCCCGGGAGCTATGGAGGGGCGAGGAGCATGAATTTGAAAGACTATTTCACGTCGGTGGGCGGGATATTCGTTTTGGGCCTCAAGAATTCTGCCTCGTCACCGGATTATGCTTCGGTTCTACGACCTTTAATCCTCACGGCAAGAACCACGTCATCCCAACTACGAGCCTCTTCCATACTTTTTACAAGGGGCGTAAGGTGCGAGTGAAAGAGTTGTTTGCGGATTTCAATGATGAGGATCAAGTTATAGGGACGGAGGATCAATACTTGAGTACCGCCAACCTCCTCGTCTACTACTACTTGCTATTGTGTCGGGACTACGATAGACCCGTTGATGATTGGGCATGGACGTTGGCAGAGGATCCACAGAGATGGGCGACGTTTCCTTGGGGATCATGGTCGTACCAGATATTGTGCCACCAGCTTGGAGTGGCAAAGAAGGACCCGAGAGAAATTGGAGGCAAAGGGAATAGTGCTACCTATCACCTGTATGGGCCTGTCTGGGCATTGTATCTTTGGGCCTTCGAGGCCATTCCAAGTTTAGGACTGATGTGTGCTACACGGCTGAACGTGCACGAGTTACCCCGACTAAGGAGATGGGAAATGGGGGCCTCGTATGTAGATTTCGTTGATTTTTTCAACGATCCGAGGGTATGTCATTATTCTCTTTTTACTCAATCAATTATTTTAATTTTAATTATGTTAATTTTAATATTCGTTAATTTTAATATTTTAGTTATGTTAATGGTTTAATTTTAATATTCGTTAATTATGTGCCTTATCACGGTTTTTAATAATGAATTGTTTTGCCTCTGTCTTTTGCAGCTCGAAGTCATCCCCACGCTCGAACCTGATGAAGCAGAAAAGGAGTCGTATTATTATCTGACCCTCCTCGAGGAGCGAGACCCCTTGACGCTTCGATTTAACAAGAATACGCGTCATTCGTGGAAGAAAGCGCCTGAAGCGCAGAGACAGTCGAAGGAAGCCAGATCTATGGCAAGAGTGATCGACAAATTGAGGTGTCGAGATGTTGGGAATGCCGCCCAACCCCGTGGTCGCCAGCCTCGTGCCACCAGGGCAAATTCTGAGGGTCGAGGCCCTCTCCCATGCCCCAGGGCTCGTGCGAGTACGTCGAAGAGGCCGAGGGTCGATAGTTCACTCCCCGATAGGTCCCAGGGCCTCATCTGCTGCGTACACGGGGATCCGTGCCCTCGAGGATGTGATAACGATGCGTGGGCCGACAAGGTGCTGGAACGCATGGCCCATGATACGTCGGAGACAGGAGTGATGGCTCGTATCGCGAAGTTCATGGCAGAGCACCTGAAGGGGATCTTCGGGAAGTCGGGGAGTCCCTCGAGGCATCATCAGGCACCCTCACATGCCGGCTCCAGACATTCCATTGACCGGCCCCACAGAGCTTCTGCAGCTCGAGATGCTGACTACGGTGCCCATCTTGAGTACAGGGCACCTACCCCTGAGGACGCTCCGGGTTTTGAGCACGTGTTTGGGTTTAGGGAGCCCTCTCCAGAGCCGGTAGCACGAGAGAGATCAAGGACGCCTCCTGTTGGAGTGGCTGAGGTCGAGGATGAGGAGTCAGGGCACTCGTCTTATGTTAGGGAGCTGGAGGGGATGCCCCTGGACGATTGGGTACATCCCGTACTGCATCATGTGCTTCCCCATCAGCCGGTGTTTCCCAATCCCCAGGTGCTGCAGGGGGGTGAGTACAGTGATGCCGATTCTGACGTTGAAGGACAGACGCCTGTGCGTCGAGTTCGTGTTGGGGGACGGACTGTGAGGCCATCGGCTGCTTTACAGAGCCCCTTTGTACCGACTATTACGACACCGTATTCCGGCCTGACAATGAAGCAGCTGTATCAAGAATTCAGACGAAGCGGGCCGAATTCCTACGTCATGAATCTGCAGGACCCGCCCCATCAGATGAACCAGTCCTTGTTCGATGAGATCGAACACCCCCATATTCAGTTCTCAGCTGAGGTTAGACCGGACCTTATGTTATATTTTTATTATTTATGATACTCTGTCGATTATTATGTTGTGTTAATACTGTGTGTGGATTTTAGATCATGGATCTGTACACCATTTATTGGTGGAGTCGACTCCAACATGGACTTTCTTTGGATCCGGCTCTAAATGAGAGATCCACCGTTCTGCTTGGAATGGGCGTATACGTGAGTTTTTATACACATATTACATGAATTTCTTTTTTCTTTTTTTTTTGTGTGTAATCTCGAAAGTAAGATATTTTTTTACAGTACGAGTTGAGGACGGCCCTGATGAATTTTCACGAGAGAGATCAAACAACAATGGCGAAGTCAAATCTAAAGTATCGTGATTACAAGCTGTCAGATCATCTCGGGAATTGGTTTCACGGCGTGGGCTCTTACGATGTTTGGATGAACGCAACTTCGGTAAGTTTATTCGTATAAACTTTATGTTTTTATTACGTATTATTATTAGTGCTTTATAATAAGTACAGTCGTTGATCCTCGTATGCAGTTTGTGTTTATTTGTCACGTATCCTCCGATCACTGGGTTATTTGCCGAGTACTGACTGACGAGTGGACAATGGAGGTATATGACTCACTTCTACATCAGTTCGCCAATGCTGATGAAAGAATGCAGCGGAAGATCCAGCTCTACCCGATCCAGAAACTGTGGCCCAGAGTGTTGCAAAAAGTTGGGTATTGGGAACAACATCCGCAGATGCAGAAGCGAACTGATTTTCTTAAGGTTGTTTGGATCCCTCTAGAGCAGCAATACATACAGAAGGACGAGTATTCATGCGGACCGTTCGCTTGTATGTACATCGATCGTATCTTCGCCCTGAAGAAGCCGCGCATTCAGAGGATTAGCACGAGGTACCTCTCCGGGTTTCGCTTAGAGGTGGCGAAACGGATATTTTCACTTTCACGACGTAGAGCCGAGCTGTGAACATTATCTTTGACTTGTACAATATTTTTAATTTATGCAAATTTATATATTTTTAAATTTTTAACTTATGCAAATTTATATATTTTTTACTTTTTAATTTATGCAAATTTATATATTTTTTGGTATAATTCATTCGATTTAGATTAGATTATTACTACTATATGTTAGAATATTTAAATATTCGATTTATATATAAGTGAACATTAGTAGCCATATGTATAAATGAACATTACTAGCATATGTATTAGTGTATAAGTGAACACAATACAACACTAACTTGTCGAACAATATACTTTTATCATTAATCATAATTTATAAATTAGTGATTAATTTAGATAATATGTTTATATGAATTAAAATTCAAATGAAAATTAAATTTAGGGGCTTAATTTTGGCCAAATTAGACAATTAACGGTTAGGGTTCACGGTTAGGGTTCACGGTTTGAATATAATTTCACGGTTTATTTATTAAAAAACCGTGAATTTTTCATATATGCCAAAATTTATAAATAATAAAAGGACTACATATTCACGGTTAGATTATTATTTAAACCGTGAATTTCACGGTCTAAATTTTAGTCTAACCTTGAGACATCTATTTAAAATATATTAATACTATTTTTTAATAAAACTATTTTTTAATTCGAAAATGTCTTTCACGGTTACATGAGAATTTAAACCGTGAGTTTCACGGTTTAAAAATTGTCTAACCGTGAGAAATACTATTTTTTAATAAAACAATTTTTTAATTCTAAAATATCTTTCACGGTTAGATTAGTATTTAAACCGTGAGTTTCACGGTTTAAATACTAGTCTAACCGTGAGAAATACTATTTTTTAATAAAACAATTTTTTAATTCTAAAATATCTTTCACGGTTAGATTAGCATTTAAACCGTGAGTTTCATGGTTTAAATGAATGTCTAACCGTGAAATTATTATTATTATTATTATTAAATAGGCTAATCTTAATTAATTGTTTATAAACATATTAATCCGAGAAATTACAATAATTCATTCATTCCATCCACAAGTGACACATGGTTGCAACGTGACCTGTTTGATCACAATGTGGACATCTCCGAGAACCACGGCTTGCCCGTCGGCGTGCTTCCCCTCTCCCTCTACGTCTTCTTTCTTTGGGCCTCCCCGGTAGACGTACTCTTAGGGAGGGTAACAATTCTGTACTCTGTAGGTCCTTTGGCCAAGTAGATTTGTGTGGTACCCGTGAAATTGGGAGTTCGTAAGACCTAGCGTAAGTAGACTGGTGGTAGTAACGTGAAACGTAATGCGATACTTCCTCCTTTTGATGCCTGCGATAATACAGTACAATATAGTTATGTTAATCATAGTACAGAAGCTATGATTAATGTAAGCAATGATAAGTTGAAGGGGTACTTACATGATTGCCGCGATCGCATGTGCACAAGGCAGACAGTCCCTCTGCCAACGCAGACATTCACACTCCTGTTGTTGCAGATTCACAGTAAGCGTCTTTTGTGACGTACGAACATTGAATTCTACTTGGGATGTCTGCGTGACCCTGTATCTCCGCGAGTGCTCTATCAAATCCGCAGCTGTTCGCCTGGCCCCCAACGATATTGGATGATTGTCTCGCTGAGACTCTAAACGCCTTTCATCAAACCATTGTTCGATGACAAGGCGCACGGCATCGAGACAAGCGCAGATTGGTAGACGTCTAGCCCATAGGAGGGTATTATTGAAAGACTCTGCAGCGTTCGACGTCATATTGCTGAAACGTCGAGGTAGGCACATTGATCGAGCCCACTTGGGAGGGCCGATTTCCATCAATTTTGCATGCGCATTGGCGTTCAGATCACGGATTTGATTCATTCTCTCATTCCATTCTGTAACGTCATACGTGTATGCAGCTCGTTGAAACAGCGCGACGACATGTTTACCATAGTGTGCCAAGTTCTTGCTCAAGTGAAAGTAACACAAACCGTGGACGGCATCGGGAAATACAAGGCTGACGGCATGTATGATGGATATATGCTGATCCGAGACAATCAACGTACCCTGCAATGCTCCAAAGGTTCTTCTGAGTCCTCGCATGAAGAAGGTCCAACACTCATGGTTTTCGATAGGCCCTATTCCATAAGCTAACGGATACAATTGCTCGTTAGCGTCCTTTGCCACGGCTACGAACAGTATCCCATTGTTCTTCCCCTTTAGATGTGTGCCATCCACTATAATAACTGGCCTCATGCACGATGAATACGAAACTCGAGTAGCGCCGAGAGCAACAAAAACTTGTTTGAACCGGCCATCGTCTCCGATTTCGGTCTCTATGATCGTACCCGGATTTGTCCTCTTCAACATCGCGAGGTAACCCGGGAGCATCTTGAATGAATCTTCGTATTGGCCATAAATCATCTGAATCGCGCGGTTTCGTCCTCTCAAGGCGACATCGTACTTGATGTCGACACCAAAAACTTCCTTCAGCTCGTTCATTATGACCTTTGGCTTGATTATTTCTTGATCACGAAGAATTCGCTTCGCAAAGTACGCCCCAACGACCGTAGAACGGAGCTTCCTTTTCTTCAGACCTATTATTTCCTGATTGCACGTGTGATCGCCACAAAACTTGGTCACTAAAAAATGGCCGCCTCCGCTGGCCTGGGCATGTAGGTAGAAGGGGCATCGCTTCGATGATTTGCATTTCAAATATAGTCTTCCACTATCTGACCTTTCTACCTTTGATTCTGCATTCTTCTCCAAATTCCACAGACCGGCTGCAATCGTCAGTTCGTCCTTCGTATCGTACATGGCATTAACAGCAAGCCCTTCAACAATCAGATTAACCTCACCTGCATATACTGCTGAGCTTTCAGGTTGGATAGGGACCATGGGGACTATCCAATTACTCATATGCCTTGTATCTATATCCTCCTCAGCCTCATCATCGTGCGGACTTCGATACATTAATCGCAATAGTTTTTCCATCCCGCCCTCGTCAAGTATCCATGCTGTGTACTCGGCAAACAAAGACCTGTTCAGCCGCCTATCAGAATTGTCTCCAGGTCTGTCGCTCTCTGTGCTCTCAGCATCAGCTTCAACGTCGTAATCTGGGTCGTCGTCGTCGTCTATGACTTCATACGTATCACCTCGAGTCCGCGCCTCAGTACGCCCATTATGCTCATCCTCCTCATCCTCTAGGGTAAAATTGAGGTCCGGGATCAAATTTCCTCGGCCAGTAGAGACATGAGGAAATGAACTGGTACCGAAGTTAAGATCTCTGTGATAGACGTCACCAGTCCAATTTGTAAAAGGACCTCCCATGCCAATCTGTTCGAGGTTTGTGTGCCAATCACTGCCCTGGTAGCCGAAGTCGAATGATCCACCATACTGGTACGGCTGCTCGAACGTAGGAAAATATGGAGAGGACGGGCCGGCTCGTTCACCGGAAAAGTGAGAAGACGATGCCGTGTTGTTCGAACATATATATACTTTCGGAGACGATTCGGTACTGCACAAGCGCACGAGTTCTTCATCTGTCCCCAACGGTGATTTAACAAGACGTCCGGATCGTGTCTTATTCAAATAGGAGATATCAAAATCATTGCCCAAGAAACTGCACATATTCTCTATTTGGGATCTCAAGTTGTACACACTGATAGCATTTGTTGATAAGACGATATCCATCTCCCTACCGCCCTCGTACACACAATCGGCCCAATTTCCTCCGTAATTTAAGTTTACGATAGCGAACGACATCTGCATGAATTTAATTCAGAAAAAAAAAATTAATAAAAATTTTATACGCATAAGTTATGCATAAAGCTAAGCATAAAAATATTACACGCATAAGTTATGCTAATCTAACCATGAAACAACTTTCTTTGAATTAACAAATTATTTTATTAAAAAATAGTATTAAACTAAGACGACTCACGGTTAGACTAGCTTTTAAACCGTGTAATTTACGGTTTAACATCAATCTAACCGTGAAACACCTATCTGAATTAACAAATTATTTTATTAAAAAATTGTATGAAAAGCACTTTTCACGGTTAGAATTATTTGAAACCGTGGGATCTCACGGTTACACTCAAATCTAACCGTGAAAAGTGATTTTCACGGTTAGACTTGATTGTAACCGTGAGATCTCACACGGTTTCACTTAATTCTAACCGTGAAAACACTCTAATATTCGCACAACAATTTCTACACAGATTTATACAGATTTGAACCCCAATCCTATATTAATACTATTTTTAAATAAAATGATTTGTTAATTTAGAAAGGTGTTACACGGTTAGACTAGCATTTAAACTGTGAAATTTACGGTTTAAATGTTAATCTAACCGTGAGACATCTTTTAAACTATATTAATAAATTTATTTAAACAGTAAATTTTTATATTTATCTAAATATCTTACGGCTAAAATCATACTATTACACCTAAGAATCAATATAACATTGAACATGTAAATCCAAAAATAAAATTGAAAAAATAGAATAATTAACTTGATAATGTACCTTAAAACCTATAATTTCGTGAGCTTTTTTCAATTTCGTTTGCTTTTTCTTCCTCCTTAGTTTGCAACCAGTAACTTTTCTTTGATTGCCTTCTAGCGCTAAAAAAAAAACTCCAAATTGTAAGCTTTTAAGAAATGACGAAAATAATTTTTAAGGTGGTGTGAGCGAAGAAATGTTCTACACTCTACCCACTTTATAGGATAAAACAGGTATGAATTATGAATTATTTGCTGTGAAAAATAAATTTGATAAAGTAGTCAAATTTGTACGAATACAATTATTATTTTCACTATTTAGTCCGTGAAAATGAATTTTCAGAGAATGCATTCAATAATTAAACTGTTTCACCTATCATATTAAATTGGAGTGAATTTTGAATAATCCCTTGGTGTCGGTGATATAATTTCACCACAAAAAAATTTTGGGGTAGAAATTAGTAAAAATATAAATAAATCACAATAGGTAAAAAATTTAAAAAGTGGGGCCAAAACTCTGCACCTCTGCCCGCCTATGTGCATTGATTTCAACAATATAACATTAATATATTGAAATGGGTATTTTCTACACATACATTTTCAAAATGGGTATTTTATATATACCCACTTAAAATTTGGGTAGAAAGACTTATTCCCAGAAAATTTAAACGGATTTAAAGAAAATGAAAACAGGAAAGATTCCTCTGTCACTTAGGTCCTATTTTCATCATATGGTTGGCAACGTGGCAGTTTTATTTGAAAAAGTGGTTTTTAATGCACACTTCCATTTAAGGCAAACTACAATTCAATGTTTTGGGCTTTTACTTACAAAAAAAAGGTTAGACATATGCCATAATTACAGCGATATTCACACTATTAATTCAATTTTCAGTGGTAGTAAAAGTTTATGGGGATAGATTTGAAATAATTCTATTATTATAAGTGCCTTGTGGTTGTTATTCATATATTGGAGTAAGATGTGAAATGATAATTTTACTTGACATGTTTCTTGAATATATGTAATAAGTATAAAATAATAGAAACGTGTCAAGTAGAATAAGACAGATGAAATTCTTACTTTCTCCGTCCCATTTATATAGGAATAATATTTGTGTGGTTTGGTAATTAAGATGAAGATGATTATTTATTATTTAGTGATCTAAATTTAGTTTTTTTTGAAATTTTTTGGATATCATTATTTGATGATCTATAATCTAAATTTATTAATTTCTTTTTTTATATCATTTTTTTGCTAAATTATTATTTTCTTTAATTAGGCTAAATATTTCTATTTTAGGTAATATCTCTTTATAAGTGGGACATACCAAAATGAAACTTATCTCTTTATAAGTGGGACGCAGGCCCGACCCTGAGGGTAGGCAAGGGGAGTAAGGGCCTAGGGCCCATCGAAAAATGGGGCCCAATTTTTTTTTTTTTACAAGTAGTAATATATTAGTATATGTAAAAAAAGAAAAATATTCCAGCCCAAATAGTTTATTGTTAAGGGTCCTCCCTTACTCATTCCAAAAGGCCCACAATTACAAATCAACTTAATTTTATAAAAAATGTTTAACACGTCATGTTATGCAGATTGTGTATTTATTTCGTATTCTATTTATTTGTATCTATTTGGGACTTAATTTTATTTATTATATATCTATTTTGTATAATTGTATTGTACAATTTGTAGCTCATAACTAAATGAGATACCCTCTCATCCCATCAGCATGTGATGATATCCGCTATTCCAAAATGGTGTAACAATGGTGTTCCAAAATTTAATTTCTACTAGTTTTATATAATTATTTTTAAAAATAAAAAATACTATAATTTAGTAAATCATAATACACAAGATTCTTTCTAACTAAATATTATAAATTCTTTCTCAAATTTGTTAATTTTTTTTTTATATAAGAAGGGCCTATATTTTTTATTTTGCCTAGGGCCCCAAAATTGTCAGGGCCGGCCCTGGTGGGACGGAGGGAGTACTAATTTGCTTGTCAGTGCTACATTACATAGTTATACTTGTTATTTTTTTTGTGTATTGGAATATAATTCTTACATGAGATAACTTCTACATATAAGGGAAAAGATATCTTTAAAATCTCTTGGGATGATTGTTATTTTTCTGTGTATATAGTGTTGAGATATGGACTGCCATACGCAAATCCAAGATCAATATTACAAGAATACAAAAATCGCATATCCAAAGGAAATTATCATGTTCCTTAAATGTTGCAAATAACTTAATGCATATAGTCAAACAAAGTGGTATTAATATCTTACGAGTATATTATTATAAGGCATTTCATATGTGCATATCAAATATTATCACAAGTTTATCAAACGATCCCGCAATGAATAAGAAATGCCCTCGTATAAAATTTAGTGTGGTTGTAATGAATAAAAATCAGGATAGATGTAGATAGTGGGGTTACCTCCCACAATTATTAATTGAGAAAGAGAAAGTTTAAAGGGAAGAAGGTGGGTGAGGTGACATGGGTGCGAGTAAGTGCCACAAAGCAAATGCGTGCAGGCAACCAAATTATGCGCAAATATTGCCCATAATACCTTTTGGGCTTGATTACTTGGCAGGGATTATGATTTGGAAAAGTAATCGTATGATTTTAAATATTTAAATTTATGTATTTAAAATTGGTTGAATATATCTGACATGTCCTATTAAATCTACTTTTTTCGGTGAATTAGAGCGCGTCTTTGAAGTTGTCGCTGCCCACTTTGATTGATTCATTCGGCGGCTCCCTCCAACTTTTTTTTTATAACTATTTTTTGTTATTTGTCACATAATTTTGTTGCGGCTTTCTCACCAATTGGCTAGATTGCAAGATATGGATAAAAAATAGAATAAATGAATAAATTTGTGAGAAATATAATAGCTCCGAGAAGTTAAAATAAATTGAAAATGGAACAGAAAATAATTATTCAAAACTAAAAAATTATGAAGAACAATGGAGCTCCCTCAAAAAAAAAATTCTGGGTCCGGCCCTACTTTTGATTGTCCCTCTATTGCCAGTCTTCGGTCTAGTGAAGTGTCAATTTTTTATGTAGCTCATTTATTGATGAGCTTGCAATTATATTAACAAGTTTGACATCTTGTCATGATAATTAAAGATTTTAAAATTCAATTAAAACATAATTTGATTATGACATAAATTGACCTTCAGATTATATCCCAAAGCTATTATTGGAAAGCCGAAACTCAACTACATTTGTTTCCAACTCTGTTTAACTTGCTCCTCGATTTCTCTATTTTATCTTACAAACTGAAGGAATATCCTACATATTATCAATATATATACAGCATATTATGCGCAATGAAAATTCTACACAACTTCATTAGTTCAACAACAAATATATATGCACGTATAAAATAAAACAAAAATAAAAGCCTAAAATATAATAGGTGTAAGTGTTTCAATTAATTAACTAGGAAACAATTTACTAGTTAGTGTGTGTGGAGATGTGACTGCTTAGGTTACAAATACAAAAGCCAAAAGAAAAATTCAAAGGTCAAAAAGTTTGTGGTAAATGAGACAAAACATGCCCACTAGGATGGAAATATGTCTTTGGATTATATAATCAAGCCCCACCCAAATCATATTGCTATCAAAGACCACTTCAACTTAAATATGATACTCATTTTGCAGAAATAACAAAAGAAATAAAAAAATAAAAATAAAAAAGAGGAAATTTTAAAATTGGTCAGTCAAAAACGTGGACTGACTGGAAAATATAAATCGAACAAGACTTGGCTAATATAGTAGTATGACATGAACTTCAACATCATATGACCTTTTATTAGGGATGTTACTTCGGTTAAACCAAATTTAAATTTTTGGTTTGTCAAAAAGTTAGATTGCACGACTAAAGATTCGATCGATGGCAATCAAATCAAATTGATTAATTTGGTAAAATATGGAATGATCCCTTTAAAGTTGAATGCACATTTCTCATTCGATTAGTCATCCAAAATTATAAATCTTGAAGTTTATTTTTGGTTGAAAAGGAAACCAAATTATATAATCCCTTCGTTCCATTATTAGTCTTAATGTCCTTATTCGAATGTCTCATTTATTAGTTTTATTACCAAAAAAATAAAAATAACTATACACAAATGTCTTGGTTATTGCTCCAATTACACATTGCTTCCTCAATTCTTTGATTATGATGCCATTTCTTTCTTTCGAGACTAATAAACTAAGATATAGAGAGTAACTCATAAATCATAGTTTAGTCCCAATAAATTGAGATAAGGTTTATCAAGCTCTTGATTGTTAATAAATCATGTTGCACATTTTATAATACCGAGTAATGTCCTTATTCGAATGTCTCATTTATTAGTTTTATTACCAAAAAAATAAAAATAACTATACACAAATGTCTTGGTTATTGCTCCAATTACACATTGCTTCCTCAATTCTTTGATTATGATGCCATTTCTTTCTTTCGAGACTAATAAACTAAGATATAGAGAGTAACTCATAAATCATAGTTTAGTCCCAATAAATTGAGATAAGGTTTATCAAGCTCTTGATTGTTAATAAATCATGTTGCACATTTTATAATACCGAGTCTACCAAATTCTCCAATGCTTTCTTTATTTTGTACTAGGATGCATACTTGAAATTATCAAACAATTTCAAATTAAATGTTCATTAGATGAATGTTTCAATGCTCACCGGGGCATACTTAATATGCACACGAATGATGTGATAATATAATATATAAAAATAATAATTTAAATGTATACCCTAAAAACTTAACTTTATCAAAAAAATTAAAACTCTACTAAAAAATTCAACTTTAAATGAAAAAAAAAAGTTACTTACATGTTACTACCACATCACACATCAGCAGTGTGCATATTCAATGTATCAGTATTTATCATCTGCAATTTTTTTCCATTAAAAAGATAATCGATCGAATTGTAAAATACACAAATAAACGGGATCAAGTGAAAATATCTCATGGGCAACTTATTACTGTTAGTGATGTTCAAGTGGGCCGAAAAGAAGTCCAAACATTACATTACCATGGGCCATATAAAGGGCTTCATTCTTGATATTTTTCCAAGTCCATTAATTAATCGAGATTAAGCCTAACCCAGCCCGATTAGCCACATTATAATGATGTAAGCCCTAAACTAGAACAATTTGTCACCCAGAGTCGATTTTTTTTTTTCTGCCCTCTGTTTGAAAAAATAAATAAATAATAATTATGATCATAACTAAACTATAAGGGGGAAATATATAAATAACCAAAATGGATAAGTGAGATTCTTTTCTAACCAAGTATATCATTTGGTATCTTTTATAACTAAAATTTAATAAAAAGACTAAAATACCCTTACCTTTTGGTCAAAAGTGAATGTTGACTTATATATTGAATTAAAGAATTTTTTATACTTATTTTTCTTTTCTTTTCTAACGCCGGCGGGTATGATGAAGAAGACAAAAGACGGAAATTGAAGAAAAGAAAAGCAAATCTCTCTCGGCGGGTAAGAATCGGAGTGGGTCGTATTTGAATTATCGTCTGAAAATGCGCAAAAATAGAAGGTAATATCGAAGTGGGTCGTATTTGAATTATTTACAATAATTTTGATGATATTTGAGATTTATGGTGATGTTATTTAGGTATAATGATATTATATCATGTTTATTCATGCTTTAGACTATATTAGAACAACAAATTTTCATTAAACGGCGCATATATAAACTAATTATGGCATACGGCGGAAAAAAAGTAGAATTTCTGAATTTCACGTATTTGTTGTTCTTGATGACACGGTTGGACTAGTAAGGAAACAGTCAAACAATACTAACACAGTTGAAACATACACTAACACGGTTGAAAACACACTAACACAGTTGAAAACACTCTAACACGGTTGAACAATAGCACGGTTGAACATATATTTTTTATTTTTCTTTACGTGATTTTTTAATTATTGAATTTAATTATTTTTCTTTACGTGATTTTATAGGTATATTGTTGCAATGCTTGATTATACATCATAATGGTCATTGGGAGAGATCCGAGTACATAGACGAAGACGATATTCTTGTACACATGTCTATTGTGAAATTGACTCGTGATAGACTATTACAAGAAATTCGAGAACACGTGGGCTATGATAATAATTCGGAGTATTCGTTGTTCTACTTGACTAACAAAAGTAGCGGAAGAGGAAAAATCAAAGTTGTTTTAAAGATAGACATTGATTTATATCGGATGATCGTATAACAAAAATAAGAACCGACTATTTATGTGATTGAGAAAGACAGAATAAATCCTCACCTCCAGGTGAATTGTGAAGGTCCGCTGAGCCAAGAGGCTTCGATTCCAAATGAGAATTTAGATGAAAATAATAACGGCGAGTCTTTAAATGAGGAAAAGGTCGTTGCTGGAGAACGTGCTGAGTTATTTTTATCATTGATCGACTACTGCAATTAGGCGTGCCCATGCAACTCATTTCTTCATTTGTATGTTTGATAATCTATTGCAGCACGGTTGACCAATTTTACGGAGACACAATTGATGATAATCCTAACCGTGTGACCCTAACCGTGCCATGCCCAAAAAAATCGAAATAGTATTTACCTAGTATAAGAACTTGTAATTACATAAAATTCATCTCAAATTAAAAACACACACAATCGAAATAGCAATCACACTTCTCTTTTGATTTTCTTAATATTAAATCCTTGTTCTTCGGGACACGGTTGACCAATTTTACAGAGACACAGTTGATAAAAATCCTAACTGTGTGACCATAACCGTGCCATGCCCATTTTTTTTTGAAATAATCACGATTTTCAATGGGTGTTTTATGATTCCAACTCTATGTAACTTTTAGAATGAATTAAATTATATAAAATTCATCTCAAATTAACAACATACACAATCAAAATAGCAATCGTACTTATCTTTCGTTCAATTCTCTATAGTATGAGTACAAGAGTAACAACTTACTTAGGGAAGTTTGTGTCACGTTATTAGTAGTAGTTCATTATATGATATTGTAATGAATAGGATAGTATGAACTTGTAATCACATAAAATTCATCTCAAATTAACAACACACACAATCACATTTTCAATGGTGGTGTTTTAAGATTTTTCGTACTATTCAATCCTTGTTCTTAGGGACACGGTTGATCAATTTACAGAGACAAAGTTGAGGTTAACCCTAACCGTGCGACCCTAATCGTGTCATTTCAAATTTAACCATTAATCATGATTTTTAATAAGTGACTTATTATTCCGACTCTATATAACCATGAAATGAATCAAATTACATAAAATTTATCTCAAATCAACAACATACACAATCAAAATAGCAATCATACTTCTCGATTGATCATTTCTCTATAGTAAGAGTATAAGAGTAAAGACTTTACTTGGGGAAGTTGGTGTGATCCTATTAGTAGTAGTTCATTACATGATATTGTTTTCGATCGCATGCAAATAGTAATTTCACTAGTAAGTTTGAAATAAGGGTAACGAACGCAATATTCTTGGGTGTATGCATGTACGTACGATTTTTCGTACTATTCAATCCTTGTTCTTAGGGACACGGTTGATCAATTTACAGAGACACCGTTGATGGAGTTCATGTAGGCACAGTTGCAGTTGTTTTAAGAGGCACGATTCTCGCTTTCTTTTTCATTTCATCACTTCTCTTCTTTTATGAAATTATAGAAAATCCATAAACACTCACTTCAATTTAAAACCAACAAGAACAAACATAAACTAGCTCAAAACTACGATTCATAATAACACAATTTGTCGATTAACAGGCGCCCCTAAATTAAAATTAATCTCGGCTCATAGAGGCACGGTTCATGGAGGCACTATCCATGCATGCACAATTGCAATATAAAGAGACACGATTGCAAAATAAAGAGTCACCGAACCAAATTCATAAAATCCTAAAAATTCATCAACACGACATGCATCATCTACATCAAGGGTGCACCTAAACTAAAAATTCTACTTGCTAAACATTGTCGATAATATGCCATATAATTCTCTTCTGCTGCATCTGAATGGCAATGGGCCCATGACAAAATCCGATTGAGGTACAACACAACTGATTTCATCATCCTGCACTAAATGATTTTCTTATGGCATAAAAACAAACTTGAGCTCATCGACACGCTTTACTTGGTTTCGATTCTTTGTCCACCAATCAGCTTCTTTAAGAGGTGAGCCATTAGCCAGGTAATGGGCTTCAACAACTCCAAAAATCAAGATTCAAAAGCACGTTTAAGTTAAAACTACAAATCAACGAAAAAGTGCAACATAAATTTTAGCTTTATAAAAATAAAAAATAAAAATAAAAATAAAAAAAGCAATTTTCACCAAAAATGGCGGAAAAAAACTGAATAGCGCCAAAAGAGGGCTGCGCCGAAATAATTCAAGTCGAACCCCTCTAACAAATTCAAGAAATTAGCAACTAAAGAAACATGTAGTTCCAAAATTAAAACCATAGAGCAAGATGTGTAGAGAAAACAATACAAAATCATATTCAAATGAAAAGAAAATCCACTCAACAGAGAGGCACATCTGTCACAAATTGAGGTCGACATCTGTTAGGGTTGTCGTCGGACTTAGTACAGCTCTCGCCGCGAGCCATAGTCGGAAAAAAATCTGATATAGAGCTCTGTGCTAGGCACGTCGTTGTCTCTGCTAGACACGTCGTTGCTGGAATCTCTGCTTGTCGTCGGCGGCGGGTGAACGATTGTGGAGATTTGCATACATGAGTTGCAGCCGTGTGCTACTTTTTTTTTTTGAAAAGTTGAAATGGAAGTGACGAGAATTGAAGAAAATAATCCCAATTATTCTTTTTTCCTTTTCTTTATTTTTGTTTTTTCTTAATGAATGATTCTTTGTTTTTGTTTTTTTCCTTTTCTTTAATTTTGTGTGGACCCATCATTAAGGGTATTATAGTCTTTTTATTTGATTTTGGTTATAAAAGATACCAAATTATATGTTTGGTTAAAAAGAATCTCACTTATCCCAATTGATTATTTATAACCATCGTCACAAACTATAATTACAATCTTTGTAGCCCCAAATGTATAATGATAGTAATTAAAAATAACTATCGCACATTATAGGAAAAAACATGTAACCCCAAAATTTTACCCTTAATTCTAGATACTTGAGGAACAAAATAAAAAAAATAAAACTGGCGTCTTTTGCTTAAAAAAAAAAGGGTTAATAGTACTTTATGGCCCAAACTTTCAGCAATTTTTGAATTATGACCTCAACTTCCATTTTTTCCAAAAATGTCCTGAACTTTCAATATATTTTTGATTTATGACCACAAGTTCAACTTTTTTGAAAAATATCCCGAACTTTCAACATATTTTTTAAAAATAGCCCATCTTTTTTTTCCGACATCCCAGAAGCTTAGTCGACTCGTTGGATAAATGAAGTTGATTTTTTTTTTGTCCACATCAACTTAAAACATTCCTAAAAAAAGAATTTTATACTTTAATTCTCTTATTAAATCTAAAAAAAAGAAGATTATGCTCCTGTAGTGATTTATTTAAAATTAGAGAATTCTTTGTAAGATTTTTTTTTTTTTTTAGATTTAATAAGAGAATTAAGTTGTAAAATTCTTTTTTTAGGAATGTTTTAAGTTAACGTGGACAAAAAAAAACAACTTCATTTATCCAACGAGCCGACTAAGCTTCTGGGATGTCGGAAAAAAAAGATGGGTCATTTTTTAAAAATATGAAAGTTCGGGATATTTTTCGAAAAAGTTGAACTTGTGGTCATAAATCAAAAATATATTGAAAGTTCAGGATATTTTTGGAAAAAATGGAAGTTGGGGTCATAAATCAAAAATTGCTGAAAGTTTGGGCCATAAAGTACTATTAACGCAAAAAAAAAAAAAAGAAGTGGCGCCTTGCTCTCTAGCAACTTCATTGTCATTTAATGGAATTAAGCGACAAACATCGCAAAAAGTTGAGGTTGCTCTCAAGAAGAAAGGTTGCCGTGGAGAAAACTTTTTGGAGTAAAATCAAATACTTTGCGAGGAAACTTTTTGTGACGAAAAATTTCGTTACAATTATATATATATATATATATATATATATATTGTAGTGGTTATATAAACAACCTTTCATATATTTCATCCTCTAAATAGATCGTAAGCCTTTAAAGTTTAAGCACTCGCCGATATAGAATTTATAGGGAACAAATTTGGTGAAGATCGAATGTTTGATAGTTCTATCGTGATGGGCTGCATGATTATCACGAAATCGGCAAAGTCTTTTTTTTTTTTTTGTTTTGTTTTTTTGAAATTTTAATTCTGAATAGTTAATTTCCTTGATGTATAGTCACGAGAAAGTGAAAACGACGAAATTGAGAATATCCCAACTAATTGTTTACTTAGATCCTCGATTAAGTTGGGTGAACTTTAAAAATACCCAAAACAAATAGAAGTATAAGTTTTATACCCACAAGTTTAAAACTATAAGTTTTATACCCAAAAAGCTATGAAAAGACAAAAATAACCTTTACTTTTGGGCCCACTTGTAAGTAAAGTTAAAAAATATATTGTTTCTTTCTCTTTACTCGGTCGGCTGTTTTTCTGAATTTTTTCAATCTATTTCTTCCAATTCAGTTCATGAGGCCGTGTAAACATAAATTTTTTTTCCAAAAAAAATTAAATAAAAAATCGAGAAATTCATTTATTGACAACAACCAAATCAGAAGAAATTCAGTTACAGTGTTCTACATTTATTGACGAATCAGAAAATACAACAAAATGAAACAACAACAAATGTGTAACGCAAATTTATAAACATTGAAATTGTAGAGAGAGAAATAATCGAAGTTCGTCTAGTTTTATGCAATTTTGGGTGTGAATTTGGTGCAATTTGGACGCTATTTAGCTGAAACTAAAAAGGTACATTTCAATTTTGCATATTTGTCGTGGTACTATCTATTAGAAAGTGCATAAATTATTCATGTTCTTGTTTACACGGTATAAATATATATTACACGGTTGAAATTATTTTTCTACTATATGATATTTTCTGGCCTTGTTTAACATATATTAAGTAGTTATGTTATCATTTGAAAAATATATTAAGGTGTGTTTGATAGAAAGTTAGGATTTGGTAGGATAAATAAACATGAGATTATTTGTATGAATAGAAAGTGAGATAAATTATTTATATTAGTGTTTGATATGTATAATAAAAAAGTAAGATAAGTTTAATAGGTGTTTGGTATCAAAGACAAAACTCAAGATTAAATTGAAATTTACAAGTATAACCTTGTGATTTTTTATCTTCTAAGATACAAAACCTAACACTTCCTTATTTTTTTTAATCTATTTTTTATTTTGTAAACTAATTTAATTTTTTTTTCATATCTTTTTTTTTTTTGTATTTTGTATTTTGTAATATAATTTAATTTTTTATATAGGGAGTATTAAATATTTATTTACTTTTTTTTTTTCATAGCAAACCCACTCTTTGAAAGCATTTAATCCGGTAGAGATTGAAATGGGTGATGCTGTAATTCATGGTTTCGACTTTCGACCACATATAAACACATTGAGAAAATCAAATCATAAAAAAAACGCAAAGGGCAAAATTGTAAGATTCCAAGCAATCTCATTCACTGTTTGAGCTTGTTAATTTTATCCGTCGAATTCAATGGGGCAGATTATCAGGAAAACACAGTAAAACAACGCCGGGCCTTTTATTTATCCGGGGCTTCCATGATTATTTCTCCACATTACCAAACACCCAGATAAACCTAGATAGGCCTAGATAACTTGTGCTATCTTGGTTTATCTCATCCACCAAACACACCCTTAGTTGATAATCATGATTAAACAATGAATAATTCGGTTTTGAAGATATGAATTGATTCTAATAATGCTTACACGGTTTTATGTTCATTTTTACCGTGTAATGTTAGGTTACACCGTGTAAATAGATTAAACCGTGTAGCTGCAGACTTATTACAATTTTAGTGTTTTTGTTTGTAATTTGACTTAAATTTTTTGGTTCACTTTGCAGTGATGTCTCAAGTAAAAATATTTATTCGTCACGGTGGGCATTGGCAGAGAAGCACTTATGTAGGGGGCGAGGGTGTTCTAGTACATTTGGCCATGACAGAAATTACCCGTGACAATCTATTACAAGAGATCCGTGATCAAACAGGCGATGCTGAAGCCGAATATATGCTCTACTATTTGACTGATACAGGCGATCATGGAACGGTTAAGGTAGCTTTAAGGAGTGACGTTGATTTGTTGAGATTGATTGTGGAGCAGTAAAAAAAGGCAACTGTTTATGTAATTAGCAAGGATAAGAATATTGCCCGGAGCACTCCTAGAACGCAAGGTTCTAGGGTTTTTACGAGTGTGAATACTGAAGAGCCGAGTTGGGAGGGACTACATTCGGAAGAAGAAAGGGTCGAGGAAGACGAAGAGAGGGTCGAGGAAGACGAAGAGAGAGTCGAGGATGAAACGGCCGCGGAAGAAAGGCAAGAAAGGGCTGACGAAGAAAGGGATGCAGTGGATTTGTCCAATTTATTTGAGTCATTAACCCTGGAGTTCGGTGCATGGATCCGAGATCCGAGACAGATTGATAGGATTATTGGGCATCGCAACATTAATTCCGAGTCTCAACCTACCTGCCGTGGCGACAATGCTAGAGCAAATCCGGATGTTATCCGAGCTTGGCTAATTCCTCATGTTCATCTAGACACTGCACTGCCATTGGGGTTTATCGATGGAGATTATTCTGCGCCCTTAGTTGGTGCATTGCGTGTTGGTGGCCTGTTCAAGAAAAAAGATGATTTGGCGATAGCAGTCGGACTTCATCAAATGGAGAACCGACATGAGTATAAAGTTGAAAAATCAGACACTTACCGTGTGGGGTACATATGCAAGAAGAAAGGGTGCGAGTACTTGTTGCGTGCAAAGCAGAAAGGGGATATATGGTGCATTGGAAAATATACCGAACGCCATACATGCTATGTCGATTTAGACGGGAATACACAGCGCCAATACCCCGCAAATGTTTTAGGAGCATACTTTGCACGGAGATTGATCACTGATGGTGTCGTGCTGAAGCCGAAGGAGATGGCTAATGAGATGCGAGCTGAGTACGGTATTGAGATTGATTACAGTTTTGCCCTACGAGCGAGGAACATCGCTATAGAGATGACGTATGGAGGTTTCGAGGAGTCTTATGAGAGACTCCCGTCTTATCTATACTTATTGAGGGAGAAGAATCCAGGTACCCGCGTATGATATCTCGACATCCCGTACCTCCGATCGATTGTGTTATATGTTCCTTGCTTTAGGACAGTCCATTGAAGCATGGCAGAGTGATTTGCTCCGTTCCGTGATTGTAGTGGATGGGGCACACTTGAAGGGGAAGAATAAAGGGACCTTATTTGTAGCTTGCACCAAGGATGGGAACGAGCAAGTGTTTCCACTTACCATTGGAATTGGGCCGATCGAGGATGATGAGTCTTGGACTTGGTTTCTCACTAGGGTGCGTCACTGTTTTGGAGCACCAACGGACCTGTTAATAGTGTCCGATGGCCATATCAGCATCGAAAATGCCATTCGGAATGTCTTCCCACATGCTTCTCACGACTTTTGCTTCTACCATTTGATGAAAAATATGGTAATGTACGGTAGGCACGCACTTGGAAGATTTGAAGCAGCGGCCTATGCCTATCGTGATTCTACTTTCGACGAATATTTTGAGCCTTAAGGGGTAGCGGAATACACCAGAGGCTGTGTGACATCAGAGTGCATCGGTGGGCGCGTTCGAAGTGCCCCGTTCCGCGCACGAGTTTCATGACTTCAAATCCCGCGGAGACAATGAATGCTAGACTCCTATGGGCAAGGCGATTGCCGATATGCGCTATGATCGAGGCTTATCGTATAATAGTGGAGAAGTGGTTCGAGGAACATCAGGTGAGGGCCGTCTCAAGAGATCACGAGGTGACCGAAAATGCCTTTGTGAAGATGTCAGCAGCCGCAGAATGGGCCCGACACTACACCACTCGTGGGACGCCGGTACCAAACGTGTATAGGGTAGAAGGTGACAATGGGACTTACATTGTCGATCTTCAGAACTCCACGTGCGAATGCAAGGAGTTTGATTTGGATGGGATGCCCTGTCGACACGCTTGTGCCGCTCTCAGGCATGCTGCAGTTACTTGGTTTTTTATACAGTTTGTATTGATGCCTTTGGTCCTATGTCTTTTAATTATATTTATTCTATTTCCAGGTTTGCCGGTGGCCGTGCTACTGACTACGTCAGCCGTTACTTCAAACAGTCGACGCTCGTGGCAGTCTATTCGCCCAATATTGAGCCGGTACCCCATCCGGAGGCTTGGAGCGTTCCGGAGGAGGTTGCTTCCCTTGTCGTTCGGCCGCCTCTTATCGAAAAGCAAGCAGGGAGACCGCGTATGAGCCGGCGAGATCCACAGTGGAAGATATTCCGGCCAATCAGCAACAATGCTCTCGATGTGGTCAATACGGGCACAAGAGACGATCATGCACGTCCTCAAGCCAAATCGGTGATGTGGATCAACACGAAGGTGGTGTACGGCGTCGAAAGAAAAAAACGTGTAGCATTTGTCACTGTGAGGGGCATACTAGGCCCAGATGTCCGTCGAGACCCATTGATTAGATTTGGTGTTTTTTGTTTTTGTTTTTAGGGTTTATTGGCGATCTATTTCAGATTCTCTGCACTTACACGGTTATAAATGGTATTTCGACCGTGTACACGGTATTTATTTGTTATTTACCGTGTAAATGATCAAAATTGAAGAAAGTCAACAATTTCTGTATTTACACGGTTAATTATTTTTTTCGACCATGTACACGGTATTTATTTGTTATTTACCGTGTAAATGGTCAAAATTGAAGAAAGTCAACAATTTCTGTATTTACACGGTTAATAATTTTTTTCGACCGGGTACACGGTATTTATTTGTTATTTACCGTGTAAATGATCAAAATTAAAGAAAGTCAACAATTTCTGTATTTACACGGTTAATAATTTTTTTCGACCGTGTACATGGTATTTATTTGTTATTTACCGTGTAAGTGGTCAAATAAAGTTAACCAACTTCAAAAAACTCAAAATTTATCACATATTTTGATCATTCGGGTTTCAATCACACTGCACAACCATTAAGTAAGTGCTACAAAACAATTAGTTTTACATAAATTGCCTAAATTGTTTCTAATTGTAGAATTTAGAGAACTGAGCTATTGGTAACATACGTTGGTCTATAGAAACACTATAAATGTCATTCAATAGAGTACGTCACGGATTTATGAAATGGTTTTCACTTTGATATGTTGTTAAATAACGATGTATGAAGCTTAATTTGTCTAAAACACGCGTTTTTTTGATTAAAATATGAATTTTTCCAATAATTCATACTTACACGGTTTAGGGCTCATAGTTACACGGTTTCGATGAAATTTCAACCGTGTAATGACAGACGCGGCTTTTTCCAACAACTTTACAAGTTTCATTCTAATTTCGAAAACAACTCATAAACAATTTCCATTTACACGATCATAACCAATCCACCAACATCATAAACAATCATAAAAAAATCATAAAACATTCATAGCAAGTAAAAAAATCATTAAAAAATCATTAAAAAATCAATCGACATCTCATCGAGAAAGCAAAAAAATCCTCCTAGCAATAGTCTTACGGAGCTTAGCAATGTATTGTGGAGAGGGTTTGGCTGTCTTAGGCTTCTTGGCAGCAAGTATCCTTTCCACGGCCAAACATGCAAGTGGACCACAAGAAATTTCATCATCTTGACGAAATTGCTTGTGAGCTGCGAGGAATTTGATCTGCATCTCATCCTTACGCTTCGTGAAATGTGGATGTTGCTGCCAATAGTTAGCCACGTGCAACAGTCTAGGAAATAGGCGGGATATGGGAAGAATCTGAGCTGTACGATGGTCGATCTCTTGCAATGTTTTCAACTCGTGCAAGAGTGAATCGTACACTTCTAAACGCCACTCCTCAATGCATGCCCGGAGTACGATCCAGTGATCGGTGGTCAAGTGGCACACAAAGATAAACTAGAAGAATTTTTTTTAATAAATATTATGTATCAATAAACCCGGATATAATTTAAAGTGGAATATAATTTTGAAAATAGTAAGTGGACTATAGCATAACTTACATCGTCTCCACAAATCCACGGCGTGTAAGTGTTGGTCCCTCCGAATAGCTCGATTAATTTCTTCTCGGGTTTCCACTTCGAGTATATACAGGTTTTCGCCAATCCCAATGTGGGGTCGTCTTCGTGGAAACCCTTAAGTATCCTTAGCATCTCCGGCTTATAAACAAAATAATAAAAAAATTAAAAAACATACTAAAATAAATAATAAAATATTTGAGAACCCGACAAGAAAATACTCACATAAAAGTCAATGCCGGCAATAATAGTTCCCGCGAACCCGACGTGAGTATCGCATGACAACCTCAAGCGAAGTCGAGTCCTCCAATATAACAAGTATAGCTCCATCACCTAATATAAAACAAGTACCACAACACATGTTAGAAAATAATAATAATAATAATAATAATAATAATAATAATAATAATAATAATAATAATAATAATAATAATAATAATAATAATAATAATAATAAAAACATATATAATGAGATATAAAAAAATTAACCTCAGCAGTGAATGAAACGCTCATATCCTCGATAGACTCGAACAGTGCCTGAGGAAGATGGTAAGGAGGTTGTTGCCTAGTGAGAACCACAGCAGTCGGGCCCGCATTTCTAAACTGCTCGTACGCTTCCCTAGTAGTCCGGGTTGAATGCGGGGTCTCATGGACTGTGTAAGGGCTCTGCAATGCGAGAGACGGCTTCAGAACCCGTCCCCCTGCCCTACTAGCCTCCGCTCTCGTCTCAGGGACATCTGAGTCCACACTATCAGCATCGTCCTCCATCTGGATGTGCTGAGGCTCATAAGGGATCGAATCTACATCCCTAATAAATGAACTGTCAGACGAGGATGCCCTTCTTTCTTCCTCGAACTGCTCATATGCGTGTGGGGGCGTCCTCGATCTCATAGTACGAGGCTCAAATCCAGGCGCATGATCGGGAGTAGGAGATCGCTGGCACTGGCTAACAGGAGTAGGTGATCGGTGCCTAGACCGTCTGCTGCCGTTCGATCCTACGATGCCCTTGAGGTGCCCGACGAGAGACTTAGCCATCCGGGCAAGAACTCCCTTCTCAGATGTATCTTCTGCTAGCCGGTGGACAGCTCTGTCAAGAATCTTGTCGATCCAATCATCATTCTCGCATCCACGACGGCACGGATCTCCGTGCACACAGCATACAAGATGCTCAGAAGACTGAGGACGGGACAGCTCTTCCCTAGGACACTTCGACCGAGAGGATTCTGGCATTTCGAACTGGAATCGCTCCGGGATATGGCCTCTAGTCTCTGAAGAGGCCCGGGCTACTCGAGGCTGTTTGGGACGACGTGGTTGCACTATGTCCTTCTTCGCATCGCGGCATTTTAATTTCTGCACAACCTTCGCCATCTCCCTTGCTGCCCTCGACTGTCTCTGCTGTGGCGGCACTTTCTTGTGTGCGTGGCGTTGATTCGGGTTAAACCTCAGAACCAACGGATCCGGCCACTGTAATGACTGTGTATACGGCTCAGCATCCTCCATATCCGGCTCGGGTTCGAGCGTTCGAAAGGTTACGAGCTACAAAAAAATATTACACCATAAGTAATTAAGATTAAAATTATAAACATGCTTTATTAATAATAATAAAAATTAATAAAAAAACATAAAATATCATAATCCGAATATTAATTAATCAATAATGCGATTAACAAAATATATCATAATTAATTATAAGAATAATAATTAAGAATAATTAATTAAGACATAATAATAAATTAGAGCATACAAATGTATTCAAGTAATATTAATCAATAATACTTAATTAATTATCAATAATAATAATTAATTAATTAAATATAATTGATTAATTATTTATAATTAATGAAGAGTAATTACCTCATGACTGTCGTAAAATGTAGTAAAGTCCAAATGGGATTGTCGAGTGTGCCATCTCCTAAGTCGGGGCGTCAATAAATCATTCAAGCGATAGCCACACGCTCGTCCTAATGCCGGAATTGCCTCGTAGGCCCACAAGTTCAACGCCCACACCGGTCCGTATAAATGGTAGCCCGACGTCGCCCCAGCCCCAGTAATCTCCGATGGGTCTTTCTTCATGACTCCTAGCTGGTGACACAACACTTGGAACGACCACGATCCCCATGGGAATCTATACCAGCCACCTCGATCCTCTACTAATGCCCATGCCCAATTTTCGATAGTCTGAGTATCACGGCATAGCAAAACGTAGTAGTACATGAGCAGATTCGCGGCGCTCAAGTACTGATCCGGGGTCCCCATGCATATGTTTGTATTCGTGAAATCATTTAATAGCCTTTTATCCTTCACCTTCTCGCCATTATACCAAGTATAGAAGAGGCTATTCTGAGGAATGACGTGTGGACCTCGGTGGGGGTCGAAATCGGAAAGGAAAGGCCCAAATATTAAGCCGGTGACGAGACAAAACTCTTGTGCCCCGAACCGAAGATCTTGCCCGCCCACGTGAAACCACCTCTCGAACTCCGAGAATGAGCTATCCATGAGCTCTCGGGCCAATAACTCGTGCAAGGCAACGTTGGCGGTACCGTTCCTCTTGATTTCTAGCAAGTATCCGAAAGGCCCGTCCGTGAATTGTTGCAAAAGTTCTTCCCCACCTATACGCTTTAAGACAATAGGTATTTGCTTAATTACAATATCTCGAGTGTATAGGTTCACTCGAGCCGGAAAACCTTGCATACGAGGTCGGTACCATGCGTATCTAGGCTGCAAAAGGTACGTCACAATTATTCGTCACATTCAGACAAAAAAAAAAGAGTCAAAAAGATAAAAAAACATAAAAAAACCACATTTCTGTCTTTACACGGTTGATTTTATTTTTATACCGTGTACACGGTTGAAATTTAAGTCAACCGTGTAATTGAAGTTGTTGACTTTGACTGTTTGTCCACTTACACGGTAATTTATATGTTTTAACCGTGTAAACAGTTAAAACATATAAATTACCGTGTAACTGGTCAAAACAGACAAAGTCAACAACTTACACGGTTAAATATATATTTCAACCGTGTACACGGTTGAAATATATATTTAACCGTGTAATTATAAACTGCAGAAAAACTAAAATCGATTTCACTAAAATACGACATATCGGACACATTTATCACGTTAATTAGGTTTCTAAATACTTAATTAACAAAGCCCAACAATATCTCACTAAAAAAAAACAAAAAAAAAATTCAAACTCACCGGCGGCGGCGGCATAGGTAGATTGGCCCGTTCTTCCACACTGGGCACTCGACGCCCTTTGCCGCGATTGGAAGGGCCTACTGCTTCGTCGCCGAAATTTGAGTGGCCGGAGTCCATTTCTAAATCGACGGCGACAAATTTGTGTTGCACGATTGTTTTCAAAAAAAAAGTTACACGGTGGGGAGGAGGAAGACTGAATCGTGAAAGTGGGGTAGTGGGGTAGGGTTAGGTTTTTTTTTTTACTTTTATCTTTATTTACCTTAAAGATAAGTGAGCCTAAATAGTAAGGTTATTCTTGTCTTTTCATACCTTTTTGGGTATAAAACTTATAATTTTAAAGTTGTGGGTATATAACTTATATAACTATTTGTTTTGAGTATATTTATACATTAAGACGATTAAGTTTATACTAGTATTATTTTTAAGGTCTACACTACACGCCATCGCACTCCACCAATTGTATTTGTAACTATTACTCTAAAAAAACAAATGGTAACGATTTTGAATAAGAAACATTAATCTACTCATTGTGGACATACTCTCTGTGAAAATGTTGATAAATATTTTATTTTTTAAATTTTAATTTTTTTAGTAAGATTTATTTCTAATATTTTTCTTTATATATCATCATCGCGTTAATCGAAATACATTAATTATACTTATAGTAGATAGGTGATCAATCTTCCTATTTGAATATAACCCTAACCTAGCAACGAATTAAATTAGAAGTTTTGAAAACTAAAACGCTTACAATCAATCTATCTTAAAAAAAATTGATCTAATTAAGTGCTCGTTTGGTTCAAGTTGGGTAACGAAAAGGGAATAAAATTAAGTCAAGTAAGGGAATGGTAACAATAATGATTACTTTTATTGAGTGTTTGGTTCAATAGTTACAAGAGACTCATTTGTGAGGAGGTTCTCTTTCTCCTTGTTTCCCCTTCTTCTTGAGAGATAACAAATTAATGGATTGGGTTACCCCTAGTAAGAAAAATAAATAATCTATTACTCAAATCAAACAAAATGTAATGGAATCAATTACTTGATTTCCTTTCCATACTAAAAAAAACTTGAACCAAACATGGCATAAATATATAACAAAATTAAAAAGTGATAAAAGAAAAGAAAAGGAGAAATCTATTAATAGTATAGAGTAGGAATCTAAACCCTTATTCTTCCATTTCACTTTCAAGAATTGAACAATTAATACTGTTAAGGCAGACTGTCCCATTAAAATACAAACCACAAAATCCCAAATTTCAAACACAAATAGTACAAATTAATCTATGTCACTTTGACATTTCTCCAGTGATTAACTCTTAGAAATAAGTGATTTAATCACACCTTTCTTCACATTTTTTAGAAAAAAGAAAAAAAGAAAAAAACAAATTACAAAAGCAGTTTTGTCCATTTCAAAGCTAACCATAAACTAAAATACAACCCAAAATCTTACAGCAGTGGAGAAAAATACACGAGATTTATTAAGTACTTAATATAAAAGTACCTTGATTGGTTAAGGACAAAGTAATACGTTACAAAAGTGTTGTTTTTAATGTGTAAGAGTGTGTGTATTTTTGTGTGCGTTTTCACATTTTTGTGTGACTAACTTCAGTTCCCTATACAGTTTCACAAGATTATGATTATAATATTAATTTTATTAAGTCTGTTCGAATTTGACTTTTGCATACAAACAGCAAAAGAGACACATTTATTCCTACCAAATACTCTGCCATTGTTGAAACCAACATTTGATTAAAATATTTTCCACCAGAATAATACAATAACAAGCTTACAAGAAGAAGGGTTTTCAAACTTAATTTAGGTCAATATTTCGTTTTTCAATTATTGAAACTATGAGTCTATTTAAGAATCCAAATATGTAAAACTCACGAATATATATAAGAATTAAAATATTTTACATGTCCCAATATTATATTTTATAAATTTAGAGATAGATGCTCTGTTATAGATCATAGATGTATCACAAAATCACGTTATTATATAATTTTAAGGTTTTGACTTCATTGGTTCTAATTATGTTTGGAAATACTAACTATGCTTCTAACTATATAAGTCATGATTAAATATTTATATAATTATGTTTATTATAAGATTGTGTATTTTATTTATAAATTGATGCTTAAATATCTTCATAGTTATTGTTTCTTGTAATTATATTTAAATCAATGATAGTCATAGATCAAAATAAGATCAATGATTTAAATCTTATTCCTAATTTTCACACCCAAACTTATTTTTATATAAATCAAATTATATATAAGGTTGACCGTACCTTTTGTTATAATAATCACGAACGACACATGACACAATAAACAAAAACGGTAATTTTTGAAACTTGAAATTAAATACAATTTGGAAGGTATTAGTGATTTCGGAATCAACACTTACCTTGTCCAAAAGATAAAATATTCAAAAAAAAAAAAAAAAAAAAAAAAACTATTCGTATATAATTATTTCAATTTGACTCAATCTTAAACTGATTGGATTCATAATTGACCGAACCAATTAAAACATAACTCGAGCAATTTGATAAAGTGGAGTGAATTGAATCAAAGACGAACATTTAAAAAAAAATAAAAAAATTCAAAACAATAAAAATATCCAAATATACTCTATTGATATATTGAAATAAAATCACAAAAACAATAAAATCAGAACATTACAAAAAAAAAAAAAAAAGTAAAAAGTATTTATTATTTCTGAATCAGAACATTTAATTAAGCAGCTTGAGAAAGCTAAGCTCTTCTTCCTTGGAGTGTTTTTCGATGTGGTGTTGTTTCACCGTTTCGACCACGCTTTGTTACTTCCACGCTGTCTTTTTCCCTTTGCACAAATCTAAGTGCAAACCACTTAGCACTAAATGCGACATTAATATTAATACTACACGACTTTTCACACCCCACATCGCACGCACCCTATTTCTTTACATAATTTTGGACACAACAAATGGTGTACTATGCAAATAACATTTCCTTTTGAGCTTCAAGATTTAAAAGTATGAATATTGAATGAGTCATGTAAGAGCCACTTTTGGGTTAATTGAAGATACTAGTAGTATGTACTCTTTCCTTTTCAAAACCTTTGCGACATCGAGATGTGACGGTTGCGTCGGAGCTGAGGAGACACGATCGAGATGAGGCCGCCCAGAGGAGGCCTCATTTTCGATCGATAGATCATCTCGTCATACGGCCTTCGGTAGAATTTCAAAAACGGGGTGAACGATTCTCGAGATTTCTCGACCCGATTAGGTTGAGGCTCCCTCCGAAAGAACATCGCCGGCGATTTGAGGAAAGAAGGATTCGGGGTCCTCGGGTGTCGGATCATCGACGGGTCGAAATCCAATTTTTGGGTCCTCTGCGGCATCGGTGTCGAGGGGAAGAACCCCTTTCTGCTCACGTCGAAGTTGCCGCGTGGCCCCCTGGCCACCGGCGAGGCGAAGGAGTAGGACCTAGCATTGAGGGGCGAGATGGCGGGGCCCGAGAACGCCACCGTGGGATTCGTGGGTCCCACTTTCGAGGCGGACGTGTCCCCGAACGAGAGGTACCATGGCTTCAACGAGTCGAGATGGTGCGAGACAGTGAACGAGAACCTCGAGGAGGAGCACGCTCCGAGCTTTGCCGCGGTCGAGGGGTCGAACCGGAGGGAAGCCGCGCGCGGGTAGCAGTTGAAGTTGTCGAACTCGATCGACTCCTCGTAATCGAGAGACGACACGACCGCGGTCAACGACGAGAGCTCGATAAACGGCTTCACTCCCTACATCATCACCAAAAAAAGTTCAACCATCTTTAGAAATCGCCATAACTACTTTCAATTACATCAAACACACCATGAATTAAAAGATTAATTATACCTTCCAAAGATAAGAAAAGAGAGAAGGAGGATCAATGACAAATGCCTTATGAAGGCGGCCAGGGTAATGATCACCAAGAATCTTCAATGTTGCTAGTAACATGTTCATAAAGGAAGAGGCTGACCTAAAAAAGCCTGCAATAAAAACACATTAGTCAACAAGAATTTTAACGAACCCCTAAAACAAATAATCATTAAAAAACAAAATCAAAAGGTCAATAAAATTCAAAATCAGTGGTGGATGATTGGTTCTTTCTGACATATTTAGGTGAAAAAGAAAAAGAGAATAATTATAAATTTTTTGCAAAATAAAATTAATTATGGGAATTGCCATATATACCCCTACAAACCCCTAGGCATGACCGTGACACCTCAGGGGCAGTCCGGGCAATTTCTGAAAAAAGTTTCAGACACCCATCTGCCTACTTTCCGACATAACATGAAATTTAATTGAATAAATAGGCGTGACATGGAAATTAAATTAGGATATAGTAGTAAATTTTAACAAAAGGTGTGTATTTGAAGGTATTTTTCAGAGAGATTTTGAAGTGGGTTGTGGAATCCCCATGTTTATTGGAATTTGCACATTCATTTAGGATAAAAGCTGGGTTCTGATTTGGTGAAAACTTTAAATACTTTCTTCATCAAAATTTACACATATATACATACAAAGAATAATTTCATTATGAACACGAGTAAAGTTTTTACAATTAAAATTAAAAGAGAAAACTTACTTGCATCGAAGAGGAGAACAAATTGCTCAACATTTTTTGGCATAGTTTGAATGGCCACTTCCAGTGTGAAAACAAGCAACTTTGTAAACCTACGGCAAAAGGAATATAAATTATTATTTTTGCATAAATAAAATTTTATTACCAATTAGGTGAAGAATAAATTTGAAGTTGTGGGCCTGGAAAAAGAAGAGCTTACAGTTTCTGAGAATGGAATTTCTGGTAATCTTGCTTGATTCGAAATATCTGAATTTGAGCAAAGTTCATAACACATTAAATCCAAATATAGAAATCATTTTAAAAAAACAAATAATACTAATAATTAAAAATAAAAATTACCAAAACGGGTCTTAATTCATCGTCATTTCCAGCAACGTAAGCTACTCCATCAGCGAGCTCAGCAGAGAATTCATCAGCTATTAAATTATCTAAAAAAAAATCACATTAAAATCAGTGAAAAATTAAAAAAAAAAATCTGCTCATCCCATACTAGTATTACTTTACTGCATGCTACACACACACACGCACTTTCAAAAAAAAAAAAAAAAAGCAAGATTCTCACTTCAAACTACAGAACAAAAACAAAAATGTCAAAACAAGTAGAGAGATAAACATATACACTAGTAACTAGTTCGTGAAAAATGTGATAAGAAATGCTTACATTTTAAACTTCCCACAAAAAAAAATTAAAAAAAAAAACAATTTTTAAAAAAAAATAGAGAGAGAGTGAGAGAAACATACCAGTTCCAATGGAGTCTCTCCAAGAAAGGCAAGTTCTGAGTTGCTTAGCTGCTTTCTTCACATTATCTCCTTTTGCTTTTAGAAATCTTTCGACACAAGCATTGTTGCAAAACTTCTCCTGCAACCCAAAAAAAAAAAAAAAACGCACAAATACGTGTGGGTGTGTGTGAGTTTTCATATCAGATCATGTCCACTAACAATGAAAGAATGCAAGTGATGAAAACACGCAGTGGGAGGTGCAAGTGTGTGAAGCAAACCTGCTTGATTGTGAGCGGTGCTTGTTTCTTGAGAAGCTCAAGAACTGACTGAACTCTGTTCTTCTCCTTCTGGGGTTGGCCATCTTTCCTTCCCATGATTACTATCACTGTGTGTACTGCGTTTTTATTTTCTCTCTCTCTCTGTTTTTTTTTTTTGAATTTGAGAAAAAAAAGAAAAAAGAATTAGATGGTGGATTGGAGGGTGTGAATCTATCAAGAAAACACAAAGATATGATACCACTCTTCTTCTTCACGCAACCATTTCAAAATCCAAACTGAAACACAGAGACAGACACCGATGTGCGTGTTTTCTTACACCTACTGAGTGTGTGTGTGTGTGAGAGAGAGAGAGAGATAGAGAGAGAGAGATGTGAGAGCGATGGGGTGTGTGTGGAAAAAGAGCCCGTATTTATAGCCGTGACGGAAGCCGTTAAATGGAGAGGGGTGGCTAACGGAATACGTCGGACTACTTCTATAGTTCTATTCAATGATTTCCGCTTTTGCCCCTCTAATTATTACTACACTCATTCTTGGTCTGGATTTGCCTTTTATCATGTTTGCTTACGGCAAAAATCAGCATGGAACCGTTTTCGTACTTTACCTTTTCTGCCCAAATTCTTTGCCTTTCTTTTTTTCAAAAAAACAAAAATTTGAAATAAAATTTCATTTGCTGAGATAATAGTTGATAAGAATACTTTGACTTATTGGAGTTTATATGTATAGTGATGCAAAATATTTGTGTTTATTAGATTAATATGTAGTTCTTCCGTCTCACTTGATTTCGCATGTATGTTGAATATATGTGAAGTATAAAATATATAATAAATCAAATAGGGTGAAATGGAGATAGTACAATTTACTCGGATTGAATTGAATCGTTTGTATTTTTACTGTAGCTGCTTATTTGGCGTTAGAATTTGACAGGTATAAAGCGATACTAATATTAATGCTCGGAAGATAAGACCTACCGTGCGTATATTATTCGAAATCTCCAAATATTTTGAAAGTTTGTTCAAATTTGAAGGGAAAAAACAAAGCTTCAGCTAAGCAAGAGCTAAAAATTACGTTAAAGTGTCAAGATTTGGCCCTATTATTAACCTATTTTTGAATTTTTGCTTTTCAAATTTATAATAAAATGTTCGTTTCTTTGGACCTTGTTATATTCGAATTCAATTTATCGGACGTAAAATTTATATAAACTATATATAGATTTCTAAAATAATTGCACTACTTATGTGTGGCATCAAAAAAAAAAAAAATGTGTTACAGTATTTAATTATGTGATTATCTTTCACCATATATATTTTCCTTATTTCTCAAAAATAATTAATCAATATTTTTCGAGTCAAAGTATAACTACAAGAGTATATATGAAACATAATAGGTTAGTGACATTATTAGTAGAGTCATGTAAGCCTATGTTTTCATATATTAATTATTATTATTGTGGTCACCTCAAAATATTGTCGTTTATAGGTAAAGTGACACTACGTTGGAATTTAATGTGACGTTAATGGGTCTGAAAAAGGTTTCGACTATACATCTATAGTAGTATATGTATATTAAAATGTAACTAATTCTGAAGTTGCCAAATTGTGGCTCTTGATGCTCAACTAGATTTAAATTTATTATTAAACTTGTCGTAAAAGATAAATGTCGTCGGCATGCAAGTTGATATGGATTGGTGTGTGTAATCCTAGTTACTCAATATTGATTAATTTTATAACCTTAAAGGCAGGGGCGAGGCCAAAAAAATTTGATGGCGGGGGCTGAGTTTCATGTTCAAAATTTAAGAGACAAAGTTCCATACAATATAATTTGATGACGGGGCTTGTACACTAAATTATGCATAATATACATAAAAAATCATAATTTTACTAGAATAATTTTTTTTTTTTTTTTTGGTAGGGTGGGCTTTAAGTCCACCCTTGGTTACATCTGGCCTCGCCACTGCTTAAAGGGATCAAGATATAATAATAATGTGACCTCTATGTTTTACGCATAAAAATTAAAAGAGGATATTTTTTTTTCTTTAAAAATGTAGAAAGAGGAGATAATTTTAGAAGGTTACAATTCAACGCAATTTTGGAAAAAGAAATAATCAATCTATCAAAATATGTAAATACTACATGTAGGCAAAGGGATGAGTGCAATGTATAAAATTAAAACATTATGTTGAGGAAATTTAATTAATTGTGATGATTATCATATGTCTTGATATGGGGCCGGAATAAGGGTTCTCATACTCGTCAGACCGGGCCGGTCGATGTCCTATTAGAATTGAATCATTCATCCCTTTAAAAGGTTTTGTAAGGAGAGAGAATTCTCCAATTTATATTTAGAGTCTCAGACATTTCCCAAGTTGATGTGAGACAAATATGAAGCTTCAATATGACTCATCACGAGTAGGCCGGAATGACATAGGCTCTACCGTGAATAAGCAAACTATTATCAATCTTGGACCGACTCTGATACTATATTAGAATTGAGTTATTCACCCCATTAAAAGGCCTTGTAAGAGAGTGGGTCATTTAATTTATATTTAAAGTTCGAAACCTTTCTCAAATCGATGTAGGAAAAATGGGTGGCTTCAACATATCCCGAGCCTAACAAAAGTCGGTTTGGAGATCAATTCGAAATTCTTTAAGTGCTGCAAAATGACAACACAAAGTCGAATTTGAAACACTATTTATAGTACAAATTTGACCGAACCGACCTGAACCCACCATGCTCGAAGCTATGTGGGTAGGGCCGGTCAAGGCCTACAAGCCTTGGGCCCAAAATTTTGGGCCCCATAATTTTTTATTTTTTAATAATACTACTACTCAAATCTTAATTCTTGGCATTATTATACACAATCCTAAAAAGAATTAAAAAGAAACGTGATCTTTCTTTTATTTTTTTAAATATTGGGATCATGTGCTTGTAGTTCTCGACTCGCACACGCTCTCTCGACGCGGCGCTCAAAGCTTCTAATATTGCGTTATTTGAAGAGGGCAAATTGCTTACAAATGCTTATATTTCCTACAAGATTTTGTTAATCATACCGGTTAAATTGCATCAGCTCAAAGATCTTTCTTGAAGTTGGAGTTGATTAAGACATATCTATGATTAACTATGTTGCAAGATAGGTTGAATGAGTTGGCTATGTTATCAATTGAAAAAGAAATGGTTGAAGATTTAAATTACACAGATTTGATAAATACTTTTGCGTCTAAAACTGCGAGGCGTGTTATGTTGAGATACAAAATTTTTTCCATACTAAAACAAATTATTATTATATCTTCTATTGTTTTTTTGTATTTTTTTTTTGTTACTAAAAGGCCCACTTTTCTGTTTTCGTCTAGAGCTTGGCGGAGTAGAGGACCGGGCCTGTATGTGGGCAGAGCCAAAATTTTAATGGGCCACTAACTTTGTAGTTCATACCCACCCAAAATTAGGATGATTCATTTTTTTACAGCTCTAATCAAAATTATACAGTTTCATTCAAAATGTCGAATGTTAAAATAAACAATGCTCATCTAAAAACGCATAATTGTACACATCTAGTGTAAATATGAACATAATTAAGTTGTAGCACAAGTTCAGAATTGATTTAATATGCTCTTGATTTCACTAATAATTATTTTACCTAATAAATGTTGATAAAGAACTAAAGATCAATGTCCACTTGTATATACTAGCAAATAACACGTGCATTGCTCGTGAATATGTTATTTTTTACACTTTTTTTATATTAAAAATAGAACAAAGATAGATATAAAATGAATTGTTAATTTGCGTAAAATTAAAATAATAAGCAGATACCAAGCATGTTGAAAGACAAAAATGAAATCAAGTAAAAACTATAACCATTTATGTTTTGTTGTTTTGTTAAAAAAACATCTAGGCTATTGTTAATAAGTATAAATATTTTGAAATATAAATCGACATTCATATTAGATATTTTTTTGTTTAACTTTGATGGATGTCGAGTATTTTTTTTCATTTACTTTTTTGATAAATCTGTCCAATGTCTCATCATCATCACCGAGAATATTAGTGCAATCTTCAAACTTTTTTTTTTTCATTATTCCTCTTTTCCCTTTTCCTTGCACTTCACCATGTTGTAACTCTATATCAGATTTTTTTCTTTTCTTCTTAATATTTTTCGTTTTCTTTGCCTTTAGTTGGTTTAACCTTTTCTGTGAACTTTTCTTTACTTTTCCTTTATCATTTGTTGTCTTTATATGGTTGTGCTGCATCTTTGGATTGCATCAGCTATAAGTCACAAGTTCTCTTTTGTTGAGATATTATGTTAAGGGGGAACTTGAACCAAGTTAATAAACAATTTATTTTGATTCGATTCCAAAACCCTAAGTAGAATATTTCCCTTATTATTTTTGATGAATCTGGACAAGTTATACTTAGCAAATCTTGTATGTTAGGAAGCTTTTGTTTTAGTCTAGAAGCGCTAAGGATGAAGCAGTCAGAATTCGCGAAGCGTCAGGAAGCAAAGCGGGTCCAACAGTGAAAGCGTTAGCAGTAAAGGTTGTCAAAACGTCATGGAGACACTTCAGATTAAGATGCTTAGAGTGAGCTTCCGTTCAGTGGAAGCAAAGAGCTTTCAAGTCAGCTCACCCAAAGCGTCTCTGGTCTGGAACTGAACTTAAAGCGTCAATTAGTGCTAGTGTGATAAGTTTGACTCACATAATCGAAGTTTAATTTTCAAATGTTAGGATGTCTGACACCTCACCGCATAAAGCTTATGTGTCAACACACTATTGCACAACGGATGCGGCTACAGTCCGGAAAGTCAAGGTTAGGTGAAAATCGTCATACCTCTAGGTACGGCGGACTTCCCTTCCTAATCCTACAGTCTAAAAAGCGACTGACATGCCGACTTTTCCGGAAATTAAGGAACACACAACCTCTTCTATCTCAACGGGAAGTAGGGTTCCTTACTATAAATAGAAGGAGTTGCACACACTAAAACTAATGCACGAACAAATAATTCAAGTATACTACTCGCAAGAACTCAAATAAATCATCATTTACATACCTTTAGTTCTTTCGAAGCGCTTCCCTTTAGTGTGTCCTCAAGAAATATTTTTCTTGAGTATTGCAACTACTTTCTTTCTAGATTCAACCGCATATATCCATAACCTAGCTTCGAGAATCTTTATCCCTTTACTTGTGATCTTCATTGTAAAGGATTCTCATTTACGAAAGCCCAAAAACCCCAATACCAAGTCTATTGTGTTAGATTGAGTTGTAAGGTTGTAAAGTTTTTGTAGAAAAGATTTGTTGTTGTAAGGCTTCTCGAGAGCCCGTGAATCTTTGAGGATTCAAGTGCAAGTTTGTTACTAGCCTTGAATGACTTCCCCTTGGAAGTATAAAATAAGGGATACCAAGTGAAGGTATTCATCCCATTGTGGATAAAGTGGACGTAGGCGAGGCTCTCCGAACCACTATAAATGTTTGTGTCTATTTACCTTATTTACTGCTTTGATTTATTGCATACACGCACGCACGCTTTAATTATCAACAAGATTTTAATTTGCAATAAAAACTCAAGTCTCACCACATTCCGCACAGCACTCACACGAGCGAGAAGCTTCGAAAGCCTCACTAGCATTCGAAGCCTCTACTCGGCAAAAAGGCTTAAAAACGAAAGAGAAGTTAAACACTTCTCAATACACGTATTCACCCCCTCCCCCTCCCCCTCTACGTGTGTTGGTCACTTTCGAGACCAACATCTTTATCATCAGTTTTCACCGATATGGTTGTAGTCAAGAAACGTATTACAGATAAATTTTATAAGTTTAGCTCTCTATAGTACAAATTTATCTTCACCTTTAAAATATATACTCCCCTATCCTATTCTACTTGAGCAGCTTCTATTATTTTATACTCACGTGTATTCAAAAAAGTGCTCAAGTAGAATGAGACGAATGGAGTATTTGGTAAGATTAAATATATTTAGCTTAATTAAAAACTAATAAATAATAAAAACTAACCTCGTTGATTGATGATATATAATCACATTCAAATCAGAAATAAATAGTAAGATAATGTATGATCTTTTCAAAAAAATATTAGAATATACCATGCACTACTTTTTTCTTCTTCTTTTTTTTATATCAGAAAATAAACATTTTATTAACATAAAGAAAGAGGGTACAAGCAGTACCAACAAATACAGAGATCAAGCACCTTTCCAGTGTTCAACTAGAGAGTTCCCACTCCACACCGTGAAGCTAAGATTCATTTCCGCCTCTCCATTAGCCGCACACCAACTCCAAAACCGGTACTTAATTCTTCAAAAATTCCACTCTTTTTGTTCGAATCTCACCGAATTTCTCCATTTCCATAATACCCATACCACACACACCCAAAGCCCTCCCATCCTTTTCCTCCACACACCATCGCCTAGAACCCCGGCAAACGCACACCACAGTTGATTAATCGTCGTCAGCGCAACCCATGATACTCCAGCCCACCCAACGATCATGTACCACAATTACGCAACCCACTCACATTTGAGAAAAAGATGCTCGGCCGTTTCAAGTTTGAGTTTACAACAACAGCAAGCTTTCTCCTCCTCCTCAACCCGACTCGTCGCTTACAAAGATTCTCCATCGTGGGTAGGCGATTCCACAATAATATCCACCCCATCACATGAGCTTTAGCAGGCGCATACGTCTTCCAGATCCCACCAGCAGACCGCCACTATTCAACACGTAGCAGCCCGTTCCTTCCGACCTTCAACAACTCTGAGTAAGTGCAGCTCACTGAGAACACTCCGCCAGTCCCACCTATCTGTACTACTTTCTTGCAACTTAAACTGCTGCAAATAGTCAAGTAATTCCGCGGCCCCCTGCTGCTTCCTCTCCCTAAGAGCCCTTCTCCATCTCACATCCCAAACCCACCGCCCTCCGTCCCACCTCCCCATATTCTTGACCAACCCTTCTCTAGTCTCAATCAAATGATATAGACGAGGGAACATTACCTTCAACGGCTTCTGTCCGGGCCAAGCACCATTCCAAAAATCTGCCGCCTCCCCGTTCCCTAGCCGCTGAACTGCCTTCGCCCAAAACCAGTCCCCTTCTCTTCCCTCCACCCTACCCGTTATTCGCTTCCACCACCCCGACTTGCCTCCCTCCCTTCTATCTCCAATCTCTCCTCTGCTTTTCCATTTTGGAGTGCCATGTCTGGACCTTATCACCTTTGTCCAAAGCGCCTCATCCTCCTGCAAGAATCGCCAAATCCATTTACAAAGAAACGCCTTATTAAATGTTTGCACATCTTTGAACCCCAGCCCTCCTTCCTTCTTATCTTTACAGAGATCTTCTCATTTAATCCACGCCATCTTTTTTAAATCGCCATTTCCTCTCCACAAAAACTTACGTTGGAGCGATGTTATTTCTTTTGCCACCGTCACCGGGATCGGCAAAAAGGATAAGTTATACAAGGGGACCGCTGACAGAACCGATTTCACCAAAGTAATTCTCCCTCCCATTGATAACTTGGTTGCATCCCAACTCCCAAGTTTCTTCTTGACCTTCTCCACAACTTCCTTCCAGCCCTCAGAACCCCCCAACCTGCCACCAACTCTCATGCCCAAATAGGGAATAGGCAATGATCCCACTTTGCAACCCCAACCCGCTACCAAACCCTCCAGCTCCCCCCTCTCAATGTTAACCCCATAAGCTTGACTTTTATCAAAATTAACCGTGAGGCCCGACACCGCCTCGAAATTTAGAAGTAGCCACCTCAAGGCCTCAACAATCTCCTTACTACCTTTGACCAAGAACACAGTATCATCAGCATATTGAATATGCGATAATTCCACCTTACTTCTCCCAACCTTTGCCTGCTTAACTAGCCCTCTTGTCACTGCCCTCTTTGTCAGAAGATTGAGGCCTTCAGCAGCCACTAAAAATAGGAAAGACGAGAGAGGATCCCCCGGCCTAATCCCCCTTTCTAATTTGAACTCCCCCGACGGGCTCCCATTAACCAACACATTCGCCGACGCCGTAGAAACACACTCTTTAATCCAGCCAACCCACTTAGGTGGGAAATTCATCATCCTCATCATCCCAAACAAGTAATCCCAATCAATTGAATCAAAGGCCTTAGCAAAATCAACTTTAAGTACCAACCTTTAGATTTTGTGAATACCATGCACTTCTTGTTTAATGTCATTTAGTGAATTATGTAAGTTTTTTTAGATTTTGTGCTAAATACCTAAGTTTTTTGCTAATTAAATAAAATTTCTTGAATGCTATGAAATAATTGATGTAAAAATACACTCATTTATAAACTATATCATAGAATGAAATTATAAGATCGAGAAAAAAAAAATCAATTTTCAACTTTTCTTTTTTGTTTGACCTAGCTAGTTGTCTCCCTAGTTACCCTCTTTTCTTGTCAATCATCTCTCATTTGTGATCACTTTTTACATTAACATCATATTCTTCTCTCTTATTCATATGAAAGTAGTGTAATACACTATACTATAAGGGACGATTACTTTGAGTGATATGACTAATCTCATATGATGGGATAAAATATGGGATGTGTCATATATATTCCATGATTAGTACAAAATCAAAGGATAAAGTGCAAGCTAATACCGGTCATAGGGGTATAATCTATTTTTAGTCTTACAAAATAAAAATAAAATTAAGCCGGATAAAATTGGTCAATAATACCAAATCATTATTACTTGATAGAATCCACTTATTATTAAAAGTTGAACATTTATTAGGCACAAATAAATCATAGAGTATTTTTATAATTAATATTCACTTTAAATGATATGTATCACAATATATTTGAATTCTTGTTCGGCAAATTAATAATGTGTCTTCTTGAAACAAAAATAAACAAATAAAAATCATAATATGTAAACATCAATATCAATTAATACAAGTTATTGAGGAACCATATATATTACTTGAATAAAACAGAAGGAAAAATATATACATGTCCTTGTGTGTTGTGTATGTATAAGAAATTGAATATATTGTATAATAAAATATGTAACATTATCTATTCTTAATTATGTCAAACGAATTCTTCATATACTATGGGTAAACTAATCAAACTTATACTAATATATATTAGACTAAACTTATAATATATTAGATTACTTTATTACTCTTAATTTAAAATGTATTATAAGGATATTTTAGGCGATGTACATTTTAGCACAATGCTCTTTTTTATATAGGTATAGATTCCACTATATCTCCTTGCTATTCGCGAATCAAATTCAATATTTTTATTCTAACACAAACAACAATTTCTATTACTTTTCTAACGTAGAGAAAATAACAGAAAAGAAAGATAGGAACATTATCAGGGCGTCTGATCTTCTCTCTCGTCCATTCACGGTGGAAGAAGTCAGGCAATCGATCTTCCAAATGCACCCGACAAAAGCGCCTGGTCCTGATGGATTCCCTCCTCTTTTTTTTCAAAAATTTTGGCCTGCTATTGGCAACTTGGTGACAACTGAGGCTCTTGGAATTCTGAATAATGGCGGAGAAATCGAAAGTTGGAACGAGACTAATATTGTTCTTGTGCCTAAAGTCAAGAAACCTTGCCACATGAAGGATTTCAGGCCCATAAGTCTATGCAATACCACCTACAAGATTGTTTCGAAAACAATCGTTAATCGCCTCAAAACAGTCATTGATAAACTGGTGGATCCGATGCAAAGCGCTTTTATCAAAGGTCGACTCATTTCGGATAATATTATTGTAGGCTATGAATGCTTACACTGGCTCCGACAACAAAAGAAAAGTAAATCAGGCTACACTATAGCCAAGTTGGACATGAGCAAAGCCTACGATCGCGTGGAATGGGATTACCTCCGAGCTATTTTAAAGTCTATGAAGTTCCCAATAAATCTCTTGGAGCTGATTATGAGCTGCGTAACCAGTGTGAAGTTCTCCTTCGTGGTTAACGGGAGAGTCTTTGATGGTGTGAAGCCGTCTCGAGGTTTAAGGCAGGGAGATCCTTTATCCCCTTTCTTGTTTGTCTTGTGCGCTCAAGGTTTATCTTCTATCTTGACCAATTTTGAGAACCAACGCCTCTTCAAAGGGATACGTATTGCTCAAAGCGCGCCTTCCCTCTCACACCTCTTCTTTGCAGACGATAGCCTCCTTTTCTTCAAAATAGAAGATCACGGAGTGCGGAATATCCAGAGGGCGCTTAATTTATACACTAAAGCTTCGGGGCAACTCATCAATTTTGATAAATCTGCAGCTATCTTTAGCCCCTCTGCAAATAGACAAATGATAGATATTGTTACAAATGAGCTTGGCTTCAAACAGGTCCAGGAGCACTCTTTTTATCTAGGCCTCCCTACTTTCTCTGCACGCAAGAAACGACTACAATTTGATTTCCTGAGAGAGAAAGTTGGCCGAAGGGTCTTAGGTTGGAAGAGCAGATTCTTCTCCATTGGTGGCAGAGAGGTACTTATTAAATCTATTTTGCAGGCCATCCCCATCTATGCCATGTCCTGTTTTCGCATCCCAGTGGGTGTATGCTTGGAAATTGAAAGACTTTGTCAAAAATTTTGGTGGGGAGATACAGATTCAGAACGAAAAATTCACTGGGCTAAATGGGATGATTTATGTCGCCCTAAAAGTATGGGAGGAATTGGCTTTAGGAAGTTGGAGGCCTTCAATCAAGCACTACTCGCCAAGCAGATCTGGAGGATCATACTTTACCCAAATTCGTTGGTAGCTCGCGTCCTCAAAGCAAGATATTTTCGGAAAGCTGACGTTATGGACGCTAAGGTAACCTGTAACTCTTCCTTTATTTGGCGTTCATTATGTTGGGGACGCGAACTCCTTAATGAAGGTATACGTTGGAAGGTCGGGAACGGAAAGTCAATATGCATATTCAAAGACGCATGGGTTCCCTCCTTTAATTCTGGAAAACTTTTTTCAAAGTTCGAAAACTGTGATAATCTGAGAGTGGTTGATCTCATAAAAAATGGCTTAGCTTGGGACGAAGAGCTCGTGAACGCTTTGTTTGTACCAGTGGAGGCCAACGCTATACTCTCCATTAATATCCGAGGCCCAGAGATCGAGGATCAACGCTATTGGAAATTTACCGAGGATGGTATGTACTGCGTTAAATCAGGCTACCTCGCCGCCTTGGATTACTACAAGCCTCAGGACTATTGTACTTCTCCACCTATTATCGACGAGTTAAAGAATCTCTGGAAGCTTAAAATCCCACCAAAAATCAAGATCTTTGCATGGAGGGTGCTGCGTGGTTTTATCCCTGTGGATATCTTGCTGAAAAGAAGGCACATTCCGGTGCTTGGCTTCTGCTCCTGGTGCAAACGTAAAGCAGGTACGCTTACTCATTGTCTCTTTTTTGTGAAGTAACTTGGGGCATTTGGGAACAATCAATTTTCTGGGAGACTATCCTAAAATCCCAAAACATGGTCATGAATAAGATTTATGACTCAATTCGAATTAATATGGGGAGGCAGAAGTTAGAGTTATGGATTATGCTGCTTTGGGAAGTATGGAATGAACTTTGTAAAATCAAGCATAATAAGCAACCCACCATTGGCCGTGACATTCTCGAACGAAGTGTGCTCCACCACGAGGCATTCAAAAGGGCCCACATTCAACTCAAACTTTCAAGTGGTCTTTTTCCAAAGGTTGGCGAGATAAAATGGCGAGCGCCGCCGCGTGGTCGATTCCGTCTAGATGTTGATGCTTCCTTTAGAACCGAGCTTAACATTATGGGGGTCGGAATTGTGCTACGGAACCATTTTGGAGAGCTGGTGGCTGCCATGGCAATGTCTCTTGCCAGAGCCGAGACTATCCTACTAGGGGAGCTTTGGGCTATCCTCAAAGGCATTATTCTTTGTGTGGATCTCGGTGCAGCCCCTGTTGTGGTCTCCTCCGACTCCATCCTTGCTATTAGAATGCTCTCGGGTATGAATGGAACTCACAGCATTCTTTGTAATGATCTTTTACAATCTATTCGGAATGTTCGGGAAGGGCGAATTGAAAAATTTTGTCATATGAGAAGAGAAGCTAATAGGGCTGCACATTCTCTAGCAAATTTTGCTTTTTCTACTGATCGTGTGATGGTTTGGAGGTCTAGCTTCCCAGCTTGGCTGATAAACATTGTACATGATGATTTGAATGTCTAATGGAATGACTTGTTTTCCTTTTAAAAAAAAAAAAAACATTATCAGGGCGTCCTGAAAAGTGAGATGCAGGGAACTTGTCACAATGTAATGATGAATTTAGGAAAAAAATAAAACCCGTGAACAAATATAAATTTATGCTTGCAATTGGTGATTGTATATGTTATTATAATGGTGCAAATTAGGGTTGGATTTTGTTGATATCCATTTACTTGTTTCTTGGATAGCTTTCTCGTGGTCATAGAAATAGAATAGTCCAAAATACTTTAGTGCGCCTAAATAGCTATAGTATTTCTAATATTTTGTCTTCCTATAATTACTACTCTGAGTTGGTATTGTGTCTCCGAGGCACCTACGTGAAAATTAAAAAAAAAAATGAATTCTTAAGATGTGAGAAAAAATAAATAATACAAAAATTATAGAATATATAATAAAGAAAAATAGTTGAAAAAAATATCTTTACTTTATCTAAATACAACACATTTTGAGCTAAATTAGTCATCAGATTTGTGTAATTTAACTGATTCCATTACTTAGGGGGGAAAATTTTAAATACTAATGCAGTACTATTTATGAAAAAAAATTACTAGACCTTAAAATTTTGGGAACCCAAGATTCCAGCTTTATCTGCCTATAGACAAGTCCAAAAAGTGATGGAACCCCTATTATATCGTTATCAATCCAATTTTATTTTTTTTTAATGCAATGCCAAACAAGACTATATATACTGTATTATCAATAATGTAAAAGCATAGACTTTGATAAGTAAGGATGAATTGATACATTTAATTCAAAACATAAAAAATATGAATATATACTTACTGATCTTGACTTGGAAATATAAATACTTTTGTTTAATATTGTTTTTGTATTAGGAATAATTTTCCCTAAGTACGAAACATTCACTAAATTTCGGTTTGCACACGAGGTTTAAAATTTGGTCTCAAATCACAATTTTTCGATTTGATTTGATTTTGCACATTAAATCAATTTGAAAGAAAAAAAATTAAAGATAATACGACAAATTAAAACTAGTGTGACATCAAAACAAAGTTATTTTTGATTAACTTTAAATTTAAAATATAATGAAGTAGATAAATATTTCTGACATAAATAATGTTGGTGATGGAGAGATAGCTCAAATGAATTTTAAAATTAATATTTTAATTTTTAAATTAGTCAAAACGATGTCGACGTTGTTTTGATCAAAACGACGTCGTTTGATGCGACATCAGTTTTAATTTGTCATGTCATTTTTAATTTTTCATCCAAATTAGTTTTGTGTGCAAAAATGAGATCAAATCGAAAGATATATTATTTGAGTTCAGATTTTGAAACTCGTATCCAAAACTAAAAGTTGACAAAAAAATATTTATTTAGAGACGATTATCCAATTTGTATTATTATTCGTGAATATGTTCATATATATTTTGTTTAACTGCAAATAAACAAAACAGAGTATGTATCAACTATATAAAATTCAATTCCAACAAAATTAATATAGCGAGTTGATTCTTCTTTATTTCTTCCATTTTAGCCGCTTTTTCTTAATCACTGAATATTCTTAATCAAGAGTTTCAACGACAACATTTGGTTTTTACAAAATTATTAGTACATGCAATTGCAACATAATTAAAGAGCATTCAGTAGTCAACACTTCGATAGTTGAACAAATGTCCAACTTCGTTCTCCTTACGGCGAAGACCACTTATTGCACATGCAATTCTTATTATTTATTTCACTTTATTTATCTCTTTCAATTAAGGTCTATGTTATAGTCATTAAATATGAAAATTCTATTAATACTAGCACTTAGCTAGTACCTCATGATAGTATCAAACATTCCCCACGTGTCAGATTATTACGAGCAAAGTAAATCTATTCATACTAATTTTTCACCCTTTTTTTGGAAGAAACTCCACCTTATTGAATAGTTCCATTTGACTTTTGACTTTTTTGGCACGCGTTTCCACCGAAACTTAGTATGAGTTTAAAATATAATTTTGCAATACTTTTTATTTTACGGGATACTATGGGTTTCATAATATCCCGTAAAAAAAAGTATTTTAAAATAATATTTTAAAACTCGTATTAGGTTTCGGTAGGAAACACATGTCGAAAAGTCAAAGTCAAATGTCAAATGTGATTACTTCAATAAGATGGAGGTAGTATTATCGAGGTGCCTACCCTTTGGTGACCATTTCGAAAAGCTAAAGTCAATGCAAGGTTAGAGCTTTTTAATAGAAAAATATCAATATAGCGAGCTTTGGTAGAAAAAATTAATAATTATAAACTCAATAAATTCATAAGTAATGGGAAGATTACCAAACTCTTGTGAAAATGGAACCTAATACAATTCAATAAATATGGAGTAATTTGTGCTTCAGTTTACCAGGACAACATTTTAAGAAACCTACTAATTTATTTAGTTAAAATGAATTATATAATCATCTAAAATTCAATTGTTTAATTAAAAATAAAAACATAGTTTTTTTTTTCCCGCTATAGTTGCTTGTGTTTTAGATAAGCAATATACATATAACTATTATATAGCTACTCCACCTTAAATGGAAATTTTAGAATTAAATATAGTATCTCCAAAACGAAGATTTAATATCATTTAAGTCACTCATAATTATACGATCATACACCTTAGCACTATACACACACTGGACTTTTTTCTTAAGATCGTTTGATCCCATAATATAGTCTTGATATGTTATTTAAAGTGAAAAATTAAAAGACTTAATATGTAGAAAAATATTATCACGTCAAATTATATGAAATTAAAATATTATTATGAATTGGAGTGAGCATGTAGGAAAGTGAAAAAAATGAAAAATATTTATTTTTTCTTCTTTCCCATAAGAGATGACACATCCTTAATATAAATGTATTTTCTTGTTCCGTAAAAAAATATTTACTTCGGATATAACTATTGCTTTTTGAATTAATTATGACAAGTAATCATCCACGCACGCACAATGAATACACGTGAAAAGAAAATTACAGTGTATTATAATTTCGGAAATTACGATTCTATATTATAGTTGGTTAATAGTGGTATGTATCTTGATTCATAATTCATATAGAAAAATCTCAATCACGTGGCCAAGTGTGCACTAAAGTTAGATTCATCCTAACCTACCCTAATATTGGTTTCAAAATTTGAACACCACATCATTTCACTTTATATAGCACGACTTGTGAATTTTTCATCATATCATAGTCTAATCATTGCTTTATTTAAAATAAATTCCAATCAAATTATAACCATTAATGAATTGTGTTCACTTTGTGGGCTTGTGGGACATTCGTTGTGCATATCTTTGTCATTAATCTAATGATAAAAAGACCAATTATTTATATATTTAAAATTTCAATGTAATCTTTGAATAAATAGTGGAAATGAGCCAAATTAGTTTACTGGAAATCAAATTGGAGCATAATTTTACTTATCAAAAAATAATCAGTCAATCCTATATTTTCAATGTGTACTGGGTATAAATGTAATTAATATTTAAAATACGTAGTATTCAATATATACTTAATTTGTTCGTTTTCATACAAGTATGTAATAAGATGCTATATATACATGCAAAGATGTTAAACTTAGTAATTAGTTAGACTATTTACAAGAACCTTTAGATACAAAATGCAAAAAGATTTTACTTTAGAATATTCCAATGATTGTTAAAACTTGTTTAAATATTGGTCCGTTGGTTTTCTCTTTTGGCTTGAATTAAATAACGCTTTCAGCTGTTGATAGTCAACGATCTAGTCTGCTTCAAGCAATAACTTTAAAAACAAATGTTTATAGCATTTATTTATAATCAAATTCAAATAAATGAAATGTTAAGTCTTACACCTCACCCCTCAGATAAAAACGAATTACAGTATATAAATAGGATAATAAAACACAATGAACCAATTAAGTTGAATAATATTCCATTTAATTCACTATTTAGAACTACTACAACTTATGTCTAATTATTACATGAGGAGTAATTATTACATTTTAATTAGTTAAGTGAAAATCATAAATTATCGATATAAGTACTTCATTTATATCGAACCATGACACAATTTAATGTCGCGGGTGTATTAATTATAGAGATAAACTATATATTACATCAAATATAGTTTCCATACTACCTCAATCACATATATTTAGACCACTTTGCTTTATGCACGTATTTTCACCGAAACCTAATACGGTTTTAAAATATAATTTTGTAGTATTATTTTTTTTACGGGATACTATGAGTGTTTAGTATCCCGTAAAAAAAAGATACTTACAAAATTATATTTTAAAACTCGTACTAGGTTTCGGTGAAAATACATGCATAAAGCAAAGTGGTCTAAATATATAGGATGGAGGTAGTATCATGTTACAAAATATATAAATTTCCATCAAATTGATATAATTAAGTTAAATTCAAACTTTTATATTTTCCAACTTTCACTTTTTTATTTCCACTTATAAAACCCACTAGTTTGGAGTTTCGGTTGGGTAGTTAGTGGTTTTGGTTGGTGTGTGAAGCATGACAGGCAACGAAAGTTAATTAAAATAATGCTGTCTAATTTTTGACGTTGTATTGATAGCGAACCAAACCAAGTGTGGAAACATCACTCAAAAACCCAATTTTCTTCCACATTTAATTTATTGATTTATCTTCCCTTTTCTTTTCTTTTCTTTTTTCTTTTCTTTTCGAGAGATATAACCGTTGCTAAATTCTTCTAGAAAACTTAGATACAAAAGATATTATTCTATAAAAAAAGAAGTCATAAAAAGATGCCTATAAAATAAATCAAGTGTGACAAAGTAAATAGTGTTAAGAAACCAAGTAAAAAGGTTAGTCATAAATCATGACACAAATATTTATTTTCCAGTTATAGGGCCTGTTTTGACTATTGTCTTAGGGAATGATGGTGAAAAGGTAAAAGGAAAATCCATATTTATATAAATGATTGCATTATGGGACCCCTTGTGGCAAATATTATGGGTTTTTCAGAAAATTTATTTGATTTATAATTGTTTGCGTCATGCAAACTGCAGGCTGCATACTGCACTATATGTACTGCGTAATTATAGTCGAGTAAAAGGTGCATGCTCCATTATTGTCCTTCATTCACATATTGTATACCTTCTTCTTATTTTTTTTTATTTTTTTTAAGAAATCCCACTGTTTTTGTCCCATTTTATTACTCTATTTATGTCCATGCTATTAGTCCCCGAGGAGAATGACATAAGTAACTAATGTCGTATGTAGGAGATAAGAGATTTGAAGGTGTAAATATTTATCATATTGGGTAAGTGGGACAATTAAATGGGGCATCGAAATGAGAAAAAATGGACTAATAGCATGAGACGGAGAAATTATTTTAATAGATTCAAAATATATATATCAAAAGCATAAACAGTCGAGACAGAGAGAGTATATGATATTTCTTGGGCAATGTTTAATGTGTTTTTGTGTGAGTTTTGTTAGTTAATTTTATTGTGTTTTGTGTTAGTTTTTATTTGATTTTATGTGTTTATTGTGCTCAAGTGTAGGAAAGGTGGACACAAGGATCGAGATGACGAAAAAGTCGAGAAGAGGAGGAAAAGTTCAAAAGAAGGAGAAAACAAGGAAGAAAATCCGCAGCAAGAGGCTGGCGGCCGCTCAGCTAGGATTCGTGAGAAGTTCCGCAGAATACAGTGAGCGGCCGCTCACTGTAGCTAGCGGCCGCTCACTCTGGCCGACTTGTACACTTATTTCCTTGTTAGAATAGGTTTTTCCAAACCTATATATATGTAATCTTCTTGAGAACGTAGAGAATTTTGCTTAGTTTTTAGCTTTCAAATACTCTAGTTTAACTTTAGATTTTTGCTTTCAAAGTTCGAGGATCCGGATTCGAGTTACATTAATTAATGCTTTCGATTTTCTTCTTTAATCTCTAGTTCTTCGTTTGCTTATTTTATTTAAGTTATTTGTCTTGCTTATGTTTCTTAGATTCGTTTTATAAGTTCTTGCATGTTCGTTGTTTGATTTATTTTATTTGTTTTCCAAGTCTTAATTCATTGCTTTAATTTACTTAGATTTATTTACATGAGCATGTTTAAATTCGTTTGCATTAGATTAGTTCTACTTGCTTTCTTTCTTGCTTATTTTTAAATACTTACCTAGGTTTAGATTTATAGTTTTCATCTTAGTTTTAATTTTAGATTTAAGATTTAATTGCTTTACTTATTTACTTGCTTATCTTTAATTACTTTTGTTTAATTTAATTGCCTAGGTATTAATTCAAAACTCCTAAATAATTTTTTACTTGCTTTCTTAGAGTGTTTAGTGCTTGTGTAATCATAGAATTAAATAGCCTGTTAAATTTTTCTTGAGATTCGATATTCGGGTTTTACTTAGTTAGTCTACGATATACCTAGTTCATTGCTAGCACTAATTTTAGGTGACACATGCAATTAATTATTTTCATTGAAAAAATGTATATTAAAATTGAATATATTCATAATGATGTAAAACGTTTAATATCGAGTATTAAAAATATCAATTTATGCATGCATGCATATATATATAATTTACAGTGTTATTTGTCAAGATTTTCACCGTGTTCTGGTTCAAATTCTACCTACTTCATAAACGACATAAAATAAATAAAATAAAATAAAAGATAGTGAGCATCCATTTCTTATTTTATTTTAAGCAAAGTAGAGATTGCCCACATTTTCTGATATGACTATAGATTTTGTGGTAAGATAAATTTTTGAAAGAGGATAAAAATCATGGCACCAAGGAAAATTGGACGTGTCATTTCATTGACTAGAAAATTGAGGTAATTATCGCGTCTACAACATCTTTTTTTGGCAATTAATCCAAATCATCACTATATGGTTCAAGAGCACTTCGTGAGTTATTGATACGGTTATGCAGCAAGATCCTTTCATAAAAGCACTCCATCCGTCATTCCGTCCCACTTAAAAATGACCATTTTATTATTTTAATATATATATTAAGATGAATAAAAAAATAATTTTTTATAAGTAGGACGAAGGGAGTAGATATATATACATAATATGATTAACTACTCCATTCATCCCTCTCCCTACGTGGACGTTGGAATTCGAATGATTATGTTCATTAGCTTAAATTTTTCACTTGTTCAATTGGGAAGCGATTATACGGTAATAGTTCGATTCAATCAAATTATAAATTCTTAATAATTCGAATCATTTATATTAAGATCGAGTGATCGCATAAGAAGAAAAAAAAAAAAAAAGGCAAAAGGAAAGAATATATATGTGGTCCATGTAGATTAGGTGTAGCTAGCTATTTATATATAGGGGAAAGTGAGGAGAAAGTATGCAGTTCAAAATTTAAATGATGAGGCCTCCAATTCTCTTGGCTAAAGATTGCATATTGACTATAATTTCTGGTAACGTACATGCTGAGCTCAGTTCTTATCGTATTTTTATCTTCGAATAATTCCATTGTTATTTTGGTGGAGTATCTATCATCATGAGTTTCTACTCTATTTTTATGTTTTTGTTTTTATTATTTTTCAATGTATTATCATGTCGGTGGATCGTTAGTTCAAATATTGATCTTAATACCCTTTAATTAAGTAACAAATCCCATTTTGTGGATTTTGGCAGTGAAATAAATTGCTTTTCAGTTTGTCTAATATATTGTAAAGTTGTTTAAAATTTAAAATAGATAAACATCCATAAATTACAAGGTGTTCAACTTGATATTATTATTCACGATATTTAGCAAGACGGATTATATATATATAATTGATAATGTGTAGCATATAAATGCAACAATTAGTTAATGAAAAATGGAATTGTGCATCGACTTGAGCTAAAACAGCAGTAACTATCTCTATAATACAACCCTTTTGTTTTATTTTATTAATTGACTAACATAATACATAAAATTAGAGTATTTAATTAAACTAACTCTATTCTAACTAACTACTAATGAACTGTTTAACAGTTCAAGTATAGGTTGTAACTAACTACAACAATTAACAATTAAGACATGAGAAATATTATTAAAAACATTTACGGAAACATACTTTAATAAGTCAACACCAATTTTTTGGTTAAAGTAAATATAGGCTATTAACATAATTCATTAAAGAAAATAAAAAATGTAGTTTAAATTTATAAATAAGTGTTACAACTATTGACTTCATTTTTATTTATATAGCCGACAACTATGTTGGAATGAAACCAACACATACTAATACTATGCTAGAAAATGGACATTTGAATACTATCCAATGTGTCGGTTCAATTTTATCATAGTAAATTGTAAATTTGGATAAGTGATTTAGTGGGCGTACCAAACTGTGTGCCCCTTTCATTGAGCCAAATTGTAATTAGACATCATACTTAATTTAATCGAGAGCAATTTTGTGTATAATCATCATAAAAGTTTTTATTTTAATCTATATATGGTTACAATTAAACAATTTAATTTAACTTTATTAAAATATTGAATCCAACCTCAAACAACATAGCTTTTCAATGCTTAGCTGGTAATTAATAAAGCATTAAAGTTGATACCTATTGATCAAGATTAAAATTCAAAAGCAACTAACATAACCACAGCCAGAAATTTTTCTCCTAAAAATGAAAGCAATAGTAAATATTTACGAAAAAAGAAAAGAAAAGAAAAACAGTAATTCTTAGTAACAGAGAACGTCCGTGAAATATACTATATTAATTAATGCATCAATCACAGTCCTTTATTCACTAATGGTGAAAATGTTGATGTCCCACAAAATTTATCAAGATCTAGTAAAATGTACCCTCAATCCCATCAAATTCTAAATATTTAGTGTTTGTATCATTGTTGTAATTGATAATTTCAAATTTTATTTGACCCATTTTTGTGCTATATTCGGTGGATCCCATAATAGTGCACAACATCCTCGGTCCATACTATACACAATAGCATTTCAAAATATTTCTAATTATACTTTGGAAAAATGTATAGATTCAAAAAAACAATTAAAAAAAATAATAATAATAATAAAATAATAATAATAAAAATATCTTCAGATAAAAATCAAAATCTTTATAGGAAAATGTTTCACTACTCATTGTTGGCACTTGACAGCCTTAATGTGCCTACGACTAATGTGACAGTGCCACTTCAATAATTTTTCTATTTATGGTTTTGGTTTTTTAGTAGGTTATAATCTTATAAGATATATTAATAATATTTTTTTTGTTAAATATATAATCGTTATGTCAGCCACTGACACATTAAATATGGTCATGATGGGTAGTGGAACATTCCTCTATGACTTATATCTATACCTATATAAAAAAGAGTCTTGTGGCAAAATATATATTGTCTATAATATCCTTTAAAGTTACTTAAAATTAAGGATAATTAAGTAATAAAGTATATATAACAATATATTTGGATTTACGTTTCTTAATATAATTTAAGGATAATGATCTAATATGAATACAATCTATAGTTAATATAATACTTCATTACAAATCAAAGTTACCTTGTATTATATGAATGAATTTAATTTGGTAGATTATATATAACAATAAGTCAATAAGTTGTTTTTATTTCTTCTTCATTGGATAGTTCAATTAGAGGAGGTGGATGGCGTGCACTGCAAATAAATATAAGATTCCCTTGATTTAATAGTTATAAACTTATAATAATACTCTTTAGTTATAGATTATAAACACATTTATGATCCAACTATAGTATATACAGTCTCATACATGTATGCTCGCATTATAATATGAATAATTTAATTATTTATAAGTTTAATTTAACGCGTAATACAATTTAACCTCTTTTCAATCATATTATCAAGATTGGAATAAATTATTACTATATAAATGTTATTCGTATATAGAACTTCACATAGCAAGAACATTTTTTTTAGAAAAAAAAATGTATTTAATAAAATGGATGTTTTACTAAATGTAAATAGATTTATTAACAAATTCATATACTTAATCAATATTAATTGACTACATAAAAAATGCACTTTGATAAAACATAAAATTAATAAATATATATGAACCTATGAACTAATAAAAATTTATTGCAACATGTCACTTATGGTTTGGGTTAAAGTTAATTATTGCAACAGTTAGGCAACAAGTTAAGAGTTACCAATTCATTCAAATTGTATATATTTTTTCAAACAACTAGAGCTATATAAATATTATTAGATATCGCTGAAATACATATAGAGAGTTCATATTAACAAAGTTGATAAGACCAATTACGTCAAATTATTTTAAAATCCAATTAATATTAAATTGGATTTTGTCCCAAATTGAAGATGAATTGGCAAACTTAAAATACAATTAATATTGTTGTAAATATATCAAGAAGATATATTTCATATCTTTGAGATATACTCCATATATAGTTGATAGTCATCCCTAACCCTAACCCTAGCTCCTGTACTATTATAAATAGAGGCATTCAGTCCTCATAATAGATATCCTGTAGAATACTTCTCTACGTATTCTCTTCTTCTCTCAGTTTCTCTACTTTATTTCTCTCTTGTTTACAACACGTTATCAGCACGATTGTTCTATTTCAAAGTTAGTAATTCCAAATAGGTAATCATGATTAGTTCATTTATTATTTCCCTTTGATTCAGATCGCATATATTTGATCAAATAATGGAGTAATCAATATTCCATTAACTGATTCAAATAGCACAAATATTGATCAAGTAATGGAGTAATTAATATTCCATCAACTGATCTATTGTTCCACACAGCTTTCGCAAATATTATATATGCATGCATAAAATCCATGTACTTGTGTGAAATAGAATCATCAATGCTTCAAGATTTTAATTTCATTTAATTGAAATCATTCTTATGCTATAAAGCTTCGTATATATTTAATATATGCATAGCTTTTGGCATATATATGCATAGCTTTTCGTATACAAACATCCATATATAATTAAAAAAAAAATATTATCATCCGTATATTGTTTTGAAGGCATAAATCATATGTCTATTGAATTCATAGTATTAATTTCTTTGATGTCTACTTTTTGATAATGATGATGCAGATTATATTTATTTCTTGTTATGATATATCGGAAAAAAAAAAGTATACGATTAGAATCATACTTATGCAATATTCTGATTGTCAAGCTTCCATAATAGATCTATTAATTAGAACAAATTTGATGTTTTATCGCATGATGATAGGCTTTTTCAATTTATTGGCATTCCATTATTGAAGTGTTATTTGTGAATCAGTCTATATGATAATATCATTTATAATTGATCTTTTATTAAAATAGATCTAAATATGCAATTATATGTTGCTAGAGTTTTCGTTCTATTAAAATGAATCTTACATAGATATGAAGTTGCATATCTTAATTATTATATCATGATGATATAATAACTCGTGTTTCTTGAAGAAACATAATTTTTGAACTTTAATAATCCTAGAGATTGTTATTGTGTTATCAAATTGCTTATCGTTACTACGATTTACGTTGTTGCTCCCGAAGTAGCACAACTAATATTCATGAAGAATATCTCATGCTCTTAAAGAGCAATTCATAAACATAAATTATTTTATGTTGTTATTTTTATTTAAATTGTTGCTCTTGAAGTAACACAATTAATATTCTAGAAGAATATTACATACTCCTGAAGAGTAATTCATATTTTGGATAATATATGATATATTTATCATTGTATATTTCTAGTGCTAAATTGCACAAATGATTATGCATCATTAATCATAATCATTATGATTTGGATCTCATCAGATTGTGAGATATATATAGACATTAATGGACCAACTGAAATGATGGTTACAAATTTTTCAACTATTTATGTCCAGAAGACATAAATATTGATTTGTGCTTGTAATTGCTCGTGTAAGAGCAGAAAAATTAATATCTTATTGGAAGATATTATTGTTTTATGGAAATCCTTGAAAGGATGTATTATGATCAACAAATGATCACATCTCTCCCTCAAGTTTGATTGACTTGCATTTTCAGTAATTGTACTCCAGCTGCAGTACAAAGCTTAAATAAAGCTTTTTCTGAAATGTCATAATGCAAGTTCAATTTATTTATTCAAGTAGTGCCTGAAGCACATGATACATCATTTTTGACGATGATATGATTGAGAAGAGATCAAGGAAAATACGAATTTGTACAAATATGGTGTGTGAATTGTTCACATAAATGCAAACGGTACATTGCGATATATGTTTAGCCAATAGTGCTACGTGCTACTACACACACTATTCTCAAAGATAGGAATATTTCCTAAAAGTTAACATTATCAGACATGCATCAAATATCATTGATGGCTCCGGAAGAGCTTGTATCATTTACCAAATGATGCTAAATTAACTATAGAATATGCCCTTTACTCTAGTAAGTCGAGAATAAACTTACTAAGTTTTAAGGGCATTTGTTTCAATAGATACCATATTGAGACAACAACAGTAGGTAGCAATGAGTATCTTTCCATTGAATAAATTATTTTGTATATTGCTAGAAGCAAACAAAAGAAAAATCATAAACATTGTCTTATGGAATGTATTATACATTCATAAAAGTGATTGAGACATATCATGTCATGAACTCAAAGTTCGATGACACAAAAAGCTTTAAACTTTGGCATGATAGATTGGGACATCCAAGAGCAACTATAATGCGCCTAATAATCAATAGCACATGTGGGTATATGAATTCTCATGTGATGCTTGTGTGCAAGGCAAGTTAGTCATTAGACCTTATTATACAAAGATCAATATTAAATCTCCATCTTTCTTGGAAAGTTTTTAAGGAGATATTTGTGGATCTATATACATCCACCATGTGGACCATTTCAATACTTCATAGTATTGATTGTTACTTCTTTTAGATGGTCACATGTATGCTTGTTTTTCAGTAGAAATGCATCATTTGCTAGACTACTTGCTCAAATAATGAAATTAAGAACTCAATTTTCAGAAAATTCAATCAAGAGAATTTGTCTTGATAGTGCTAGTGAGTTTGAGACTCAAGCATTTAATAATTGTATGACTACTGGAATTGAGATTGAACATTTTGTTGCTCATGTTCATACTTAAAATGGCTTAGCATAGTCATTTATTAAATGACCCGCAACTTATGTTTGGGGTCATGCCATATTGTATGCTGCAACATTAGTTCATCATAGGCCAACAACCTACCATCAATATTGACCAATGCAAATAATTTATGGTCGAGAACGTGATGTTTCTCACTTAAGAACTTTTGGTTGCGCAGTTCAAGTTCCAATCGCACCCCCACAAACATACCAAAATTGGTCCCCAACGAAGACTTGGGATATATGTTGGATTTGATTCGCCTTCGATTATAAGGAATCTTGAACCTTTAACGGGCGATTTATTTACTGTACGATTTGCAGATTGTCATTTTGATTAAATGACATTTCCAACATTAAGTAAAACACACAATGTTAATTTGCCTGAAGCAAATTTAAAAGCATGAATTGATGTGTTATATTTCATAATCCAAAATTATTTTAAGGCATTAGGGGGAGATATAGATGAAAAGAATGCCGTCAAATTTATGTTGGATTATATACAAGCACAATATATGATGAACTGAAAGTTCATAAAATTATTGACTGCCAATGGAGTGATAAAGCATATAATGTTTATGTGCTGCACCATAAATAATTAAAGTCATGATGGACTTTGAAATACATATTATGTCTCTTGACGCAAGAAGCGTGAGAAATATTTTGGTGCTAAAATAAATATCCGCGGTATACAAATTCAATAAAGAAATTATATCACTCCATAAACCTCCTGAAGAGGATCGTCCTGAAGACGAGAATCTCAGTATGTTTGCACGTGCTCTAATATTATAATATTGGGATTACGGAACGACCAGATCAATTATATTATGAGAAATAATATAGATCTGAGTTATATATGTGTTGATAATGTCATGTATCTTGTAAGTACATGAGAAATATGTGATAGAAATATCTAGTTGTCGACAACACTTCTTGCCTCAATTCTAAATGATGATTTGGATCCAAAAGTTAAGTGTGCTAGAAGCACATTGACAAAAGAAATTGAGGCAGAGCTTTACTCGCTAATAAGACTGAAAGTCTTATTTGTAGTTAATACACCAGAAAATATTGTCCCAGTTGGACACAAAAGATCATTTCTAAGGAAGAGAAATGACATTTAATACAACGGTGTAAAATAAATCGAGAAGCTCAAGAGTTTTAATAGAACTCTAAAGTAAATTTGATTCTCATGTTATGGCATTGCGTTCCAATATGATATATATGGCAGTAATTGTGAATATAGATATTCAGTTAATAAACGTCATGACCACAATTGTGTATATGTCATTGGACGTGAATATCTATAGATATAAGTCCCTATTGGACTTAGACTTCCTTATAAGAAGGAAAACAAACTCATAAAGTGTATTATATTAAGTCAATTCTTCCAGAAGTAAGAATATGTGAATCATGATAAAATGTTTTGGCGTGTTTATCAAGTCTTTGAATGATTGTATATCATTCCTATATATGTTGATTAATTATACACATAAAGAGCTTGAGATTAACTCATGACCTGGAGAAATAAAGACTTAGATGAATCTAAGTAATTTGTCGGCATGCAAACCGAACATCTTTATACCAGTCTGTATACTTGAAGAAAATCTTTTAAAGATTTTCATATTTACTAGTATCTCAATGATTGTCTCATTATTTTGAGTTGATAAGATAACAAAGAAAGAAAGTATGAACCACAAGTTCATTACTTTCAGTACCGGAAGTACTACACTATCAGGTCTGATACATTCAAGTTAATTTGCTATAGCAAGATTAAAAAATTTCTCCTAAAAGGAGATGAATTCTTTGTTATCTTCAAGGTATGAGAAACCTTGATCTGTATTATGAGAAATTGAGATTGACATTGGTGTATACTTAGATGCAAAGTATTTTGCATCTCAATATTCTAAATCTCAAACTGGTTAATGATTTGAGAGTTTCTCACACTGTCCTTTATAAGGACAATGTATTGATTGTGTTGCACTAACACGTTCCAGAAGAACGGTAAAATTTGATAATTTAGTGATAATTTTATAGAGTTATTTACTAAACTCCTCCAAAATCTACGCAAGATCAATATCTTCAAGGGGGAGTGAGAAGTTCTAAATGATCTTGAACATTTGGTCATGTGAGCCAAATGAATAATCCAGAAGATTAGACCCTGAGATCTAATGGTTGTACTCTTTTTCTCTTACTAAGTTTTTTTTTTCCCATTGGGTTTTCTTAGGTAAAGTTTTTAATAAGGCAACTGGTGCAACACATGAGTGAGTGTTTGTCATGTACTCTTTTTCCCTATTAGATTTTTTCCCACAGGGTTTTTGTAGAGAGGTTTTTAACGAGGCATGGACATCACAACAATAATGTCCAAGGGAGAATATTATAAATGATGATATTGAGTGGACATTATTTTGTAACTTTGCATATCAAAAGTGGCAGGACAGAGCACTATTTCTCCCAAATTTTGTGACAAAGCATGATCTTCAAGAGGAGTGGCGACACCAATATTCGACAGATTGCTGAAGAGATAATCAATATTCGACAGATTGCTGAAGTGACAATCTGACGGACTTATTCACAAAGGCATTACCAACATCAACATTCAGACAGTTGGTATACAAGATTGATATGCGCCGACTCAAGATCTATAATACTTAATTTCAGGGGGAGCAGCTGTACTCTTTTTCCTTCAATCAGGTTTTGTCCCACTGGGTTTTCCTGGCAAGGTTTTAATGAGGCAACATATTTTGTTAGGGATGAGGGGGAGTGTTGTAAATATATCAAGAAGATATATTTCATGTCTTTGAGATATACTCCATATATAGTTGATAGTCATCCCTAACCCTAACCCTAGCTCCTGTACTATTATAAATAGAGGCATCCAGTCCTCATAATAGATATCCTGTAGAATACTTCTCTACGTATTCTCTTCATCTCTCAGTTTCTCTACTTTATTTCTCTCTTATTTACAACAAATATTAAATTATTACTTTGATCGTACTATCTCTATCTATAATAAACAGTCCTTAATTTAATATTAATTAACTTAAAAAATTGAAGGCTGTTTCATAGAAATTGCACAGTTGGAAACCATAAAAAAAAAGATTAGGCCTGTGTACTAATTTTGCCTTTTTCATTTTCTTTTTCTTTTGTTTTTACTTTCTATCTTATCAAATTTTAAATTGTGTTGAAGAAGATCAAACAAGAAAAATAATGTGAAATCACATTTGTTTGCATATTATCTTTTAATTTTAGCATATGTTTAGAACAAAAGACTATTTATTCTTTATTATTACTGAACTTTTATGTCCTTTATTTATTCAAAAATAAGAAATATTACTTATAATTATTGAATTTTTATATTTTTATATTGCAACTCATAGAATACATGGAAATAAATACGATTTTTAATTCCAATGATTTTCCATAAGCCAAATATTATTTTTTAAATTTTTTAAAAAATAACAATTAGGATATCTTTTAAATTCAACGTGCAAGGCACGTTACACCTGCTAGATTGTGAATTATGGAGATTGTTTGCAATAATATTTGTACATTGTGTAACAATATTAAATTAGAGGATGTGAGATTCTATGGAGTTGTCAAAAGATTTTAAGAAGGAAACTTCTAACTTGTAACATTCATATGTTATCTTCGGCTTATATGAATTTAGAACCCAATGTGATATGTAGCTCTATCCTTTCACTTAATATTGTTACAATTTGAATTCAATTCCTTTATATAACAAAATAAAATAACACAAAATTATTTTTTCTTATACTTTTTTTTTGCTTCAATAAATAATGCCTTGGTTATTATTACTTTTTGTAGTCGGAATAATTTTTCGTATACAATATTTTGAATTACACTATATCAATAGTTACTTAATACTCACTATGTCCTACAAATTACACTATGAACTACACTATTTCAAGGGGATTATAATGCATATATTACAATTTTTATGAAGTTGCAATAGTATTTGTAGGATGCCTGTTGACGAGTATATATCATGAATCAATCAAGTTAATTTTAGTGTTTATTAATTATTTATTATTAGATTAGAAAAAAATATCTAATTTTACCAAACATATATTTTTATGGTGAAAATGAATCTGTATACTATAGAGAGCTTACAAAATTCAAATGAAATACTCTTTGTGACCACGACCAAGTCGATGAAAATCGATAATGAATGAAATTTAACACTTATGTCTGATGTAATCCAAAAGATGCAGCGCAACTTATGAAAGCAAAAAAATGAAGGAGAAGTAAACAAAAAAAAAATATATACGTTCATAGAAAAACCAACGCAAGGCAAAGAAAACAACAATTTAAAAAACACACCAAGCGAATTCAAGCAGAAAAAAAGAAAAAAAAATTAAATATAGAGTTGCAACATGATGAAGTGCAAGGAAGAGGGAAAAAGAAGAATAATGAAAAAGAAATTTGAAGATTGCGTTGATATTCCCATTGATGATCATAAAACATAGGACAAACTTATCTCTACATGCAAAAAGAAAAAAGTGTTTGATATCCATCAAAGTCAATCAAGAAAATAATTAATCTGAATATAGATTCACATTTCAAAACATTTAAACTTATTGAAATTAGCATTGTTTTTTCCTTCCTTTTTTATCAAACATAAATGGTTATAGTTTTTTCCTTTCATTTTATGTCTTTCAAGCTTGGTGTCTACTTATTGTTTTAGTTTTACTTTTAGATAATTAATAATTAATAATTCATTGCATATCCAAATATAAAAACTATACTATTATTTTTAAATATAAAAATTAATAACGTATCCACGTGCAACGCACGTGTCATTTGCTAGTCAAAAAGTTTTTATTAGTTAATTTTTCCCGCTAATTATCAGCAGTTAGCTCTATAATATATGGATTTTTTTAGTTATTTTATTTTAAAATAATAATTATTATTGAAGTTTAATATTTAGCCTCAATTTTGCTATTCACGTTTTGTGCGTCATTTTTTTTCCTATCGAAATTCATGAGTGTGATATGAAGACTTGTGGTATAAAATAATTACTCAACGTCATATATTTTTGAAACAAATGCAAGAAAATAGAGAATTAAAACTAGAATTAAGATTTTTTAAAATATTAGTCGTCACCGAAGGTCAGCATTGTTGCAAGAAGACAGAAATCGATTAGACAACACAATCGCAAATCGAAAAGAGGGACAAAAGACTGTCCAAATTTCCAAAAATAATAGGTGTAGAAAAATTGTTTTCTCGAGTGATAAAGATTTGTGTATTTTGTGAGAAATAAGCTTAATACTGTTAATAGTTCTGCACCCGTGAGGCGAGGCAAGGGACTATACACGACACCATATTATTATATTAGATTCTCTTTGCATTCAATTATTCAGTCAGACTCTCTCTCTTTAAATACTACTACTATATCTCTCTCTCCCTTTTTTATTTAACTGAAATGAAATAAAGTTTAGAATATTTTGGGAAAAATTCAGAGACTGCTGCAGCATCTCAAGACTAACTAATGGTTAAATTTTGTTTGCAAAAATTGTACCGCAATTTAGGCACAAAGAACAGCAGATGCTGCTGAATTTTCTGAACTTCTGAATTCTGATGCATTAATAGTTGTACATTTGTACAAGTGCAGAGGGATTAAGATTGAATTATTATCATATTATTATTATTACTATTATCATTCAAAATTCTCTAGATTATCCTAACTGACAGTTACGTTGGATTATATGATACCAGTAATAAATAATAATAACCGGTTGTTTTCTTTTCTATGAAAATTATTAAATATTTACTGTAGAATTTTGTATTTATAGGTCAAAATCTAGCTCATCAGTTTAACTAGTACCTTCTTTCTTGATATACTACCTCCATCTCGTATAAATAGTCCATTATTCCGTTTTAGTCCGTCTCACGAAATAGTCTCCTTTCCTAAAATAGCAATAACTTTATATCAATTCAACACATCATTTCAACCTTTAATTAAGCTTTAATCCAAATTAGACCCAATTAGGCCCAATTTAAAAGAAACTCAAACCCAATAAAATAAACCTTAATCACTACCCACCTACCCTAGCCCATAACACTAACTGAATGAAAACCCTAGAATCTCCTACCCACCCACCATTGTCGGTATTCTTATGCTCTCTCTCTAGAGACTTCTACTCTCTGAACTCACCGCTTCTCTCTTACTCATACAGAATTCTCTGTCAAAATCCACTTGCTTCCTCCATGAACTTCGTAGATCTCATCTACTACCACGGTAGGGGGGGTGCGAAGCTGGAGGATTTTGCTAAAATCTCGCCTGAAAAGCCTCTTGTTTCCCCTCAGCCGCCTCCCCCTTTCCGTGAAACCCTAGGGTTTACCCGCCGGCGGCGTAAACCCATCCGTCACCGCCTTCACAGCTATATTCGACGGCCGACGGGGCAGAAGCTGGCGGAGGAAGCGTCGTCACCTGAGAAGCCCAGATCTGAACAGTCATCGCCTGAGAAGGCCAGATCTGAGCCTCCTCCGCCGCCGCCACCGTCACCTCCGGCGCTGCCCGTCCCTGTGGACAGAGGTGACCCGAAAAAGTATCGCCGCCTACCCCGTTCGTGGTTCAAGTTCCGAACTCTGCCGAAGTGGATGACGGCCGGAGTTTCTGCCGCAGGGAGCCTCAAGGCGGCGCCGACGGAGGAAGAAGCTGTCCCTGGGAACCCTTTCCCGCTGCCGGATTTTTGACTGGCTTGCATGCCGTCAAATCGGTGATTTCTACTCTTTTTCCTCTGTTCTTTGTTGATTTCTGGTTTGCTGAATTGATTATGATGTGGATGAATTTTTGATCAGAAACTGATTCATGTTGTTGGTTGTGATGTGGTTTGATCTGTGAATTGGTCTGATCTGTGAATTGGCTATGGATTCCTTAAATTTGTCCCTATAATTTATTTGCTTGATGATGTCCCTTGGATACTGAATGTTGTGGGAATTTGGGTTATGTAAAACTACGATGATGACTCATTAAAAGTGTTACGACAATAATATTCCTCTGTTTGGAGTGGTTCTCTCATGTCTTCTCTGTGTTATTTGTTGCAACTGCATACACAAATGATGAGCATACTAACTTTTTTAAATAGAACTTCTGAGGTTCATTCACAAATGACATGTTTGCTTGCCATGTTTGCTTCAAAAAATGCATTACAAGACATATGCAATTCTAAAATAAAGACTATACTTGCATTAATCTGCACAAAAAAACTGCCTGTACCTTCTAACCATTCAAATCTTGTACCCCCCCTCCTTCCTGTGGCAAAGTGATTCCCATTGCTTCCATTAGGCTTTCAATTCCCTGAGTGTTTTCTTCACCAATCAAATAATCTATTGTGTCTCTCACCAAATATTCTGGTACCTCTAGATTTCTAGGGAGTGTACCCTGTCTGATATGAGCTTCCTTTTGCATATGTGGTAGCTTGAAGTTGTTAGTACCTTTTGCCTTCAATATTTCTACAAGAACACTTTGTAGTGAAAGGAAAACTTTGTTCAATGTCATTGGTTCCAAATCATTGAAACTGCTCAACACAGCAGCTATCAATTCATCAGCAGTCTTGCAATTCTTTCTCTGTTGCAGGGATTGAATTGCACAGAAAAACCCCAGATCATTTGCATTGCAATCTGGGGATTTTGCTGGCTGTTGTGTGAGCATGATGTTGAATCCATCTGAACTTGCAACTTCTTGAAACTCTGCATCTGTGTTTGATATATGAGTCCTTGCATTATCCTGTTGAATATAGATGTTCTTGCTTAAAAAACTTGGCCACTTCTCCTTGATTGATGGTACTATCTGCAATGATAATAAAATTATATGCTTGCATTCATTAAAGTATGAAACTGAAACACTAATCATGTGATACATAATGGAATAAAAACATGTTACCTCTTTGATGATGTACTCTCTGATAACCTGCCTAGTTATGCATTGTATAGGCTTCATTTCTTTTGTACCTCTAGGTCTTCTAATGCTATTCCTTTTTGCTGTTACCTCTTCAACAAGAGGCCAAATACCAATTTTTCCATCAAATAAAACTATGCCATCATCATCTAGCACTGGTCTACTAACCGCACAAATAAACATGACCTTAGGTATGAAATTTTTTGACTCAGTCACTCTTAGTGGATCTGCTTCCATTGGTGTAAGCCAGTAGCTGCAGTTCTTCCTAGTTAGCATGAACCACTTTTCATCAATGTGTATAGTGTTCTCCATATCTTTGAACTTCAGTTTATTGTGTGTTGCATCATAGTGTAAAGCTTGTAGGCAATACTTTAACCTTGAAAGCATGTGATGAGCTGCCAACAGAGGTTTTATTGAGTTTGAATGATGTTTGAGCAGTAATTTTGCCCATCTTCCCACAGTTGCCCTTGAAATTTCTGGCCCTAGAGCATTTGACATTGATGTGATTGTACCTCTTTGTTCTTTTGGAATTGCCTCTATTCTTGCATAATCAATCTCATGGGTCTTATTTCTTGTTCTTTTCATATTTCTTGAAATTTCCAATACTCCTCTAACTCATCTTTGATTCTTCAACTCTTTCCAGATTCGACTCACAGATCTGCTACAAATGTTGAAGCGTGCTGCAGCTTCTGAAAGCTTTCCATGAGGACACTTGTCCTCCACCAAAGACGCAATCAAGAACTGCATCACACCATTTCTGGTCTCATTTGTGAGGTGCTTCTTCTTACCCATGGCAGCCGAGTTCTTCCCTCTTCAGCTCTCCCTGCAGATTCTTTAAATTTTTGTGTTTAGGCTTTGTAATGGGGTTGTAATGGGGCTGAGGATGATTTATAGAATAGGTTTAGGCAATTTGGTGGGAAATTTGTTTAGTTTAGAGCCAAAATCTGTAAATTTTGCCTCTACTTGTAATTTTAAATTTTTCAGATTATTTTCGATTATTTTTATTATGAACAGTTAAATGTAGCTTCTGAACAGTGTTTTGTAACAGTAATTTAACCTGTTAATTTTCTGCTAATTCTGTGTACTTTTTGTCCAAAAAACCACTTTTCAAATATGCATTGGTATGTGAAGTAACAGTAAGTATGACTAATTAGTTGAGATGGAGGTAGTACTAGTTTACAATGTAGCCCTTGAGGTAGAATTTAGACTTTGGCTAATTCTGTATTTGAACTAAAATTTAAATACTCGATCTTTGTTTTAATAATTATGGCTAGTGTTGGAAAAATTACAAAATTGTAGGTAAATCTATTTTATCCAAGTAAAAGTGTAAGAGTTCATGTATGTATTTTTAGGTCATCAACTTTGTATTTGAAAGGAAAAAAAAAGAAAAAAAAAGAAGAAGAGAGGCATCAATTTCGTTGATTTATGATGGGCTTCATAAAACTGTTGGATCAAAATTTGAGTGGGCTAAAAACAGGTGTTGTTTAAATGAAAACAAACTAAAGATCTGAAGTGAAAAGGTGAAAAATCAATAAAGTAGAAAAAGGAGAAAATGAGCCCGCTCCTCATGATTCGGCCCAATAGGCCTAACCCATTTCGACGAGTAGTTAATATGTGTTATAATTGTCTAGCGAGAGCAAATGTTACAGATTTGAGTCTTTCCGTGGCAACATCTTTAAGTTTCTCATTTCGTTATTAAAAAAAAAAGAAAAAAAAAGGATTATAATTAAGTGTTTTTCAATAGGAATGTTCCTAGCCTGCTGTAAGAAGAATTATTATAAATATCCTATATCCTAAAAGTATGTGATGCTAAATTATTGATGTGACACTGTCATATGAGTCATGAGCACATTAAATATGTCTACGATGGCTAGGAGAATATTTGTTGTGTTTTAAATGGTTGATTTATAAATAGATTTAGCTTTTTTTTTGTCCAATACTATTTAATTACGATTTGAGAAACGGTAGAGAATAACTTTTACTATTTTGTTGGCTTTTCAAGGTTTGCACCTAGAACATAATTATTTCTCGAGAATTCACATGGTAAGAAAATAAACTTAGGATACATCATAGTCCATTAGTCACCAAGAATGAAATTCGTAACCAACAAACGTAGCATTGGGCCACAAAATAGGTAAGTGAGAATTGACGACATTTTAACTTAATTATCAAAGAAAACCGTGAGTTGTCGAACTCAAATTATTTTTTGTTTTTTTATTTGTTTTTTTCATACTTTTACACAAACTCTAATTTATATTCGCGCCTAGGAAAAAAAAAATCTTACTATTAAAAATAGAATAGGTGGACAACATCCTATAAATACGTAAGACATACATCTACCACGTATGAGAAATGTTTTCTTAGATTACACGAGTGAAATGGAACTTCGGAAATGCTCCCATGCAGTGCCACGTCAATAACTTTTTATTAAGAGTTTAATTTTTTCATAGGGTTTATTTTTAGAGTATATATTTATAATAATTTTAATTAAATATATCATCATCAGTTGAACTATAGACACATTAAATATGTTCATGATGAGTATGAGATGATTTCTTTATATAACCCACTTAATTTATTTTGCACTATTATCAAACTACTCAAAAAGTTGGAAGGCACAACTTCTTATAGTAACACATCTTCAATCAATTGTAGGTTCCAATTCATTTCATTTTCATCCACGTCTATTGATACGTTGGACTGCATCATCTATAATAAGGTGTTTGATTATAAAAATACGATCAACATGAAATACTACAAGACTATGATAATGCACGCCGAATATTAGGATAACATTACGCCCTAGCTTATTGAGTTTTTCCTCTCCTTTTTTTTTTTTAACATAGATTTTCTAGGATTAGTATTGCATGGTATTTCACTAAATATCTTTAATTCACTCGACGCACTTCATTTACAAAAAAAAAAAGAAAAAAAAAAGAAAAGGTTTTGCCTTGCAACATGTGACCTAAATTAATGATATAAAACCAAGAGATGGAAAATCACGTGAAATAATAAAATTATGCAATACTATTCGTTTTACGAAATTCTGGTTAAGAGAAAGAAGTGAAGGCTGAAGGGCAAGAAATATGAATACAATGGGCTTCAAATCTATGAATATGCTAGCTTAAGAAAGAAAACTTCGTTATAGGTAAAATGGCTTCTTCTACTATAAGGAAATAAAAATAAAAATAAAAATAAAGGTACGAAATAGACATTTTACCAAGAATAAAAATGCGGTGCGCATGATTGATTTGCAAGGAATATTGTAGCAACGTTTTAAAGAATAAAGTATAGTGAACCTAAACTTCACCCCTCTCTCTAAGCAAAAACAACACACCATATGATAGTATAAAGTTTCTCTCTCTAGTTTCTCCATCCTCAAATTCTGTAACATGTCTTGAGCTCTCTCCTCCAAATGGGGTGGCTTCAATCCCTCTTCTCCCCCTTCAAGAAGCTTTGGATTCGTCTCAATTCCGCTCAGAAGAAGAGTACGTCTTATTTATTAATACTCTCTCCGTCCCATCGAATTTGACGTTTCTTTAGTATATAGATCATGCAATTAATTAATTAGCTACTACTACATTTAGCATTTCTTGATTTCTGCAATTACAAATTTCCTATCCATCGTTCAATTGCATTTTCATCATGATCAATACATTCATGATTATATTCATGAAGGTTAATTACTTATGTTTTTATTGGTTTTGAATTATCTTAGGTAGAGGGATATACATATTGTACGAGGATGTTAAATCGTGCCCTTACGAAGACGTGCACGTTCTTTGGTCGATACTGGTGGAGTCGCATCGGCCGCCGCTGCCTTTGCCGTTGCCGCCACCGCCGCCTTCTAAATGAGGCTTCTCCATAACAAGAAAATCAAAGAGATGAGAAGTTAATTTAATACATACTTACATGGATTGTACATAACATAGAAACGTTTCCATTTTTTCCTCTTTTTTTTTTGGTTACTGATTTGAGGCTTCGTTTTCATTTTTTCACATTGTGGTTTTTCAGTCTCTTTCGAACGAGGGAAAGTTAAGTACTTAATACGTATAAATTATTAAAGTCAATGGATCGAGTTGCACTTTAATTTGCACGTGTTCCTTTCATTAAGTATATCATCGATTGTTTCTATTACTAGTAGAAAATGTTTATTCTTAGAAATATCGATATTCCTATAGTGTGTAATTATCTATTTTAAAGTTCTATAGATACGCGTTAATTATTTGTGATGAGTAAGAGTTCTTTTATATCTACACTAGTGTAGTGCCCGTCGAAATTCAACGAGATTTAATATTTAAGTAAAAGTTAAAAATATATTTTTAATTATTTGTTTCAAAATAATTTAAAAATTCATTTCATTTTTTTTTTTCAATTATATGTATGCTTTTAAAAGGTTAATAAAAGAGTATCTTTCTCATTTAATTTTCTATTTTTCTAGTGTAGCGCCCGTAAAATCGACGGAATCACTAAGTAATATATATAAAAATATAAATATTTATTTTTACATAATTAATAATATTGCGACAATTTATGAGGAAAAAATTGTGTGTATTTATTAAAAAAGTAGGTTGATGAGAAATAATATTTCTCCTTTATTTTATTTTTTTACATAGTTTAAGTGGCAAAACGATCGTTGTTCGTTATAATTCAAATTTTCAAGTAAAGTCGCATGTTGTTGACAATATTTGAAAAATATGTTAATGAGACATCATTTTCTTTGATAGTCGTATTCATTCAAATTTTGTTTGTCAAGTCATCCGTTGTTCATAGTAATTGAAAAACGGTTTAAAGAAGGTAACATTTTCTCGGGTAGGCCCGTTGTTTGCGGTAATTGAAAAATTAGTTAATAAAGGTAACATTTAAAATTTTGAATGTCGAGCCATTCGTTCTTCGCTATTGTGAGATCTAGGCTCAAAATATTCATGATTTCAATTTGATTTACCATTTCACAATCCCTAACTGACATAAATTAGTAGATCGAGTCAATATTAAAAAAAAATATATATCATCTATATGAGAATGGAAAATATGGTAATGATGGCACTATTTTATCAGGGTAGTTGTATTCATTCAAATTTCGATTGTTAAGTTGCTCATTGTTAATATTATTGAAAAATAGGATAATGAGGTCATCATTTTCTTGGGTAGTCGTATTCATTTGAACAAACCACCTGTTGTTTGCAGTAATTAAGGCAATATATTTTTATTTTTTCGGATAGTTATTTTCATTAAAATTATAAGTGGTCAATAACTTTAATTTCAACCCGCTCATTGTTTATTGAAATAAAAAAGAATAGGTTAATTAGAAACATGAGGTTTGATTTTCGAGTTGCCCATTGCTCATTGAAATAAAAGAAAAAGAATAGGTCAATAAGAGAAAATAAGTTTATGCAGTGTAGTATTTATCGAGTGGTTGTACTCTTTAATTTTAACAAAAATCTTAAACACTAAACAATCATACCTTAATTCTCGTGCGGAAAAAAAGTATAACAACTTGAAAAGATCGGATGGAGCATAATTAAAAGCATATAATTTCTTATATATATAAGAATGGAAAATATGTTAATGATGGTACTATTTTCTTCAATAGTCGAATTCATTCAAATTTTTATTGTCAAGCCGCCCGTTGCTCATAATTGAAAAATAAGTTATTAAGGTTAGCATAATTTTGGGCAGTATTCATTTGAATTAAGGTTTGAGCATAATATGCAGCATATAATTTCTTATATATATAAGAATGGAAAATATGTTAATGATGGTATCATTTTTTTCAATAGTCGAATTCATTCAAATTTTTATTTTCAAGCCGCCCGTTGCTCATAATTGATTTTTTTTTTTTTTTTATTAAGGTTAGCATATTTTTGGGTGGTGTTCATTTGAATTAAGATTTGAGCATAATATGCAGTAGCTTATCTCTTTTGCTTTTATTTGATGTATATTCCCTTTTTTTTTTCTTTTATTATTGTTGTTTATTTATTATTTTTAATTAAAATTGGAGATGAGTAATTTTTATATAGTGTTTTTAAAAGGTCTAACCTTTTCAAATATATATCTAATAGAATTTAGTTTCGACTACTATCCATTCGTTAACACATACCCCGTATAATATATGTATATATTATATATATGCGTATGTAAACACATATATATAATAATATTTTAAAACTAACATTAATGTTTTTTTTAGAGTTCCACGATAATGTGTGGCTCCACAAATCAAATTATAAATTTTGTGGGGAAGATATTGAACTATTTATAGCGGTAATCCTTCCTTGAATTCTTATAAAAAATCGATGTGGGATTGAAATCCTTATTTTATGGTTCCACGATAATGTGTAGCTCCACAAATCAAATTATAAATTTTGTGTGGAAGATATTGAGCTATTTATATCGGTACTCCTTCATTGACTTCTTATAAACAAATCGATGTGGGATTGAAATCCTTTTTATGAATTAATTAGCCAAATTTAATAAAATAAAATTTATCAAAACCTCGTCCAAAATCAACATGCTAAAAAAATTTAAAATATATTTGCTTAAAAATTTTATAGTAGAATATGTGTATATTATTATTAGTAGATTCTTAGAATATGTATTAGTAGAATATAGTATAATATATTTCACGTATATGTATATATGTATTATATGTATTATTAATTTAGAATAGATTCTTAGAATATGTGTTCATGGCATTAAAGATATGCATGGAAATAATATATTGATGAATCATGTGTTTATGTGAATTTATTATATTAAATAATGATTTAATATGTAAAAATATATAGAATTTTGATAAGGCTTTGTTCCTTATCACACGCCGGTGAACAAGATATTCACGCCGATCGAAGACAGTAGGCAGACGCGAGCTTAACTCGTCGTTCACGCCGAAGAATTGCAGGAAAAGAAAAGAGGAAATTGACAGAATAAAGGAAAAAATATATTTGGCTTAATTCTTGTTGTTCTATTCCATAATAATGAAGACCTATTTATACTAGAAATCCTAGGGTTGATTCGACTCTCTTTTGCGATACGGGAAATAATCAACAAAGAAAACCCGTAAAGGAGCTTATAATACGCTCGACTCAAGTTAATACAAAATTTCTAATAAATAATAAATAAATATGGATATCTATGAAACTAAATAAATATGGATATACTCGTATCAAATTTAGATAAATAGGGAACAGAGGATGTAAAGGGACGCCACGTAGGCGCATTGTTGTTGTGGTATCAGGAATCCGATGTAGAATTATATATATATATATATATATATATATGATTATACAATTATTTAAGATTGTGTAAAGTTTATCTATTTTGAATTAGTTTACGTTTTATATAAATACATCACTTTCGAGTTTCGACTACTAATTAAGGTTAGATTAATAAAAGTTAATATGATTTATTAATGTGGGTTGCTGTTGGCTTGTCTTTTTTCAGGCAGTTAATGTGGCAGTTATGATAGGTTCTTCACAACTAGGGATAACATATTAACTATAAGAAATCAGAACAATAGATCGGATAATGGATACCCACTGATTAATTAATTAAGCATTTCTCAAACTCGATCTCGTAAAAAAATTCAAAATGCATACCGGTCTTAAATTCGATAAAAAAAATAGATCTTACTATTGGTATCTATCCCTAACACGTCATGTAATACACTAATACCCGCAAATACCCGATAAAAACCCAAATCGAGCATACGTTAATAATAATATTACTAGTGAAATATTATATAATTAAATTAAATATAAAATATTATTATATCAAATAAAAATTAAATATATGCGTACTGTGACTTGTGTACCCAGCTTTAACGATAGTTGACTTCGAGCGATTTCACTCAATGACGATGTTCGGTATGGCTACTGCCCATTTAGTTTCCCCATCATTTTGAATTATATGAATTTGAGAATGGATTGTTTGAGTTTCTCATTTGTGCATCCCCAGATCCAAAGCATGCTTGCTCGATTCGAGCTACAACAAGTGTAGCACCCCAAATATTTTTTAGCTATATTTTCCTATTTATTTATTTGATTAAATTGTTGAGCTCCGTGAATCGTGCCTGTAGAAAAGAATAAATTATGCATGCATAATCACATATTTTTTTTATATATTAAGCATATTTACAATTATTTATTTACTAAACATCTTTATCTAAATTTTTAGCTCAAGTATTATTTAATTACTTCAGCCCATTTTTTTTAATTAAGCCCAATAGTATGTCTAATATTAGGTTAAATACTTTTCCAATAGGCCGTCTAGTATTATATTAGGGTTTAGTAAGTGTTCCTTCAACTTATTTTAAGAAAATCTTCTCCTCCAAGATGAATGATTCGAAAATTCTTCCTAAACTCTATTGCTAAAAATCTGCAAGTTTATTTCTTTCCGTAAACTCTATAGTCTATCCAATCTCCCAGCATAATTAGCGCCTCCATACTAGTACGGAGTATAAATAAAGCTCATTTTCCTCTCATTATTCATCACATCCGAAAACTAATACTCAGTAGAGTTATAGGTATTTTCTTTCCCAAAGCCGTCAGTTTCCTTCGCATCAGTGTTGTCGACAATTTTTCTTCTCAAAGTCTTTCTAATTTTTTTCCTCTCTCTAAGTTACTGTATGCATGCTACTGTGTTCCAATAGTATATGTACTTATTTTTTTGAATACAGTTCACTACAAGAATTTCGCGGAATGGCGACAGATACGACGACGGGTGCGTCTTTCCGAAGCAAATTAACGAAGGAAAAAAAATATGTAGTAGATCAGCGACGGACGTGAAAACCGTAGCTGACTTTGGCGACAAACTGCTAATCCATAGTTGTTCTGAGACGGATCGGCGGTCCGTAGTTGAAGACGGCGACGGAGATCAATGCCGTAATTGACCGGCGACAGAAGCCAATGCCATAGTTGACGGGCGACGGATCTTCAACCGTAGCAGACACCGGCTACGGAATCAATGTCTGTAGCAGAATGGGCTACGGAGGTCAATGCCGTAGTTAACCAAGCTTTTTCTATTTTTTTGGAGCAAGCTATTTATATTTTATATTTCAATCGAGATATATATTTATCTATAAATATATTTAGGGAAATAGGCAAAAATATATTTTTATGTTATATATTATTTATCCACATCAAATTCCGAAGATCCTTTTTAATTTGTTCAACACTAAAACAAAATAAAATCCCCAAAAATTAACAGGATTAATTAATTAAACAACTGTTAACTACATATATAGAGCCAAATTAAGTACCATATACAATCCACAACCAAAAATACACCGAAATAACAAAAGAAAAAAAGAGAGAGAAAAAAGGAACACAATTAATAATTATTAAACACGGCATTAGAAAATATATGTATATATTTTCCGCTAATTTCTTTTTCTTTTTTGTTGAAAGTTATTTCCGCTAATTTCAATTTTGCGCGCGATTAGATCGAAGCCCTAGCCCTCTCCCTCCACCCTTTTCCTCTCACTACACTCTTTTCTCACTTCACTTCTCGGACCTCAATCGTCATTGTCGCAAGTCCGCCATCGCCATTGCCGTTGCCCTCCAGTCAGGTATTTCTCTGCTGTCTCTCTCCCTATCTTCCTCTCTCGCCAATTCTATCTCCATTTCAGGGTAAATTTTGTTTCTCTCGCTGTTTGCATGTCTCTCTCTCAACTGATTTTAGGTTTCCCTTTCAGCTCGCCGCTGGAGCTTCAATTGTACGTAAATCATCGCCGTTTCCGTTGCTGGTGTTTGTTGGAGGTAATTTATCTCTCTCGCTCTCTGTTTGAATCGCTGTTTCTCTCTCTCTCTACCTCACTATTTCTCTCTTCCTCCGTAGCCACCAGATTACCAGAGGTCGGCGCCGGAAGCCCTTTAACAGCTGCCATTTTCTTTGCTAGAAAAAAACATTCCCAAGGTAACCAAAGGCTTTGATAAATTTGTTCTTTATAATGCTTTCAATTTGTGAAAATTTGGGATTCTTAAGAAAATTACTTATGATTTTATGACGGTTAAATGATAATATCTTATTTATGGTTAAAAGAAGTAGCATTCGAAAAAGGCTTTTGTTGCAATGTTTGGTAGCTTAAGGCTGAAAGTTTCGTCTTCTTGTCCAGTTGTAGGTTGATATTCAGTTTTATCTTGTTATGAGCGACGGAATGGCGACGGAATTTCTGTAGCCAAATCACCGGCGACGGCTGGAATTCGGTTGCCGGACGACGACGGATAGAGTTCGGTCGCCGGACGGCGATGGGTGGAGTTCGGTCGCCAGACGGAGACGTACGTCTCCTCCGTCGCCAAGTCCGTCGTGGATCTCGACTATAGATTTTTTTCCGTCGCCACTTGCAATGGCTACAAGCTGTTTTACTACGGTGTTGTTCGGTCGCCGGACTGACGCCATTCCGAAATGGCTACGTAATATCTTGAAACAACTACAGACTTTTCGGTCGCCATTCAACGAATTTCTTGTAGAGGTTTGAGAGTGGCCTACATGTTTCATTAATCTTTCCTGCATCTAGGCTAAACATTTTTTATATATAATAATTGTTATGTTAGTAGTACTTCCTCCGGCTCAGAGATATTGACCCCATTTATATTGATATGTGAGGTATAAAATAATAAAATGGGTCAATATCTCTGAGACAAAGTAAGTAGTATATTATTTCATATACCAAATGCTTAGGGCATCTCCAACCCTTACTGCATACGCAATTTGCAGTAGCAATTCATCCCCAACCCTACTTCAAAACCCATCCCATTTTGCGTTTTTTGATGGTTTCTCTCTCCTCCAAACCCAATTTGCGTTGCTACTGTAGATGAAACGCAAAAGGCTTTTTAATTTTCTAATTTTCCATATTGGTCCTTTTCTTTTTATATTGTTGTGTTTATGGTGGTGAAAGTAGGAAAAGAATGGACAGAAGATGGGGCGGAGAAGACAATGGCGGAGAAGATGAAGAAACACGGGTCTAATTATGTAGTATTTATTAATTAGGGCATAATTCAATTAATACCGTTTCCTTTATGTTAAATGTTGCCTAATATTGGGCCTAGTATTGGGCTATTGATTTATTCATCGTAATAGAATTTTTGCAAATCAATTTAAGCCTTAATCGGCTATTTTTATTATAAGTTCAAATGGTTTATAAAAGTTTTTCTAATAATAATTAATACAGTTTACAAACTTAAAATACGCATCACAATTATTCAAATGGTTTCAAAAAAAAATATTTGATGAGATTATATAAGAAAAATGAAGATTAACAACACAATGACATCGATTCATTAATAAAATAATTGAACAACTTCTTATAACTTCTTATATGCTTAAAATTTATGTTTACGCATTAATTATTGTATTTTCAATGTAATTTTTTTTAAGTTGTGTAATTTTCTTTATTTAATAAATAAGTAAATTAACTATCTCTTTTATTTTTATATTACATATTATATTATCTTACAACAATTTATTATTAATAGTATTGTTAAATGAAAAGAATTTGTGGGTCTAAAGTGTAATATTCATAAGTATGTAGATATTATTGTAAAAATATTAAAAGTGGTATAGAAAGGAATATATAGAGAATATTCTTTTGGGTTTGAGTTTGAGTTTTTGGGATGAAGATGAATTACTGTTTGATGTGATAGATATTGCAAAATGGGTTTGAGTTTGGTGTGGACTATTGGAGATGCCCTTATAAGTGTTTGACTTTTGGTAGTAATTGCACTTTTGAACTATACAGTAAAACCTCCTTACAGTAATACTCTATATAGGAATAACCTTCCTATAATAAGAAAAAATTATAGTCCCGACTCGGGACCAGTTATATTTAGGAATAACCTCTACATTGTAATAAAACATATTTTTTTCCGGTCTCGTCTTAAGGATTTATACCTCCATATAAGAATAAATTAAAAAATATATAAATATATATGTATAATATCATTACACAAAATTTAAGATGACCTAAAATACTTATCTAGGGTGCAATTGTTTCATTTTGCATAGCTCAGCCCGAATTTTTTCACTAATTTCAGTTCTTACCATTTGTTTGGAGTAGAAAATACAGCAGTGAATAATTTTGTGAAAATGTACTTGTATTGATCATGTATTTATGTGCATATAAAAAAATAAAATTTAAGACTTTCTACATTGTATTTTTGCATATATGTATTAACAAAGTGAATATATTGTTTAATTAGCCAAATATATATTAATTAGGTACATGTACGTGTGATGTAGTATTTAATTGATTAATTTTATAAAAAAAATATTTTTATATGTAAAATTCTATATAGGAATAACCTCCCTATAGTAATAATTTATTCTACTCCCGATAATATTACTGTATAAAGGTTTTACTATACAATCTTATGGTACATATACATATATATGTAAGCTTGGGTCAATATATATAAAGGTATTTAATTGTATGCCTCAGTAAGCATTGAAATAAATTATTTATTTTCATATAGTATGTTTTCTAAAATTAGGATAACAATTAAAGTTGTATTGTTTTCGGCTAAACCATATGTTTACGCAATGTTGGGAAGATTTATTTCTATGCTTTTTATTTCTTAATTGGTGAATTGGTTGCGTGCAGCATCTGTAATAATTTTCCAATTTCGTATAAAGATAGTAATTAAGATCATATTTCTTTCCTTAGGCGAGGAGCATAGGACTTAACGGTTTAATTGCAGATTTCGAGAAGTCGAGTTAAGAAAAAAGGTTAAGGTGGGGGAAAAAGTTGCATTTCTTGTTTATCCTTATTATACATTTTGCTCAATTGATATGTGTGATATGCAGCTTTAGCTTACGAGCTAATGAGAATAAAGAAGTTTCGTCTTCGGACGTAAAATTAAGGAAGTTTCATCTACGGACGTAAAAATGAGAATAAGAAGAATAACATCTTTACATATATTCTTTTGTAGTAATTCTTATGATATTGATAAATGCAACCCACTGAGTTTATAGTACTTGATCGATCTTGTTTCGTAGGCAATTAATGAACGTTGATAAGGAATAAATCGAGCACGAAAGTAAAAGGAACACAAGGGATTTACGTGGTTCGATCTGCCGGAATAGATCTACGTCCACGGAGCAAAAAGAGAGTATGAATATTATTGCTAGTATGTGTGTGTTGTTTACAAGATTGTTCCCCCTCTCAATCTATTCTAAGCCCCTATTTATAGATAGTCACATGGAGTTCGACTATAATACGAATTCTTCTCCTATTTGGACTATTTGGCTTGATCTCATCCTTTATGGATAAACACCGAGTTTCTATATCTCTCTTGAGTTGTAGTCGATGTAAGAGTCTTGGTTGCCTTGGTGATGGAGTCTCTTATCTTCAGTTGGGCCGAGCTTAACTGTCGGGGCCCAATTATATTGGGTCTGATGCTTTGGGCCTAGGTTCTGGGCCATATCCTATCACATCCCCCCCCCCTAAAAGATGTAGAAGCGAGGGTGTGATTTAGGGGAAATAGTTGAGGTATGAGTGGTGTAAATTGCGTTGCCCCGCCAAAAATAGAATTGATGAAGTCAATCACGTACCGCCTCGTTAAAGACGAGGTCATCTTGAAGTGCGTTGCCCCGGCAAAAGTAGAATTGATGAAGTCAATCGCGTACCGCCTCGTTAAAACGAGGTCGGTTTGAAGAGTAACTTGTCCCGTCGAAAATAGACTTGACGAAATTAAGTTCGCATCACCCTGGTTGAGAACGAGGTTGGATAATAGTCGCTTTACCCCGTCAAAATAGACTTGACGAAGTGGCTTGAGTATCATGTGCTGAAACCGAATACGGGATGTGTCAGTCGCTTTTAATTAATGCACCAGTTGGACTCCCGATAAAGTGAGGCGTGATTGGATGTTGGGTGAAGGCGAAAAGGCGGAATAGGGATAAAGCGTCTTTGATATGCTATTTCCCCTCATTTTCCAAAATTTTCAAACTTTACTTCCAGTTTTTCTGCTCTTTTCTTCCGCCGCTCACAACTTGCACCGTCATTTTCGTCACCGTTGCTCATCAGCGCCAAAACTTCCACAGTGCCTTACACAAGTAAGTTATTTCCTCCATGGCTTCATCTTCTCGTGTTAGCCACTCTTACGGAGACGAAAGCCGTAAGGAGTCCAGTTCGCCGTCGGATTCTCCGATGGAGATGTCGAGTCAGTCCCCGTACCTAGACGTAGAGTGTTATACCATCGATTCAGCCGTTCCTGTTGTCCGTAGTGTTAGGTATCCTTCTGTAAGTTCGGATTCCGGCAACGTTCTTGAACATGCGTCATCAGTACTCACCCCAAAACTATTTTATCTTTTCAGGAGCAGACTCGGGCGATAAGCGGCGTGGTGGATGATGGTGGTGTCGAGATTAATTTTTAATAAGCTAGATTGATTCATGAATAATGTTATTTTTTGTGTTAAGACTTTCGCTTTACAAGTTTAAGTATTTTTATTGGGTTTTTTAATAAAAAAAAGAACTTATTTCGTTATTTTTTTTAGTAATTAATAAATGAATTTTTCCTTTTCGTAACAATTATTTTATTTGTAAAAATTGGGGCGTTACAGAGTGATATCAGAGCAGGTCTACCTTCCTGTAGACTTGCAAATTTAATAAGTTAAGACCATCCATTGCTGCATCGTGCCGACAGAGGTAAAAGAGTCGTATGTTTTTATGAAATTATCTTTATTTAAGTGTATTTTCTTTTATGTCCTCGAAATTTACTTTAAGGTTTCCTTGTAGATGACTAGAGAGTTGAAAACTTTACGGGTTAGTAAGCAGGAAAGGGGAACTAATAAAGTTTTATTCTTTCGTAGTTAAATATATCTTACCTTTGAGGCAATCTTGTATTAGTAGAATGGCTAGGCAAAAGAAAAACAAACAACCACAAGAAGACCAATATGAGGATAGTGAAGAAACACAATCGGTGAACAATGAGGATGAAAATGGAGATCTCAACCAAGAAGTCAATTCGTACCACTTCCTATGATATTTTACGAATTACGAGAAAGTAACAGGAAAAACAAATTACGAACACCTATGATATATTATAAATTATGAATTCGTACCATCTGCTTATCAAAGATAGCAGAAAAATGAGAAAAATCAAAAAAACTGAAAGTTCTACCCTAAGAAAATTAAGTGGAGACTTTCAACAAACACCTTGTGGATGCAATTACTGAAAGTTCTACTCTAAGATTAGGATTCAAACTCTAAACAAAAAAATTCCACTACCACCACTACAATTCATTCACAAAAGAAAAGTCTCTCAAAAGAAAAAGAAGCAAGAGGAAGAAATCAAGAGGAATGAGAAGACTAAACTTCTCACTACGGCGGCAGAGGGAGGAGAAGACGATGACGCGGCGGGGGCGGAGGTGTGTGGTGGCGGCGGTGGAGGGAGGAGAAGACGACAGGGCGGAGGTGCTGCAGCCACCGTCTCTCGTCGAGAGGAGAAGAGAGAGAGAGAGAGAGAAAAAAAAAAAAAAGAGAGAAAGAGAGATACATTATTTTTTTCAAAATTTGAAATTGGGAGAATGGTAAGAAAGAGAGAGAAAGAATACACATAAAGACAAAGTTAAAGGTATTTTAGGGTCTTTACTCGAAATTTGGATAGTTTTGTTAAAATATTATCCTAGTAATAAAAATTAAAAACACTATCTAAAAGTGGGTAAAATGTGACATTTTCTCTTTAAATCATGTTGTTAGTTTTTATCTTCGTTATATGAAAAAAACTATACGTCTTTTTTTTTTGAATAATTTAAAGAGGACTCTAATTGCCTTGGATACATTCACACAATTAAAATGAAATTCCCATTTTTCATCATAGCGAGATAATCATTTTTTATTAGGTTAATTAATTAATCCGTGTATTATTTAGTTTTATTTTTCAAAATATCTATTTTAGTTGATTCATTATTTCACAATTTATGTTTAATCTAGTTGATTTACTGCGCAAAAATATATCTCAAAAACATAAAAATAAATAATAATAATAATAATAATAATAATAATAATAATAATAATAATAATAATAATAATAATAATAATAATAATAAAGAATTTCACCTACGTTTGGAAAACAATTTGTTTTAGCACCTACGTTTTCCCCCCTTTCACTACTGTGAAATTAGCTGAAAATTTCACCATCGCAGTCGCAGCCGCCCGTCGCCCCCGCCGCCTTCCTTCTCCGCTTTTCAGCTTCTAGGTACTCAATTCCTTGTGCTTTTGGGGGTTTAGGGTTTTGCAATCACAATTCGGGAGGAACGTCTCTTCCGGCGGATCTCGCAGTTTCACAACGAATGACGCGCGCCAATTGAAGTGTACCAATGGGAAAGAGAATGAATTGCCGGCTTTGGTGGCCGTCTAATCTATTTTCACAAATTCCGCCAAATTCGAGTTTTGTTTTTGGTTGGTTCCTTCCCTCTACTGAAGCTTCCATCGATGTCGTCGTGGCTTTCAGTTGCGATCAGCTCAAACTTGATTCCTTACTGGATTCCGGTTTAAATCTCATGGTACGTTGCTTTTCCTGTTTCGGGTGAGTAAATGTAGATTTGTTTTGTTTTGTTTTCATGTGATACGCTTAGTTGTTCTGATTGTGGATGGGGTTAATATGAACTATACGTGGAACTTATGCAATGGATTGAGGTCAATCTCCGTGTTATTTTGGCTCCGTATTCGTATTTGTATACCCTTATCGCATTTTGGCACGTTTTGTGATATCGTGCGGGAATTCTCAACTGTGTGCGGTTCTCTATGGAATTGGATAGTAGGGGATGGAACATAATTTTGATATATAGATTTATCGAGTACTAACGCTGAGCACATGTCATTGTGTGGCCTTAAGGCTTAAGCTTGTTTACTACTGTGCCTTTTTGTATAGTAACATGCTGATTAATTTCCGTTGGCGGTTCTTTCTTTTGTTAAGGAAATCGTTCAAGGGACAACTAATAACATGCCTACAAACCTTCAAGATAAAAGCGAATTCTCTATTCTGGGATATGTTGAAGCAAATTGCAGTGGAAACAGAGAGTTGGAAAATTGTGGACATGATAGAAACAGAGAGATGAAAATAAACGGAAATCAAAGTTCAAATTCACTTAGTAATCAAGGGAGCTGGAGCTGTGGATGCCTAAGGCATGATAGGATATTAGGACAAGGTAGACTTGCTACTTCAGAAAACATATCAATCAAACTTGTTTGTGTTATATCTGAAGGAATGGACGGGAGAGTTATTGCTATCCCGAAATTGGATCATCTGCATTTGAATGGCGAGATTGAGTCCCATCTAGATCTCCACGTATGTAAGTCGTGTTCATCTGTACAACAAGTTTATTTTTTTTCTCCTCTCTTATAATGCTGTTTAGCTTTCTGATAAATGTAGGTGATATTTTATGACATGCCAAGTTTTGGTGGTCACCATTATTCTCTGGGTTTTCACTTTTCATCCAATGTAGTGGCATCCCCTAGCAAGAAACCCAAGTGGTTTGATGACCTTCATCAGAGATATTCACACCTTGACTTGGTAAATATTCTTTACTACAATCTGTGATATTTGAGTTTCGTGTTTCTAAATCTTCTGTACTAATATCCTCGTGAAAAGGATACTGTCATTCAGGCAATTAACAGTGCTAATGCTGCTCAAATTTTGTTTGATGGACATCATCATGCTGTGTCAGGGCCACTTCTCCTCATCCTTCACATGTAATTAAGATAATCCTTACCTCCATTTTACTCTTCTTTTTAATTATCATAACAGTTTCATTATGTCTTGACAGGATCTCTACCTTCACATGGCAGATATTTGCTGTATCAGTTGCTTCTTTCTCAACTATCATATACATTTTTCTTCAGTTATCTCGAATTCTTTTTACTTGGTTATCCCACATTGGCATAGATGTTCTGTTAACCAAGCTATTTAGCAATACGTTGAAGAATATTCACTTCCGCTGTTGTCAACTCTTGTATTGGCCTGTCTTTCTCCAGGATCAGAATATGAGGTAGAGAACCTTTCGCGGTACTATTGTTTTGGGTTATATTTGTTTGATTAGTCTAAAGGTATCAGAACAATAGTTAAACATGTTCTAGTCTTATGCTTATGGAAGATGCATGCTTTGATTGAATACGAAATTAGGTATACATGATGTAAAAAAATGTTCTTAGAACCGTTGTAAAGATCTGATTCACATACTCTGTTTGCATCATAATCCCAGAAACAAATCTGTAATTCTAATACATGGGTACATGATTTTCTGCCATTTTTCTTTTCCTTCTATTTTAATTAAAAGCCATGTCCAAGATGATACCCTGTTTATATACCTGCCACTCTCATTTTCTGAAAAATGAATTTCTAGTTATGCTTCCTCACTTTTGCTACTTTATATAGGGATTGGTCATGTGTTGAGTTTGCAGAGAAAGCTGCTTCCCACAAGCACTCGATATGGTCAAATATCATATTTGATGTTCTTCTAGGAAATCTAGTTGGTATTCCACTATGGATTATGGCAGAGCCTGCATGCATATGGGTTTCCGACTTTGGACATGACTTCACAAATGGTTGGTTACGTACTGGGTGTGTTTGGCTGATGGGCAATCCAGCTGGTTTTAAGTTGAACACTGAGCTAGCTGGCGTTCTAGGGATGATTTCTTTAAATGCGATACAGATTTGGTCTACCCTTTGGGCTTCAATGGGGTTTCTGTTCATTCATTTCTTCAAAGGACTTGCTTTGTGCGGGATTCTTTTTGGTTCAACTTGCGTTGCAGCTCTAGTTGTTGACATAATATCTCTATTAACAAAGCACATTTTGATTCTTCATTTATTCCTTTCACTTCTCTATTCAACTCAGATACAGGCATTATCAGCTTTATGGCGCCTTTTCAGGTAACACACTTTTTGAGGCTCAATTTTTTTTTTTTTAATTTTTTAATTTTTTAATTTTTAATTTTTTAATTTTTTTTAATTTTTTTTGTAATAAGCAGAGAAACTATCAACTGAGTATTGAGTTAGCACATCAGAGGCTTTTCCTTGAAATTTGAAGCTATGCTATACTAGAGCCACATGTATTGACTTTAGGGAGAAGTGCTTCTGATGCTGAATTCAACAGATTTAATCATAGATATGTGACAAATAACTATAGCATCGTATAGGTTTATGGGGAGATTTGAGTGGTTAAAATGTTTTTGATAGGTGGATCGTTCTCAGAAAAGTTTCCTAGCTATAATGAATCCTTAAAGTAATACTACATTTTTTCTGTCAAATACATCATGATCATATGAATCTATGGTGGTTATCAAATCTCATGACTTGATTATTGGATAATTGCAGGGGTAGAAAGCTGAATCCTTTACGCCACAGATTGGATAGCTATGACTATACTGTTGAACAACATGTAGTTGGTTCACTTCTGTTCACCCCCATATTACTCCTTCTACCAACAACTTCAGCTTTCTATATCTTCTTCACCATTTTGCACACAGCTGTGTGCTTTGTCTGCATAGCTGTTGGGGCTGCTGTATCTTTTGTCCATGCCACTCCATATGCTAAAGTTTTCCTTTGGTTGAAGACGAGGAAAAGATTTCCATCTGGGATATTGTTCAAAGTCGCATTATGTCAACATTCTGAGACTGAAACTGTCGCTCTCAGGAATTCATGCACTGTGAACGATAGCAGCAAAACTATGATTTTGGTTTCATTTCTTGGCAGCAATTACTTGAAATTAGGTACACCCTTGAGCCACAAAGGTTCAATATTCATGACTTTCAATATCGAGACCTAAAAAAGATGGGATTTTATGTTTACTTTAGATCTCGATTTTTTTGTACTGTTGAAACTCAGGTTGGACTAATGATGACATTTCTTTCAGGGGAAGTAATCTGGCCACACTATAAAAACTGTTATTCAACTTTCTTCGAGTCAACTATACGCTCAACTGCATACGGGCTTCTCACTGGAAGAAGGTATTTCTCCAACTCCACATTCTTCCGTTTTTACAGAAACACACAAGTTCTTGAATCTTGATCTGATTCTCTTTCCACAGCACTCTATATGCTCCTGCTCCCAGTCTCCCTATGAAGCTGCCATGGATAATGATACCTTGGAAGGAATATTGGCATCTATGCCGTAATTCAGTTTATGCATGCAGAAACCATCCTTATCATAATCCTTCAAACCGTTGACAGAAAAAGTAAAATCATCGTATAACTTTTTTTTTTCTATGCCACACATTAGAATGCTTAGACTTGCAGGGTTTTGATTTCTTCATACCTACTGAAAATTTGAGAAATTTGTTTTCTTTGTGGCCATTGTTAGGCTGGTCGGTTTTGATTTTCATATGTATATATAACATTTTCATCTTTTTCATTTTCCCAATATATTGCAATTCCAAACCATTTTTACCTACTTCTGGCCATACTTTGCTTTTATAGCCACTACTTTTGTAACATGAGATTGGTGATTTCACCACCTACTAGTTCAAGCTAGAAGTTGCGTTACAATTTTCTATCATAACCTAACCTTATGTAAGCCTCTTGTCTTAGAAGTCTACGGGTGTAAGAATTAGCATTGTAGTAGAGATTCTTGAACCAAAATTAATAAGCAATTAGGTCAAATTTACACCAAACAAACACAAATGTCAAATCCCGCAATCTACCAGCAAGAATATGAATTTTTGTCAGTCCGTTCAAGAATGCCATGCAGCAAAAATATCAATAATAAATGCGATAAACCCATAATATCCAAGAAATGATCAAAATCAAGAAACCCGACCATATAAATAAATAACAGTAACAATTGAACAATTAAGGCTGGGATAGACTGGACTGAGCCCATATAATCTTACAGAAAAGCCCAGAGTTCTTAAATTTTCCCTTAATCTCGACCACTCTCGACTAGGGATGGCAATGGGCCGGATCTGGGCCGGATCTTGTTTGGTCCAGATCCAAATCCAGAATTTTAACCCGAGGTCCAAATCCGACCCAGATCCATCGGGTTTAAAAAAATCGAATCCAAGTCCAGATCCATTGGATCTGGCGGATCTCGGGTCTAGACCCAAATCCGTAGTTATCACCTAAAAAATACCATAGAAAAAGAACCGAAAAAGAAAAAAAAATTCAACCATAAATGAATTGATTTGCACCAAAATAAATAATTTTTCATACACTAACTGTCAAAAATTTTCCACACATAAATCTACTTGCTAATAAAGAATGTCATTCACTTAAACATATCCGGAAAAAACATGAAACATATCCATATTTTAGGCATCGAACTTTCAAATTAAAAAATAGACTTATTAGGGTTTGAGATTTAATTAGAATAACTAAGTAAAAATAGATATTTATTAGTAGAATATTATAAAATAATATATATTAAATTATCCGGATCCTTGGGCCGGATCTGGATCTCAAAAATAAAATTCCGGATCCAGATCCGAAAATTAAGAGTGAAGTCCGGATTCGACCCGGATCCATCGGGTCCAAAATTTTAGTATTCCAGATCCTAAAAAATGGATCTGGACTCCCGGATCTGGACCGGGTCCAAGATCCACTGCCATCCCTACTCTCGACTACAGATTCTTAATCGGGGTTTTGTCTTTTATGAGTGTACGTGTACTACACCGATGTTTCTTTGTTATAGTTCATGTTTCATCATCTCTGTTTCATTTGCTATAGTTTTTTCGTTTCTTGATTATATATGGAACTACCTCCATCTAATTTAATTAGACACGTATTCTGTTTTGGTCTGTCTCAACAATTATAGATATTTCCTAAAATGACAAAGAATACTTGACTACAATTAATTCTCTCTCCTCAGAATTAATTCCAGCCACATATTCTCCACTTGGTTTTTGGATCTACATTAAACTAGTTTAGTGTCCATCGAAATTCGACGGGGTTCACATCTCGTGGAAAATAATAATATAATTATTTATTTTGAGAGTGTAGTTTGTTAAGATTCATTAAAAAAATTAATTGAATTAGAAAAAAATAAAGAAAAAAAAGAAGAAGATCAATAATGTTAAGTAGTCCGTTGATCATTGTACAGAAAATAGATTGGGTGGTGTCCCATTTTTCGTATAGTTATACCCATTTTGAATGTTAAGCCGTCAAGTATACGTTGTCCTCCCTCCGGTCTTTCCCTGTTGATACAATTCCTTATTTGGCAATAATTAGGCAATTAATCATAAAATTAGTTATCTCTAATTGGGCCATTATTTAAGTTAATTAAGACCCAAAATTAAATCCAATTTATTTCATCTCACCAACCCAACCCAACAAATCAATTAACCTACACCCACTTTATTAATTCATCTCATCTGCTTCCCCATTTTCTTAAATCTCTCTCCATCGCTTCATCTTTGTCATTCGAAACCCTAGTTCTTCGATTTCCTTTCACTCTTTAATGGCCGACGACGGCTGGAGATTTCCGAAAGGTGAGATGAGATCGGTGAAAAAACATAAAGCTCATCTCTCACTCGATACCCTAGTTGATCGATCTCTGCGCAATCGCGACTGGTGGCATGAGGATGACCCTGTATCGCCTCCAAAACCACCGTGCTCGCCGCCGCGTCAGCCAATTTTTCCCTGGCGGTAAGGAGCCCTCAGGCATCCTGAGCGCTACCCTCCATTTCCGGCCCCTGCGAAGCCCTCCTAGGGTGTCGATTGCTGCCCCCTCACCGCGATGACGGTTCGGAGCGGTGGGCTCGCTGGCGGCGAAGAGACGCCCCAGGTTCGAGTTCCCAATCTCCACTGCTACCCCCGGGGCAGCGTGGAGGAAGTCGCAGTCCAGGAGAAGGAGGAGAGCCCCCTTTCAATTTTTCAATTAAATTAGTTAATTAGAAACTGAAATAAATAAAAAATAAATAAATCCATTTTCCTATTATTTTAATTCCAATATAATTAAAATATTAGTTATAATCCTAATTCAATATACTCCTCAAATCTCAAACCCACTTAAAACACTAAACACTCATATCTTAATTCCCGTACAGAAAAGAAGTGTATAAACTAAGAAAGACCGGAGGGAGTAATATATAAATAAATTGACGATTGGTAACATTTTTCATATCAAGTATTCTGTTGGTCGAAGAAAAAATAGGTTAATGAGAGATAAGATTTTTTCACGTGGTTATATTCATTTAAAGTAAATGCGCCCGTCTTCGATATAATTGAAGGATGGAATGTCAAGCAGCCCGTCATTTAAATATTGATTAAGAATAACTCCATCATATTTATGTTTTCCTATCGATGAAATCATTTTCTCAAAAATTGATTTAGTACCATTATACATATAAGTTTTTTCATCTGTCCGTCCCTACTCTACTAACAAACTACCGTAACAGTATAATTTTCTCGTTAATGTGAAGTCTTTTAAATATTTATCTGGGATAAAATTGAATGATTCTAAATAAATTGATAATTGATAATATTTTTTTAATTGTAGTTATACTTTTCAAATTAAGTTTCTTGTTGCTAAAAAAAAATGGTCAATGAGAGGTCGGATTTATATCATTTCAATGTAACGTCCCCCATCGTTCAATAATGGAAGGATAGAATGTCAAGCTCCCGTCATTTAGATGATTATTGAGGAAAATTGACAATTCTCCGATAGTTTTACAGGTTTTTAATTCAAATCTCCCATTTACTCTTTGAACTATTGATTAGTGATTACTCCATCATATATTAGTTCTCCTATCGATGAAGTCATTTTCTCATCCCCCGTCTCTATTCAACTAACAAACTATAAGTCGTAATAGTATAATTTTCCGTTAACGTGAAGCCTTTAAATATTTAATTGGCATAAAACTAAAATGACTCCTTCATATTTGTTATAAGAAAATTTTACAAATATTATAAAGGATCAGTTGTTCTACTGCACAATATCATGTCGTTCTTTTAGAAATTTAATTCTTTGAACCACTTGAAAAAAAAATCATCTTAAACAAATAAAAGAATTGAAAATATCTTGACAGTCCGTCATTTAAATGATTGTTGAGGAAAGGCGACATTTCTCGGATAGTTTTACAGGTTTTCAATTCAAGTCTTCCATTTACCTTTTAAATATTGATTAAGGATTACTCTGTCATATATGACTTTTCCTATCGATGAAGTCATGTTCTTATCCGCCCGTCCCTACTCAACTAACAAACTATAAGTCATAATAGTATAATTTTCCGTTAACATGAAGTCTTTTAAATATTTAATTAGGATCCCGTAAAAAAAAGAATTAATCAAAAATCCATTTTAAAACCCATCATTTTGAAGCGTGGAAAAGCGTGCCAAAAAGGCAAAAAAGAAGTGAGTCAGTTTAAACGAAATGGAGGGAGTATTTGTTATAAGAAAATTTTACAAATACTATAAATGATCAGTTGTTCTATTGCACAATATCATATCGTCCTTTTAGAAATTTTATTATTTGAACCACTTGAAAAAAACATCATCTAAAACAAATAAAAGAATTGAAAATATCTTGGCAGTCCGTCATTTAGATGATTGTTGAGGAAAGACGACATTTCTCGGATAGTTTTACAAGTTTTCAATTCAAGTCTTCCATTTACCTTTTAAATATTGATTAAGGATTACTCCGTCATATATAACTTTTCTATCGATGGAGTCATGTTCTCATCCGCCCGTCCCTACTCGACTAACAAACTATAAGTCGTGATCAGTATAATTTTCCCGTTAACCTGAAGTGTTTTATATATTTACAACATAAAATATTTATAGTAGATATTTCTATTCGATACATTATTTATATTAACAGAAAAATAAATTAGGCGAGATATCGTTTCTCGCATAGTTATATTCATTTTGAATTTTAAGCCGTCAATTATACATTGGTAACATTTTTCAATTAGTTGTATTTTCATATCAAGATTTCTATAGGTCGGAAAAAGAATAGGTCAATGAGATCATGTAAGATTTTTTTCACATGATATATTTTTCTAAAGTAAAGCCGGCCGTCATTTAAATATTGATTAAGGATAACTCCCTTATATTTGAGTTTTCTTATCGATGAAATCATCTTTTCAAAAATCGATTATGATCACAAAAATTCAAGAAATGTCATGTCATTGACCTATTCTTTGATTATAGTGAATAACAGGCAACTTGATATGTAGTCAGTTAACCTAAAAAATTGATGTGTGATAATTAATCAATTAAAATTAATATAATATAAAATTTAGTGAAATTTGACGGAAATAATTTTATATTGTAAATTTTGAGTAATTCAACAATTCATTGGAATAATTGTTAGAGTATCAATATAGACAATATTTTCTAAAGACATCGGTTTTTCACATTAATAAAAACAAAGGGATAAAAAACTATGTCATCTTTCGAGTGGTTTAATGTAGTTTAAATGTTAAGTCGCCCGTTATTCGAATAATTGAAAAATATTGATAAAATTTTGTAGACGCTTTCTTCATGCATTTAGGATTATAAATTGGTTTCTTTATTAACAATATAATAGACCTACGGTGAGTATAAATGCGTAAAACTATAAAGGGACACACTTGGGTCAGCCGGAGGCACCGTGTGGCCGGGCTAAAACAATGACACTTTTATTCATATAGATCGACACTTTCTGTATAAAGATTGACACTTTTAAAAATTGTCATTTTATTCGTAAAATAATTATGTTAAACATTGGCACTTTTATTCATATAGATTGACACTTTTCTGTATAAAGATTGACACTTTGGGCCCGGCCGCACGGTGCCTCCGGCTGACACAAGTTTTAGTCAACTATAAACTATAATTCGCGTCATTCGCGTCTAATAAAATATTAACTAATTCTATTAAAGTAATCAATAATCAATATATCAAATTATAATCAACTTCATATTGTAATTGTCGATTGCTATTGAATTGGAATTATATGAATTAATTAATTATATATATATATAACTCCCTCCGTCTCGCCGAATTCGCCGTGTTTATTTTTTGTCTTTTTTGGCACGTTTTTCCACGCTTCTCAATATATATATATATATATATATATAATTATTACTATGAATAATTAGAGATATGTATCAAATTAAAGATACATATTAGATTAAAATATTGATTTATTAGGCAAAATTTTGATGATCTCATTTCAAAGCTGTATTATCCAGTTAGCCGATGAAATGCAATCAACATTTTATAAGATCAGACTGAACCCAGTCTCGTCATTTTCACATCTCCAATTCCGGTTTTCAACTTCCCATCTCGAAAGAGTTCGTCAATCTCCATCTCAAGAGCTCAACCTTTACAGCTATCTACTAGAGTTATGCTTGGAGGAATGCAAGAAGATCCAGACCTGCCAACTGTTCGACAAATTCCGGAAAGACTTAGTTTTTCTCTAAAGGCGGCGAAAGCAATACACGCTCAGAGCTTGAAATTCGGTATTTCATCAGAGAGGGAATTGGGGAACTCCATTTTGGATTTGTATGCCAAATGTGGCCACATGGATTACGCGAGAAACGTGTTTTCACACCTCGAGAAAAGGGATGAATTTGCTTGGAATTCTATTATGAGTATGAAATCACGTAATGGGTTGTTTGCAGATGTCCTTGAGGATTTCGTCTCGATGCGACGTTGTGGGGTGGCTATGAATCAGTTTAGTTTTGCAATTATAGTATCAGCTTGTGCTAAGTTGATGGATTTAGAGCTTGGGAAGCTAGCACATTGTACTCTTATTAAAATGGGCTTTGTAACAGATTCATACTGTGAGGGTGCGTTGATTGATATGTATGCAAAATGTGGTTATCTGGTTTTTGCCGAGAGGATATTTGATGATGCTGTGAACCCTGATAGAGTTTCTTGGACTTCAATGATCTCAGGGTTTGCTAAAGTTGGTTTGATTAATGAAGCGTTGAAAGTCTTCGAGAAGATGCAAGAAGCAGGTCATGTGCCAGATGATGTAGTGCTTGTGACTGTTCTAAGCACTTGTGTGGGGCAAGGAAGGCTCGATAATGCTCGTAATCTGTTCACTAAGATTCATAAACCAAATGTCATTGCATGGAATGTAATGATTTCGGGTCATGTAAAAGGTGGTAGTGAAGGAGAGGCTATCAAAATTTTCAAGAATATGGTCAATGCTGGTATTGAGCCAACACGGTCTACGCTAGGAAGCATATTAAGAGCAATCGCAACCGTAGCTAACCTTACATATGGCTTGCAGGTTCATTCTTGGGCTTTGAAGCGTGGCCTTAACTCGAATGTATATGCAGGTTGTTCTTTGGTTAACATGTATGCCAAATGTCAGAAGATGGAGGCTGCGACGACAGTTTTTAATGATTTAGAAGAGAAAAATGAGGTGTTGTGGAATGCATTAATCGGAGGGTATGCTCAGAATGGGCATGCTCATGAAGTATTGGAGTTATTCGTAAATATGAAAATTTCAGGATTTCAGCCTGATGAGTATACATATACTAGTCTACTGAGTGCTTGTGCGTGTTTGGGAAATATCAATACGGGTCGCCTCTTACATTCGTTTATAATCAAGAAAGAATATGGAAGAAACTTATATGTGCAAAATGCATTAGTGGATATGTATGCCAAATGTGGAGCTCTACGCAATGCGAGGAATCTGTTTGAGCAAATCAAGAATCGAGATAATGTTTCTTGGAACGCAATCATAGTAGGTTATGTGCAGGAAGAAAAGGAAGAAGAAGCATTTTGTATGTTTCGAAGGATGATTTCGGGGGGGATAGCACCTGATGAGGTATCCTTAGCTAGCACACTTAGTGCTGTGGCAAATTTAAAAGATCTTTGCAAGGGTATGCAAATGCATTGTTTTATGCTCAAGTATGGTCTAGAGAAAGCAATGTATGCTGGAAGCTCACTAGTCGACATGTATTGCAAGTGCGGAATAGTTGATATTGCATCCGAAGTATTCTCTTCTATGCCTGAGAAAAATGTGGTTTGTGTAAATGCTTTGATCTCTGGTCATGCTCAATTTAGCTTAGGTGAGGCGGCGAATACTCTTAAGTATATGCTCCTTGATGGAATGAAACCTTCTGAAGTCACTTTTGCTACCCTTCTCGAGGCATGTTCCAATAACACTGATTTGTATTTTGGGATGCAAATTCACTGTTTTATCCTGAAAGTTGGCCTTCCATTTAAAGATGAATTTTTAGCTGTCTCTCTTTTGGGAATGTACATCAACACTCGAAGAAATACTGATACAATTCGTTTCTTCTCCGAGCTTCCCCACCCGAGAAGCGCTGTGGTATGGACCGTCCTGATTTCAGGAAGCGCACAAAATGATAATCATGAAGCGGCGTTGCTTTGGTACCATGAAATGCGATGTCACAATTCCATGCCAGACCAAGCGACGTTTTGCAGTGTTTTAAAAGCGTGCTCGACTTTAACTTCTTTAGAGTATGGTAAGAAAATCCACTCTTTCATCTTTCGTGTAGGTTACGATAAAGATGAGTTGACTGGAAGTGCTCTAGTGGATATGTATGCTAAATGTGGAGAAATTGAAAGTTCAGCCCAAGTCTTCAAGGAAATGATTAGCAAGAAAGATGTGATTTTGTGGAACTCTATGATTGTTGGATATGGAAAAAATGGTTATGCAGAAGATGCTCTTAAGATCTTTGATGGGATGAGGAGGGCAGATATAAAACCGGATGCAGTCACTTTTCTTGGTGTTCTAACTGCGTGTAGTCATGCAGGAAAGGTACCAGAAGGTAGAGAAATTTACAATAGTATGATAACCGTTCACGGGGTCAAACCACGTAGAGATCACAATGCCTGCATGGTTGATCTTTTCGGGCGTTGGGGTTTTCTTGAAGAGGCAGAGAAGTTTATCAACAATTTAGGACAGGAGCCCGATTCTATGATATGGGCCTCGTATCTTAGTGCATGCAGATTGCACGGGGATGATACAAGGGGGAAACATGCAGCTGAAAAGCTTTTTGAGTTGGAACCAAATGATTCTTCGCCTTATGTGCTGCTTTCGAGTATGCATGCAGCATCAGGCAACTGGGATGGTGTCAAATTTATGAGGAAAAAGATGATAGAGAAAGGACTTGTGAAGTTACCTGGAAGTAGTAAAATCTCTCTGGATGTAGGTTCATAGTTGTGGGAGGAAAAGACAATTTTTTGTCACATCTGATAATTTTTCAAGAGTGCTCGAGGAACTACACTACTGGAAGTTGTTTTCTTCGTGTACAGAGTGACTAGAGGTTTGTAAATAATGAACACTGATTTGCAGTTTCTCTGATTAGTTTCTATGTAATATTAGTTTTTCTGCTGCTTTGATTTCTTTCTCGTTTGTTTAATTTTGGCTTCTATTTTCTCAGGTTATATACCAAGACAAGATAATGAAGATCATGAATGTCCTTATGGTGTACCTCCGAGAAATGGTCACACAAAAGGCTGCTAATGTGAATATGTAATGCACCTTCTTCACTGACTTTCGAATTCCCTATATACAGTTCTCATATGGAAGTATCACTTTTGCTCGACTAATTTACTACTCTGTTCTTCATCAATTAATGTAGGATTTGACATTATGAAATGCTTGTGTTTCTCTAGTGAGGCTGTGAGAGTGAGAGTGAAGAGCAGTTCTGGGAGTGAAAAATGTTGATAAAAAATACTTTATAATATTATCTCCTTTTTCTATCTTTCATACCATTTTTTGAAATGTTACATTAAGGAATCATCATCTGTTTATTTTGGAATTATCAGTAGCCCATCATCTTCTTATAGATTCTACTCTTTTAGAAACCTAATTCCAAACATTCTTCTTTGGTGACAGTTTGCTATGTGGTAGCTTATTTTAATTTGCAGTAAATTCTTTTTAATTATTGAAGCATCATACTTAACCAGGTAATCAGCCTTACCTTGAAATCTTGTTCTGAAAAAAGCTAGTTCTCTTCTTCGTGCAGGCACCATAAATACGATGTTAATCAAGTAGATCCCATGTACAAAGGAAGGTAAGCTATTAGACTTATTCCCTGTAGTCTCTTGTTATTAAACACCCGTTACGCTACGTGTGCATTATTATGCACCAAGATACATGCAGTACTTCAATATACCAGATCTAATTGTACAAGTGTTCAGTTTGCAAATGGTAGTATCTATTTGCATCTTAGCAGAAAGCAATAGAATAATACTGAGATAATAATTTTGAAGTGTGAGGAAGCAGCTCAACATTTCTCCATACTCTGGAAGTAATGTAATACTTCAATGATTGTATCTTCAATGGGTAGAAGAAGAGAAGCATTCGTTCAAAAGTGGCAGCCACTCTGCCAAGTATGAGTAGTCATCTTTCTCAGCAGAAGACATAGCAGCTAGAGGACTCACACTTATCTGCAATGCCAACACATACCGAGAGTTTTTCGTTTTAAATTTCCATTCTTAGCTAGAAAATGAATCACTATACAAAGTTACGACGAATGCATTGGACTTACATATCCTTCTTGAAGAGAGGAGTAATCTGTGCCGCCATCTTCAGCCTGAAATGCCAAGATCTGAAGGAGACAAATGAAGTTAATGAAAGAAAAATCTTCATGTCTGCAGCTAAATGTATCTGTGAATGCAGTTCTTTGCCTTGCTAAATTGAAATTTCCTTCATTGTAGTAGTAATAGTTTTGAAGAAGCCAGAACAAGAATATGTCATACTTTTCTTATGAACATAAGATGCTCATTCTTCGTATCCGATGCCTCTGGTTCAGAGATTAGAGACGAATTTCCTGTCAGAACCATTGCTGATATCATTTTCTCTCCTTGAGCTTGAGAAGCAACTTGCTTCCAACCAAGTTTATTCTTGCTGTTACCTGGCTTGGTTGCTTGATATCCCTGCTCAACAAAAATCGAAGCAACCAGTTATTTCCCTATGACCGACACACCTATTAAAGAACAAGAGAAGCTTAAGGCATCCAGTCGACACCAGGGAAGTTGCCAAAGCAAATCAAAGATCACCTTATGGTTTGTAACATCTGCAGGCACATTTATATTGAGAAAACTGTTTAGAGGATAAGCGTTTTTCCTGATTTCAGTCAAAATACTGCTAATTATAGGCAAGCAAGCCTCTGCTGCCAGCGCAAAATCATCAATACTACGCCTCCCTCCAGCCCCGTACCTTGATGAATAATGACCGAATAGAAAGTAACACGTTGAACTTCATCAGTGACCAGATAAAGAAAAAGAGCAACTTAAGATGAGTATTAAAGACTCTGTATGAGCAAAATCAAAATCACCAGTCATATGATAGAGAAAGTGCAGGTATGTTGTGCAGAAATGCTTCCCGGGCGCCTGCTACAGTCCCTGAATAAATACTGCATTTGTCCAAATATGAAGTCAACAAAGGTAAGCTGCTGAATACTGACGAATTTAACATATAGTAACACTAACATGTGATAACCACAGTTGCTACCCTTGTTAATGCCACTGATCACCTGCAAGCACCAATAGAAAATGTATCAAAGTTACGAAAACGCTACGATCTATGAAGAAACACTGAGTAGAATACCAAGAAGAATGATTGTTTCAAAAGATAGAGACAGCAGTTCCTCAAGCTGAAGTTAATAAATACAAGCGCAAGCACAGAATCTATCATAAAGAATTATCAAGTACCAGATCAGGTATTGAGGTGAATAGAGCCTTGGAAATTCCCAAAGATGTACAGTCGGCAGGAGTTCCTGCAGCGTAAAATGTAAACGAAATCAGAACCAAATTCTCTAAAAGGAAATAGAAGAGATTTTATGGAATCTGCAGCTCTATCATGATCTATTCTGCTTATATTTTCCGGGGACTCACCGGAAACAGCAAAAGCAATAGCTCCATTGATTTCCACAGGCTTGGCATGCATGACACTTAACACTGTGGAACTATGACTAACAGCAGACTGCTCCCTGTGGAAGTTTCATACACAGATGTACCATAAGTACTGTATTTAATAAATTTTAATACAAAGTGATCTTCTAAAGCTTGAGCTCCACAAATTAATTGCTTGATATGATTAGGATGCCAAAACGAGACTGCAAGAAAAGTGTTCCAAAACTTTGCACTCACTTCCAAAATACTCAATTACAAGCATAGAATAAAACTGCAAAATGTTGGGCAATTTCCAAAAGATAACTTGAGAAAAAGTTGCCAAATATCAAACAACCAACTGCAGATTGATCAATCATGATATCCGGTACACATACAACTACACAACTACTTCATCAGTTAAATTTCAATCCTTTTTGGTTCTTTAATTTCTTCCTACAAAACTCAGTAGCTTTTTTTTTTTTTTTTTTTTTTTGTCAAGCATCAGCCTTTACAGAAACAGACTCCATCCCCAGTAACACTTTAAAAATTAAGTACATCTATTAACTCTGCCCAAGATCTTATAAGGAGTGTTTGCAAACTTATTCTAAATAAGTGCTATTTTTCTTTCAGAAAGCATAGAAACGGTTGAATAAAAAGCAAGAGAATCAGTTCTTCTAATGTTTGCCAATTGCCAGCACTTGCTAAATGTATCTCAATAATTAAATCTCGTAATTTTCTCATCCTATACATCTTGATGGAAGTAAGTATAATGTTCCTTCTTTTCGATTGGTTAAACTTTCGAATGAAGCGATCATACTAAATTAAATCTCTACAGCTAGAAAATTGAAAAATCACAACGAAAAAACTCCATATTCACGTGATTTTGCAAACTAGCGAGTAGAAATTCTCACACGCGTACCGGTCAGGCGCGCAGACTAAGACTTGGAATTGATCAGAGGAAACTAGAGCACGAACAAGAGCTTGGAGGCCGGGGGCTTCGATTCCGTCGTCGTTCGTCACCATCACCGTCGGACGATCCCCGCCGGAGACGCTCATTTGGCTGTTGCTTTCCGTTCGCTAATTTCTGCTCTCTTATTTTTTTTTTTTGCTTTTTCCCGTTAATTTTATGGCGGGGATAAATATATGAAGGAGATTAGTTAGAAGTGGATGCCTTTTAAATTTAATTATTAGATTATTATTATATTTTCACAATTTAATTTAAACTCAAAAATGAAATTATATCTATTTTACTTTTACATATTTTATCATCTTCAATGTCATTAATAATTTATTTATTAGGAAAAGTCCTCCCACGCGTAAGAGATTGATAGAGGAAGAAAAGTAAAAAAACAAAGCAAATTTGAATACGTCGTCATAGTTCATAGGTTCAAATGTTCTAGTTCACTTGAATCATAAACTTGCAAATCTCATTTTGGTATAAAAATTGCTTCTAAATCTAAGAAAGAATGAACTCGAAAGTTTAGATTTATTTTACACTGCCTGACGATAAACATTACTAACAAAATCAGCTTGAAATATGTCAAGATAAATCAAATAAACGTAGTAATCGAATGTATTGAATGAAAAATGACTCCCACGTACAGAAAGATAACTTTTATTTGTCAAAAGGGAGAGAAGAATAGTAAAGGCCTGTTTGGTTGTCAAGGATTATGCTCTGGGAAAGTTATATGATTCCAAATTATTAAATTCCTGTGTTTGGTGCTCAGGGGCGGAGCAACCAAATCGGGGGCCCTGTGCGAATTCGTAAAATCGGGCCTTGATTTTTCGTCGCTGCTCGCCTTGATTTTTCACGCAGAAAAGGAAAAGGAAGAGAAGGGTTAGAGTCTTAGAAGAAGATGTTGTGCTGTATGTGGGGCCCTTCAAGCTTCAATTGACTAAGGAAGTAAAATAAAAATAAAAATAAAAGAAATCGTTAATTTAAGAAAGAAAAAAAAAAAACTTTGGGTCTAACAGGTTTCGAACCTAGCATCCTTTAAAGATAAAATACGCACTCAACCAACTAAGCTACCAAGACATTTTAAAAATTAACAAACAAAATAAATATACATATATATTGTGTGTGCCAAAATAATTTGGGGCCCCAATTTTTTGGGGGCCCTGTGCGGTCGCCCATGCTGCACAGGACCCAGAGCCGCCTATGTTGGTGCTGTAGGAAAGTAATCAGAATCCAAAAATTTAAATTCCCTTGTTTGTTTGAATATTAATAAATTTAGGGAAAGTATTATGAATCCTCATATCAAGGAAAGTAAGACTAAAATTCCTGGATTCTTAATCCTTACTTAAACTAGCTTTTTCCCAAATTGTATATTTATCAAAACCTTCTCCCCTCTATTTGTCTGCGTGTGTTTGTTCTGCATCTCATCTCAAAGTTGTTCTCTTGATTTTCTCTCACGGTGGTACGTCAACTTCTTCTTTTCTTTCTTTCTTTCTTTCTTTCTTTCTTTCTTTTTTTTTTTTTTTTTTTTTTTTTAAGAGATGAAAATTGCAATTTCTCTCAATTACTCCTATCGGTGCAAACATTATGAAAATAAAATTTTAGAATTTAGATGATTTAGAAGAGATATATTAACAACTTAGAATTTTTGGGTTTTGTTTTCATACAATTAAGAAGGTAAATTTAAGAATTTAGAATTCTAATGTGTTCCATTCATCCTTTTTTTGAAACTAGCAAATAACACGTGCGTTGCACGTAGTTACGTTATATTTCATATATAATTAGATATGCAAATAATAAGTTGATATCAAGTTTGAAAGACCAAAAATGAAATCAAGTAATAATTCATATAACTCGTTATTTTTGTCTTGACGCTAACATATTTATCAATTACATATGGTGTATTATCTTATACTCATACTTGAATGACTAGCATGTGGCATGTGATAAGCCTTTTTTTTATAGACTTTCACATGAATAATTGATCTTTCAAGTATTGGAATTTGCTTTGAAAACTCTTGAAGTTAATTTGAACGATTTTGAGATGTTTGATCGACATATAATTTTTCTCGTATATCTTTTCACTCTGGATTGCAGGTCATCGATTGTAATAAATAAGTCTGGCTTCCCTAATTTTTTGTACTAATTCCAATGAATCAAAACATCTACGACGCATATCTCTTGGATCACCGATAAATGTTTCAGGAAGAACAATTTGTTTGCCAACTTTAGCTCCTCTTATATCTCCTTTAAAGACACATGTCCATGATTCCTTGGTACAATTCGATCAGCTCTCATCATTAATTGATTTTGATAGAAAAAATCCAATCTTTTAGTCTCTAATTTAATATACATTTCAACTGCAAATTGTTGAAATAATCTCCCCACCAATAAAAGTAGATTGTCTTGGGTTTCTAATTTGTGACTTATATATAGCAAATATATATATAAAATATTCAAATATAATTTAATAAGATCTCAATGCTCATGCTCATATTCAGATACTGTTAGTATTATGTTTTGTATATCCTTCTTCCTACATATGTTGATAGGTCCTTGGATTAGCTTTCTGAGATGGCCACTTTCGGGCCATTTGTCTATGTATTGGTCATGTTTTCTATTTTCTTTATTTTTGTAGAGAGTTGAATCTTATGTCGATCCTTCTCAGGTTAGTTCGGATCTTTTGGTTTATGTTGGAGATAATATTCATTTTTAGTGCTATCTTTTGCAAACGATGTATGATCGTTCTTTGATTTATATACATGTTGGAGGTGCCTAACCCCTCACCCTCCCGGGTGTTTTGATTAAAAAAAAAAAAAAAAAAAACTATACTAAATATAATCGAATAAGGTTCTTTTTTAGTTTCCCTAATTTTATACTAAAATGTAACTACACTCTTATATAATTATCTTTTAACGTTGGCTTATCTGTTGGGTTTTCCTGATGCAGCCTTATCCGTTGGCTCACCTTCATATCTATTCCGATTTTCCGGGAAGATATAGTATTGACTTGGTCATTGGCTTGAGTGTTAAGTCATACTCATGGATTGTATTGACCATAGCGGTTGACGTGATCGACTCCTTTGATTGGATGATATATTTTTGTGGCTCAAAGTGCAATATTGGGGTTTATTGCCTTTGTTGTTGGGCCGTTTCGATTATCTAGTCCGGCTTGTCGGGCTTGTCTATTAGGTTAATTGGATTTACGAAATTTACCCATTATAACTGAAATCAAACAGGTCTTTTTTTAGTTTCCCTAATTTTATGAGATAATATACTTTTTTACCCAATCTGACTTTGTAAAATCAATTTTAGCTTTAGAATATAATTTACACAAAAAATACCCAATTTTTGCTTTGGATGACAAAAATGTCCTTCCATCTCCCCTAGGGCTGGTAAAGTAGCAGCCCAGCCCAACCCAGCCGGCCCAACCCAGCCCGGCCCCTGCCCGCTCTGCCCCGGCCTGTCGACCCGCTTGGTAAATAGTACTAAAAGAACATAAACGTATAGCGTAATCAGTTACAATTTGATATTATCCATGTAACACTTACCACTTACCGGTAAATAGTACTAAAAGAACATAAACATACTGCGTAATGCAGTTACAAATAGACATTATTCGTTTACCACTTACCGAGTAAACAGTACTAAATGAACATAAACGTACTGCGTAATTGCACCCCAAAAAAAAAATTGGATTAAAATTTTCAGGTCGGATCGGGTCGGGTCGGGCCGGGCTACTACTTTACCAGTTGTAGGAGAGAGGGAAGGGAAGAGAATGGCCATGTGCTCAAAAGTAAGGGTATTATTGTCCACCCATACCAAAAGATGGGTAAAATTTGTATTTTTTATATTCCAAAGCTAAATTTGATATTATAATATATTTTTGGTTATTTTATTTTTTGCCTCTAAATATACTATGCATTAATGTTTTTATTTTATTTTATTTTTATTTTTTATCTTGCTATGCATTAATGTAACTACACTTCTTGTATAATTATCTTTTAATGTAATTATTAAATTTTAATTTATTATACATATAATTTTAGAATATACTTCCTCCGTCCATGATCTATAGACCAAAAAAAAAATGGGTTAATAGTACTTTATGGCCCAAACTTTCAGCAATTTTTGAATTATGACCTCAACTTCCATTTTTTCTAAAAATGTCCTGAACTTTCAATATATTTTTGATTTATGACCACAAGTTCAACTTTTTGAAAAATATCCCGAACTTTCAACATATTTTTTAAAAATAGCCCATCTTTTTTTTCCGACATCCCAGAAGCTTAGTCGACTCGTTGGATAAATGAAGTTGATTTTTTTTTTGTCCACATCAACTTAAAACATTCCTAAAAAAAGAATTTTATACTTTAATTCTCTTATTAAATCTAAAAAAAGAAGATTATGCTCCTGTAGTGATTTATTTAAAATTAGAGAATTCTTTGTAAGATTTTTTTTTTTTAGATTTAATAAGAGAATCAAGTTGTAAAATTCTTTTTTTAGGAATGTTTTAAGTTAACGTGGACAAAAAAAAAAAATCAACTTCATTTATCCAACGAGCCAACTAAGCTTCTGGGATGTCGGAAAAAAAAAGATGGGTCATTTTTAAAAAATATGAAAGTTCGGGATATTTTTCGAAAAAGTTGAACTTGTGGTCATAAATCAAAAATATATTGAAAGTTCAGGATATTTTTGGAAAAAATGGAAGTTGGGGTCATAAAAAAAAATTGCTGAAAGTTTGGGCCATAAAGTACTATTAACCCAAAAAAAATTATAGCTAATTTTGGGCTTTGTAATGATGCGTTTTAAAGTGGAGTTTTGTTAAGTACTTTCTCATAGGGTACTACAATACTCGTAGTATCCTATAAAAAATCATACTACAAAAATCTACTTTGAAATCCATCACTACAAAGCCCAAAAAAGATAAAAAATTTGATAAAAGATCATGGACGGAGGAGAGTACTATTATAGCAAATCATTATAGATACATAATAGGGAGATCATTCTATTGCTTCTACTTCATCAATAATGCTAACTACTTAATTCTTCGGTTTAATCAAAAGCCAAATTTGGGAACGGTATAAAACATGTATACATAGCCAATATAAATGAGTATAATATTCAAGAAACACGTCAAATATGTCGGGACAGAGGGAGTATGTAATTTTCTAATAATTTTAAATTTAAATTAGAGGCTATACCTTTACAGACAACAATAATGATAACAGAGTTCATTGTTTTATAGAAGTAATATAGTTTTGAAACATAAAAAAAAGGATAAATGAGATAAAAGATAAAAGTAAATAAATTATAGCAACAGACAAAATTAACTTTAAATTGCGATAAATATATCTGAAATATATATATTCATTGTCATGTAAATTAGAACGTATATAATAAAAAATTTAATAACTTTAAGTAAATAAATGTACGTATATGCATATAATAAAATGTATAATATTTAAAGGAAATATCGTGTATTTCACTATCATGTGATAGTGGTGGCCATTAGGGCTGTATTTTTTTTAATATTTCGATGCCAACCAGTTTCGCCTTTAGGAAAAAGAAAGTAGATATTGCATTGGGTCATAATATCCATAATAATATTTTATTCTATGTTTCTCATGTAAATACGCATGAACTACAATATTTCATTTAAGGTGATGATATTCGGCCATAATGTGGTGGTCCATTATTAATATTAATATGTAATAGTTTAGGTATTTATGTGAAATTTTTTTAGATTTTATGAGAAAATTCAAAAAGTGGTATAATTTATGTATTTTTAACAAATTAACCCTTTAAATTATTTGATGATCGTGACTACTTTAAAGAATTTGTTATTTTTTATTTAAGAGAAAAAATATGTAATTTTGGGGAGAAAAAAAATATTTTTTTATTCAAATTTAAAAGTAATTAAGAATAATCTCTTAAAAATATTTAAATATTAATTATAACTTTTAATTTATTATTTTTAAATTATGTAAATTAAAAAAAAATGACACTGTGTGGCCGGCCACATTATGGCCGAATATCATTATTGTTTCATTTATATAAGGTATTACTAATATCTCTTTCAATCGATATAGCTACAACTTGATCTGCAGTTGGCAAATTATACACCCACTGATCTAATAAAGAATAAAAAAATTCAAATATGACAGAATTATTTCTCTACACCAAATTCAAGAAGAAGAAAAAAAGAAGCAAACGTGAAGTTTGACATAGAATAATATGGTGGATTTAATAGTAAAATTGGCACAAATTTTAGTTTAGTATAATGAGGAATGTTCCAATGCCCACAAAAAAAAATCTTATAAAAAAATAACTTAACCCTAAATGGAATAAATTAATTATCGACGTGACACTGCCACGTCAACGGTGGGACACATTAATAGAAAAAATCGGGATTAGAATTATAGTTGGATAAGTAGGAGAATTAGTGAAAGATAAATATTTAATATTTTAAATATAATCATTCCAATAAGATTTGCTTTGTATAAATTATTGAATAATGAATAAAAAATTTAATTCTAAATTCTATGTTAACGGTGAACATTCATTTATGTTATTTTAATGGTACAACATATTTGGGGAGGGATGAATAGGTCAGAGGCGATTGATTTATTATTGGTTGGAAGGATGATTTTAGTATCTAACTGTATAAGATTGACGTGAAGAATCCTACTTCCAATAAAACTTTTATAAAATATGAATAATAATTATTTTATTTATTTCTTCACAATCATACAAAATGACATTGCCGTCCTTAAATTGAATAGTATAAAAAAGGGGTATAATTGGCAATACATATTTTGTAAGAATGCATACTTTTATAATAGTAATAGATATGATAATAATGCTTTTCTAGCTTTCATTTAATGCTATGGTATTTATCCGCAAACTATTTGCCTATGCTGTTCTTTCATCAATATACATAATAATCAACTCTAATATATGCACACTAACATATTAGTTTCGGTATCCAGAGTCATAGTTTGAAAAACAATCATTGCTAGGTATTTGGATAAACTTGAAAGTTTTTTATTATGCTGAATTGTCTTTAGGTAATTCAAGAGGATGGCAAGGTTGGATTTAAACAAGAGAAGAAAGCTATTATTTATTGCAATGCGTATGCACATTGAGAGAATGAACATGTTAAAGTTTATGATATTTGTGATTGCAACTATCACAACACACTGTTGTCGAAAGTATTACTTGAAAGCGCCATATTCCGTAAATGAGTACGATCGGAATAGAAAGGGTTGTACAAGTACAAATATTTTAGGAGTATGTTCACAAGATATGCAATTTATCTATGTACTTGCGGGTTGGGAAGGCTCGGCTGCTGATGGTAGAGTACTTCGAGATGCTTTAAGTAGAAGAAATAGATTACATACAAGATGGTACGTGAAACATACACTTTAAATATTTTTCATTTAATATATATATATGGTGTGCTAAATAATTTTTTAAATAGGTTATTATTATTTGGTGGATGCAGGCTATACAAATGGTAAAGGCTTTCTTGCACCTTTTAGAGGTCAAAGATACCATCTTACTGAATGGAGGACCGGACATCAACCATCAACTTCGGAATAATTTTTTTAATATGAAGCATTCATCGGCGATAAATATTATTGAAAGGTGTTTCGGAATGCTTAAGATGCGTTGGGATATCATTATAAATCCAAATTTCTATCCAATCAAGCAGCAAGGTAGAATTATAATGGCGTGTTGTCTACTTCAAAACCACATTAGACAAAATATGCCAATTGATCCAATTGAAGTTGGTTTCAACGAAAATCCTCAAAATGAAGAAGATGCCGTATTACAAGGAGACCAAATTACTTTAGTTGAACCAACACAAGAGTGGACTGATTGGAAAAACAATTTAGCTATTCAAATGTTCAACCAATGGATGCAAAGTAGAAATGTTATTTGATTTAGTTTGAGATTATTTGTTTGTTATTGACTTAACTGCTTATGCCATTGATGTATTTTTATGTTCACATCATTTTAATCAAATGCAAACTTTTGGAGTACTTTATATAATTTTTTACATATCGTTCTCATTATTGTAATTATTATTCTAGTAAATAGAAACTATACTTTCAAAATATAAGTTCTAAAATAATAAATATTACTGATGCTAGAAAATGGATAATTTTTATTTATAATGTATGTTATTAATAATTTGATATACTTTTTTACGTAGCAAATTTGTGTATTAAACTAGAAAATTAAAATCTTAACAACTTTCCTTGTTTTCTCCAAACACAGGATAATAAATCTGTATGGATTCATTTTGCTCAGATTCATATTCTTGGTAATTACATTCCTTGGAAATTTAACTTTCCTGATTCATTATCCAGAGAATTAAATTCTCAGAAATCATATTCCCTGACAACATTACTTTCTTATCAAAGAAACCAAAAATATGGACGCCTTATTTGAAATAACTAGCTTTCATTTTATTAGTTCTAATGGTTTTGTTGAAAGTTCAAATCCTAATAACGTCTTTCTCAGAAGTAGAAAAAAAAGAAGAGAATCTTTCACGAAAAAGAAAACGAAAGAATTAAAAGAAACACAATGTAAATATAAATATAACTATTAATATATATGTAAGTGTTCATATAAAAATAATCCTAAATTGAAAAAGTGCGAAAAATGCTTATACTATGTACATTTATGCTTAATTCTACATATAATGATACTTATTTTATGATCATGCTTATTTGTATATAATTTGATGCTTAAGTACGTCGTACGTCATTCTTATTCTTATTGTGTATAAAGTTATGTTTATTTCTATAATAACCGTCGTAGATCATACTAATATTAAAGAACCTGATATATTTTTATTTCTCTCACCATGACTTAATTACATCTATATATGAATCAAACTCTATTTCCAAGAAACCAACTTTTTTACAAGGTCTATTTCAATAATAATCGTCGTTGGGTTGTTTTTTTGCTACTTTTCCGTTTTCTTTATAATAATTACCACTTTGAAAAATTGACACTTCATATTATTGTTGGTGTTTTCTTTCCATGATAATTGTGTTTTACATAATCCAAATGTTGAACGTTGAGGTGAGCAATGATTGATGATATATGGCTCATTTCACAAATCAAAATTACACCAAGTTACATCGATATTAACACAGATAATTAGAACGAGCTTACATTTTCCATGCAAAAAACATTGAGCGAAAGAAAGCTCGGGGTGTGAAGCAGTGCTTTAACACAGATTTCGGTAGAAGGCGGCTTGAACATATCGATTTTTCGAGTAGTTTTAGCCTTGTTGGAGTAGCACAAGAGGAAGAAATCACCCCATGCCATCAACACATTGCCATCTTTGAAAACTTTGATAGGGTGAACAACGTAAGATCTGTTGGTGATGTTAGGGTACTCAGGCTCGAGTAAGCTTTGAACAAAGCCGGGGCTTTTCGTGATGACGAATTCCTTCGTCCACGATTCCTCGTCTCCGTATTTCTTCATCGACCACATAACAATCTCATCGTACGATGAATTATCACACAAACACAGACGATCCCCCATAGCATACAAGCTCTTAGCCCATGGATCATGGCTAAGAGGAGGTGAAGGAAGAGGAGGAGCGGAGAAGGTGGAGAAACATTCTGTTTCGAGATCGAAGCAAGAAATTTGCAGCAAGCCCTTTGGATCACGCACCATCCAATGAAGATTTTCATTGCAAAATGCACCGGTCCGACCAGAACTGAGACTGTAGTCGAGCGGAGGCCCGGTTTGGATGCTTCTCCACGATCCGGTTCCAACTCCGAAGTTCTTGGATGAGCTCGATCGTGGGTGATCCTAACCACCTTATATTGGCCGGTTAATTTGCTTGCTCCGAATCCGTAAGTGACAAGCTCTCGATGAGTAGAGTAGATGAATTTCTCGATCTCAATGAATTCACGAGTGATCGGATTGCATATGTAGAGAACGACGGGATCACTGCTTCGAGCACGGAGCAGAAGCAGTAAGAGCAAGCCATTCACTGAACTTTTGACCTGAATGGGTTTGCGTGGGAATTGGAACTCGGTGAGAGTCTTGAAGCGAAGATTGTGGTGGTGGAGATGGAGATCGGGCCGGTCTTCGAGTTCGAAGATTCTCAACATAGATTCTTCGAACGGGTTGAAAACGAGGACCGGGCCATGGCTTGCAAACGCATTTGCAGCTCGCGATGGCTCCAAGTGAGAGTCTTGAGAGGATGTTGATGATCAATTCTGGTGGTAGGTTTTTGAAGAATTCTCGGCTCATTTTCTTGGAGAATTAATCAGGATGATTCGACTTCAATTTATTTCTATACTGACCAAACACTTATATTTATTGGGAAGGATTTGAACGAGAACGCGGTTTTACAGTTGACACTCACTCTCTGCATTTGTCATTCTAGATTGTTTATGGAAAGTTTGCTTCTTTTATCATAACTTAGAATGGTTTGTTTGTTTGTACTTGGTTGCAAGTATTTAGGTCTCAATCTACAGCTGGAGTTCCCAATTACAATATTTTCATTGTATATCACGTCATAGCTATTCTTGGAGATATTGTTGGGAAAAAAAGTTGTAGTGGCAAACCCATTCTTATCATAAGTTCTTCTCTAACTATACATAAACAGAATACACAAAAGTGGAATGATAGGTTGTTCTCTAATATTGAAAAGATGGCTGCCAACAAAAAATTTCCCTCCTAGAGAACAATAGCAACCTAACAATATAACAAAGATTAGGAAAAACTGAAAATGAGCACCCAAACTTAAACTCAGGTGAGAATGGAGGAAGGCAGTGGTTGTGTGTTTGCAGTCACGCGTGGGAGCCACTGTTGGAAGTAGACGTGGCTATCTGACTCAGCAGGTGTTACGGCAGCAAGAGGAGTGATGGTTATCTGCAATAAAAGAATAATGCAGTTTATTTTCCCAGAAACATCCAACGTGAGCAATGCATGTTAATCAGTCATGGACATACATATCCTTCGAGAAGGCGACAGTAGTCTGAGTCATCGTCTTCCACGTACAACCCCGTGATCTAGAAAATAATACAGAGGAAATTGCTATTAGCTATAAGATGAGAATAATCTAGTAGAAGAAAACGCGCACATGCAGAATATAGTAAGGCAGCAATCAAATGTGTTGAATGAAATCTTTATGAATAGAACGAAGGGACATAATCAATACTTCTCTCATAAACCAAAGCTGCTCTTTTTTCGAATTCAAAGCCTCTGATTCAGGGTATGGTGATGCATCTGTATCCATAGTCATAGTTGACAACATTTTCCCTCTTTGAGCATCAGAACCGACTTGCCTCCACGCATTCCTAACAAGACTCTTTCCCTGCTTCGCCAGCCGGTAACCCTGCTCGATCAAGGACCAAGAAAGAAACATATCACTTTTATTTCAACTCTTGCAAAAAAAAAAAAAAAAGTCTTGCATTCTAATTGTATAGAAGGGGGAAACCATTGGTTAACAGCATCAGTGTTAGTACAGAATAATAAGGACAACAAAAAAATCAGCCTTTTTGACTATTTGAGATTATGAGAGTAAAAAAGAAGGCCTTCTTATAATTCATAAGGCCTGTAACATGATGGACTATAATTCATCTTATAATTATCATAATGTTGCCACAGAAAATACAAGACTACCTTATGGTTCATAACCTCAGATGGCACATCTATATTCAGAAAACAATTCTGAGGATAAGTCTTCTTCTTAATTTCAACTAATATGGAGGTTATTATAGGCAAGCAAACATCAGCTGCCAATGCAAAATCATCGACCTTACTAATCCCTTCATCCCTGTAAAAAGGCAGTCACAAGAAACAAAAGAGATCTACCTCAAGTTTCAAAATCCCCAATAGAAAGTGGTTATGCTAAACCTTTGTATAAAGACAAACATGTCAAGGTTACCACTTATATGATACAGAAACAGCAGGTACACCATTGAGAAATGCTTCCCGAGCCCCTGCTACAGTCCCTGAATAAACGCTGCATTTATCGAGATGCAAAATCAACATAGGCAGGATATGTGATAAGTTACCAGTTCAATAAATGATGAAAAATAATAAATAAAAGTAAAACAGATTAAGAAGTAGAAGCAAAATAGAGGTATGGTTACTAACATGTGATAACCGCAGTTGCTACCCATGTTAATGCCACTGATTACCTGCATAGAATGATTGAAATGCTAACACTGCTTTAGCAATTCTTCCAATTGACATAAATACATCCCGCTAATGAGACATATATATTCAAAACAGTAGCAGGCAATAGAAACAGAGTTAGTAAATTCAAATGCAAGGAAATTGAGGGAAAGCATAAACATTCACAAGGGCAAAGACAGTTATCTAGGAATTGAAATCAGGAGCAAGTCTGAATTTAAAGTAAAGGGAGAAGGAGTGGAAGCTTATTTGGCAATATTTTTTGCTGGGATGATGGCAGTACACATCACTATTACAGCCATGGCAATATTACGTACCAAATCAGGTATTGATGGGATGAGAGCTTTGGAAATGCCCAGAGATGTACAGTCAGCGGGAGTTCCTGCAATAACACCAACATACATGAGAAAATCACAGGATGATAGCAGCTCAAACTTAACCTAAACCCTAATGAGATCTAATACTTTATATTTTTCTGTAGTTGCTAATACTTGAGATAACTTGAGTCGAGTCCCCTGGGACTAAGGCATCTTTAGTATTCTATCTCTAGAGTTAGGAGAGCTAAAATTCAATATCGACTGTACTTGAAAGAAGAAGGCAACATAGTATTATGTCTAATTTGTACAAATCAAACTATACTTCGACAGAATTTCATGTACTCAGAAATTATTATAGGATGAAAATTCTGCGTAGACAGAAATATTGTTGCACATTCTGCAACTAGCAATTACTTTCCACCTAAATTTACAACATCCAGCAAAACATTTGCAAGTTCTTTTAAAAAAAGAACCTTTTAGAACTTTCAACAAGGTCCATTTTTTAAAGTGCGGCTATGTTTATATCAAACTATAGAATATGATGAGCTTGCTATTAGTCCGAGGAAAAAGAGAAACTACTAATTGCACAACGGATTTTGATATAAAACAAAATAGATATCATGGTATCAAAGATCACAAATCATCAGCAATAAATTAGTCTCACCAAGTTTGAAACCATATATTCTGCCTAATCGATATGACAAGCTCAGTCTTGCAAGTGATCTAGTACCTAACCTTATTCTTATCCTAATTCATCTGCTTTAATAAATACTCAAAACATATAAGAAAATATAGACACAATCTAAGATATTGCATCATAGTAAATGACTGGAAAAATGCTTCTCTCAGTTTCAAGAAAGTTTACTCTTGCTCACACTAAATTATAGAAGATAGCAATATCTAGTAAGTAACACTGATAAAATTTGTCAGAGTAGAAATTTCATTCGATCGTGAATATGAACGGAGTAAAAAGATAAGTTATCATGTCCAGATAATGTACTTCTACAATGGAACTTAACCTTTATTATTCACAGTATTTTCTTCAGATTCTTAAGGTCTTCCAAAATCATTAGGAAAATACAAGTTGTAGATGACAGGAAGCAAAACTGAGACTGACCAGAAACTGCGAAAGCAATCGCACCACTGATTTCCACAGGCTTAGCAGAAACAGCATTTCTCCATGTGATACTATGACTTACAGCAGACATTTCACTGAAACAAGAACTAATGTAAGAGATACTTATTGCATTAATCAGATAATATCATCATCTACAAACAGAGTACTAACAAATTGCTCAATCGCTATGCATTCTCACATACTCGTACCGAAATCAAGCAATCCACTGGAATTAAAAAATTTATTATAGTACTGTATTTTCTAATACATATAGTCTGGAGGCAGCCGCAGCAGAACTCCGCCAAATTGCTTTTTTCCATAGGCACATTCATTCACTAAGAGTATTTAAGCAACAAAACACTAGAATTATACAATTAATAAGCAACTTTTGCGTTCAAATAACGTAACGGCATACGAATCAGGGGCGCAAACGAAGACGTGAAATCGATTGGAGGCTACGAGAACACGAACAAGAGCTCTGAGTCCGGGGGCATCGATCCCATCGTCGTTCGTCACCATCACCGTCGGACGACCGTCGCCGGCGTCGCCTTGTGTCGAATTTGTTGTCATTTTCGATTTCACGCTTCTTTTTCTTTTCTTTTTTTTTTTTTTTTTTTTTTTTTGAAAAGATTTTTAGTCGTTCTCACTTTAACGGCTACTTTTACACTAAAAGATGTTTTTAAAGGGGACTGATTAAAATCCTTTCAAGAAAACAAAAAAAAAGGGACCGATTAAAATAAATCACTAACCGGTTAATTCCTTTTCCATGTCACACCATGTTTATCCCTATTAATTTAATTATTTTAATCCCATTTTTTTTTTGGTAGGAATTCATATCTCGAAAAATGATCTCATGTGGGGTCTGTCTAGTTATTTTTACTGAGCCAAAACATCTTCTATTTTTTTAATTATAATTATATCATATGGTACTCGGTGATTAATTTCAATTTTCAAATGATTTGACTCTTTAAGGACAAGTATTTTGAAATTATATATTGAATCAAAATTTGATATGTACAAGTTATATTAAAAACAGATATTTATAATATTAATAAAACATGAATCTTCATGTTTATATTATATGCGTATTATGTGTTGCTTATTTTGTAGAAAATGGATAGATAATATATGAAATATCTGAATTGTCCTTAATTGTTTGTTGGAAAATGATTTGTGAGGACTTGAAGATGTTCTTACAAAAGTAATAAAATTTATTTTGTTAGGTAATATAATATTATAACATGGTATAAGAAAATGGATTATCCGAACATGTAAAAAACCTGTTTGATTTTTTTACACATAAAAATATACGAGCTATAAAATAGTACAGTAATAAATCAAATAAACTTCTTATACTTCATTACACGGTGAAGTAAACGTAACTATAAGACTTATAATATAATTATATCTAAAAAAAAAGACATATAAATATATAATAGATCGAAAAATAAAATAGTGTACGGGGGCCCATATAATGAAAAGAGAGAGCACTAATGCATGAATATTTATCTGACTTTATATAATATTTCAATGATTGCTGGCATATACTACCTCCATCCCACTATATTAGGCCACTTCATTTGATAGACATTTCGCGCACGTATTTTTCTAGTACAGGTTTTAAAATATAATTTTGAAGTATCATTTTTTTTACGGGATACTATAAGTGTCATAGTATCCCGTAAAAAAAATGATACTTCAAAATTATATTTTAAAACCCGTACTAGGTTTCGGTGGAAATACGTGCGCGACATGTCTATCAAATGAAAGTGGCCTAATATAGTAGGATGGAGGTAGTATCATATCTTTGATACTTATTTTCGTATCTAATCAATAATGCACTAACTATTGTTTGTTTCACCATCCTCGTTAGAATTTTAAGTTTCCTTTATGTAGAAGGTCGAGGCAAGCCATGTCATGATTCAACACATTTTTTTGTTTGTAAGAATTTTTTTTCAAATCATATACTACAAGTTATTAAGGTCAAAAGAAGTGGCTAGTCTTCCAGAAATAAATGATACTAATTCATTCTTATATAGGAAAGTAATAATAATATCCAAAACACATTGTCTAAATTGTTGAGTCAAATGGAATACAGACGTGTAAATACTAATTCATTCTTATATATTACCCGGACGTAAGAAATATATGAAGACAAAGGGTGCTTTATTTTTTATACCGTTTTATACAGGGATAGATATATAATGTGGTATAAAGTGGCGGAATCCATATTTTTTATATGATGTTTACTTGGTAGGAAATGAAGGGATAATATGTGTGTATAATCTTATATATTTTTTATATGGTGTTTACTTTTCTGATAATGATGTAAAAGGAAGTATAAGTAAAGTTATTACCACTTTATACTGCGTTTACTTTGATTTATAAAAAATCCGGTCAGCCGGTATAAAAATCCGGGCAACCCGTTGTATTAATCCATGGGATAATATTATACCTAAGAAACAGGTGTGATAATTTTATACCACCTTTTACGACTTAAGAAATGAGTGCAATAATAATAACAATAATAAAATCAAAAAAATAATAATAGCAATAAAAACAAAAATAAATAATAATAATAATAAACAAAAAGTAAATAATAAAAATAATTATTAATAATAATAATAACAAAAACAAAAACAAAAATAATAATAATAACCAAACAAAGTATTAATAAAAAAACAAAACAAAACAAAAAAATAAAATAAAATAATAATAATAATAATATAATTTGTGGTATAAAATTATATTATACCAGGGTAAAGGATATCGAGGGATAACGGGCTGACCGAGATTTAAGACACCTAATCGGATTTTTTATATTTCAAAGTAAACGAAGTATAAAGTGGTATAAAAAAAAATTATACCACTTTATCCCCCCTTATCCCAAAAAGTAAACACACCCAAAGATTGAAATAACTAATAATATGGATAATGAGTATTAAAATCTACCCAACAATTAAATATACTTAAATAGTTAAATTCTAGTTATTTTTTTAGATTTATTGACACCCTTACATCAAAATAAACATATTTATCAAAACTAGTGTAGCACCCGTCGAAGTTCGACGGAATCATTTTATTTAATGCTTAAGGAAATAAAGCATATAAAAAATAACATAATCCGTAGTTATTTATTTCAAAATAATAGTGCTAGATTTGTATGAGATTTTTAATTATTTTGAAATTGTGAATATTTTGCAAGATGATTTGTATAATTTTCTAACAATGAGGATTAGCTCAAGATGCGATGTTTTCCTTACAACTTGAAGGATCGAGCCAAGACTTGAATCATGGCTAAATACTATTCAAATGAGAACACGAATTATTTTTCCTTATAAATAAAAGGCTAGATCAACCTCTTTCAGAAATTCGAGTCAATAAACGAGACTTTAAAAAGTCTTAAAATGTAATTCGACATCGAAACAGTTTCATTTAAGTTAATTTTAGAATGCCTCTCTTTCTCATGCGCACACAAATCACAATTATTTTAGTTGATTTCCTTAATTGGCATGATTTGTCAATAAGAATGTGTATAGAAACAAGAAGGTTAGGAATTAGGATGGATGGAATAATTAGTTAAATGTTCAAAACATTTGGAGGTATATTCAAATGCTTAGGAATCAATGTTTAGGTAAGAAATAAAAATGAATATGGTCCATAATTTTTACTAAGTAGGAAGCACAAATTAATTCTCCCGATGAATGATGCATTATTATATACTATACTATAATTTAATACACTCGTTAATTTGAATCGTAAATTTTACAAAGATCAACTGTTCAACTTTATTCATATTTTTTATATATAAGATAGTATACATTAATATATATGAAAATGATGGAATATATATTTGTTAAATGTCTTAAATCCATGTCTCTTATACATTAGCCACACACACACGCACATGTTGGTCGCTGAAGGACCGCCTCTTTCAAATAGGCCTAATTAATTTCTACGCCATATTGAAAAGTCTTTTTTTTTTTTTTAATTCAGCTCCAAGAATTTTGGTGCATTTTATAAGGTTTATTTTTCTTGGGAAATATTCTGTTTGAAACATTTTGTTGAGAGTGAAACTTATGTTCAACTTCAAGTGGTTATTCCTTTCCCATTTGTAAGAAAGTATGACATGTTGAATTTTTTTTTATTATTGGGTTCCACAAGAATCGTTTCATGGTATAATTTGACAAAATAATCAACTCATTCTTCTTAATTAACTAATCGTACGATCCTACCATTAAGAGTACTTCAATTACATTTTCTTTTTAATCTTTTATTTGAAAATACCACATATTGGTGAGTTCTAGTCTATTAAAGCATTAAAATTAAATCATAACAATGACATATATTTTGGAGTCTAGTAGTTCCAATTGGACTATTATTTTTATGTAGCTATTCTTCGCACATGAGTGGTTCCTAATTTTCTTTACTAATTAAATCAATGTATGTGCGTGGCTCATTGCTAATTCTATTTAATTTCAATGCTAAATTCGAATACACTACAATCCATAAAATACCATTTGAAAGAACTATCAATTTGGGACAAGAAAAAAATAAGATAAATTATTTATTTCATGAATTGATACAAAGAAATTGAAATCAGTTTGGTACACCTAAAATTAGTCATCGCCAAAAAGGGTTAATGAAATAGAGTGAGAAGACCAAGAACAAACATATATGTCTTGTACCATCCCTACCATAATACAATCACATGTGATCCTTGTTAATAAGTCTATGTCTCCGAATTTTTGTGGCCACATATATAATATATTAATAGCTAACAATTTGCAAATATTTTAATAAAAATAAAAAATAAATTGTTGCTAAATCAAAGGATTGCACTAGCGTTTTTATTTGAATTTTCAAGCACATTAAAGTATTCGGAGTAGTCCAAAGTATATCTATGACTTTGAGATTGATGGCTCCCACTTTAATGGCTGATATTTAATCTATTTGAGCAAAATTCATGCCGCTTTTCTTTTATTTTTAAGGGATTTATTTATTTATTTATTATTATTATTATTTTTTAAATACTCAAATCATGCTAATTGATTTGGTGTTCTTGGAGCTGATATTTTAATTTAATTTAATTTTTATAGGGAGACTGATTTAGAAAAAGTTGGTAGGATTCGAAATCGTGACTTTTTGTTTCATTGCCCACTGTGCCAACTTATGCTAATCTTTAGTTTGATTTAAATCTAATAAATTCAGAATAAAAAGGAATGCGCAACTGAAAAAATTACCTCATCCCAACTTTTTATAGAGTATTTATATATTTTCCCCGTCCCCTAAATTTGTGCATATTTTTTAAAATATGTGTTTTGTAATAAATAGTGCATGTGTTTTCATTATACTCTATAAATATATGCTAATTGATATAATTATGATTAATTATAGAATTTATTGGTTAAAAATAAGGTAACGTCACGTATAACCTCTCAATTCATATATTATTTTTCTACGAAAAAATAATATATTTTGAATGCTAAAAAGTTTGAGTAAGTTATTAAAAATTCTACGATAATTAATTGAGACCATCATAAAAATTAGTTGGGTAGATCAAAGCAAATCTCCTACTTTGTAATAAAAGGTTATAATGTATTTTTGCACATTTAAATAGATGATGATTCTTTCAGTCATGCAATTTTAAAAACTACTATAAAGATAGGATAAAAAATTAGAGCCTACTTTTTTGTTTCTACTTTACACTTGTTTGCTAATTTGTTGAAAGTTTGTAATGTATGATTAATATATTATAACTTTCTAATATTTATTCATGTACAAAGTACATTTATAATTAATCATTCTAATCTATATATAAGTCTTTTTAACCTTTGCTCTTTAAATTAATAAATTATCTTATTGGAACCTTAAAATAATTAAATGAAAACAACAACTCGAGTTTTAAGTTAACCGTTATAATAATTTTTGTATCATTATTCTTCGTCTTTTAACAATTAATTAAATGGACCGATAAAAAATCATGTTAAATGATCGGTTAACCGACCCGTGATCACTCCTACTTAAGAATATCTGTACTCGTGTTTTAAAAGAAAGAAAGAGAATATCCATACTCACATGAATCATATAGTGTAATATATATATTAAAATAATTATCATAAGTGATATATATATAGTACTAAAATTACATCAAGTTAATATATCAGATCGATTATTTACTACTTGATCCTGTAAAGCATTATTCATATGATATTTGACGATCAAGATTTATTATCATGATATACGTTGAAATAGCCTGAAATATATTGCACATAGTCTATCAAATTTTATTCTAAGCAATTATCATAGTTGAATGAAAGTGTCAATTGTCGTGAATAAAAGTGATGATTGTTATCAGTAAAAGTGTCAATCTGTGTTATATTCAAATTTTTTAAAATTAATCGTGTTGATCTTGTAATGATTAAATATTATAAATACTATATTTATATGTATACTAAATCTTATATGTGAGTAATGCAAGAATCTTTTACCATATACGAAATAAAATATTCACCATTCTTTTATTTTTATTAAAAATGTCAACTATTGTGAATAAAAGTATAAATTATCATGAAAAAAGTGTCAATCATTTTGAAATTTGAAATCAATATATTCTGATGCAGATCGGATCTGTGCGGATCTGGCCGCTCAGTGAGGCCGGGTTGACAGGATTGTATCCCGTATTATATTCATTGACATCATTGTCTTGTTTCCTTATTAAATACGTATTGTTTGTCTATTCCCTTCATATTTTCTTAACCCTAATAAGCATATTATTTTTGTTTTATGTTTCTTTATTATCATACCGGAGAGATTTGGTGATTTAATATGACAAGCCTAGTATAATTTTTATAAGGACATTACGTGAAACATTAATTAATTTTAACATTTGCTAGATTAGATTTGAATCTCATAAAAATATAGCATAATTAACATGGCTTGTAGAAAGGAAAATATAAGCATTATATTCAAGATTAACGTAATCCTAATATTATAATACTATTTATGATAATTAATAACATATTATAATATGTTAACTTGGATAGAGTTCTAGTACTATGAAACTGCTCAAACAATTATTATAACATTATATAATATATTACAATATTGCCCTTAAAATTAAATATACTATAGGGATATAATAGGTAAATCAAATTTTATAAAACAAGACACTTTTATAATATGGTATAGACTATATCGATCCTCTAATATATATATATATATATATATATATTTAATTTTTTAGCTAACACAAAATTAATGTTTGTTTTTATAGTGATAATCTAGCTAGTAGAAACCGATATTCAAATTGTACCAAGGGGGGCCGGGGGCTCTTTATTGATATATAGATTTGAATTGAATTTTCATTTGGAAAGTTTAGTGGATCGATGATATTATTTCATTAGCAGAAGACCTGTCATTTTCTTAAAATAAGTACATACGCATGCATATACTAGTATGGCATAGATGTACACCTACGATGCTCATTTAATATGTATTTATGGGTCCAGCAATGTAGCAATGTAGACATGCAAATAGAATATATTTGTTTGATTTTATTTATGCAAGTGATATAGATCTATATACCTTTAAAAAAAAGATATAGATCTATATACATCTTCTAAATAAATAAATAAAAATAAGATAATTGTTTCTTGTATTAATAAAAATATAAAATATTAATATTATGGATTAATACATAGAACGTATGTCGTATTAATATCAAAGAGAACACTCCTTATGATGGAAAATGAAAATGAAGGATAAAAAAAATGGAAAATTTTATCCATTAGGGTGTGTTCTCTTTGATGAAGAATGAAAAATTTACGCCATTTTTCTCATGTTCTCTTTGATGAATAATTTTTCTCGGATAAGAAGAATTTTTTTCCTTAGACAGCCTTTATCGCCTATTAATTTTCACCCCAAATCATCATAATATTTTCACACCAACTTGATGTGATAATATTTTCCCATTCTTTTTCATTTTATAGAACATATGATAAAGCAAGTGAAAGACCACATCATGAGATGATTTTTTTCATCTTTTTGTTATCCCTAATTTTTCTTTTTTCATGAAAGAGAACACACCTAATGGAGAAGGAGGAAAAGAAGATGTTTACACCATTTTCTCCATTTTTCTCTTGTTTTCTATAATGAATAACTTTACGCGGACATAAAAGAAAATTTTCCTGGGTAGCTTTTTTCTTACATTTTCACTCTAAATCATGACAATATATTTATACCCATTTTAAATGGTGATTGTTCTCACTCTTTTCCATCATATATAGAATATAGAATAAAACAAATGGTGAATACCATATTTTTTATCCCTTCTTTTCATTTAGCATAAAAGATAGCACACTCGTAGAGATAAATTGGTTACTTATCCAAATTTGAAACGTACTCGATAATGAATTTAAAACCAAACATCGGCAAGCATTCAACTTTTATATCTTATCTACTTCCTTTATCTTTTTTCCTAAGAAAATCACCTTCTTCTTCTTTTTTCTTTTTTTTTTTAAATTTTATTTTTTTATAGTTGTGTCTTTATGTTGTTTGTGCGGTATTTGTTGGGAAAGGAAAATAAAAAGGGCAAAATATTAGCCTGAATAAACAAGCATTTTTTTTGAAATATGCCGGATACTAGTTCAATTAATTATGTATACGATTTCATGAGCAAAACATATCAAATAATATAATATTTAAAAAATATATACTACGTATCAAATAATATTACCTAGCTAAGTACAAATGTGCCTGACACAATAAAGATTAGACAAAAACTTGTGTCAGCCGGAGGCACCGTGCGGCCGGACCCAAAGTGTCAATCTTTATACAGAAAAGTGTCAATCTATATGAATAAAAGTGTCAATCTTTAACATAATTATTTTACGAATAAAATGACAATTTTTAAAAGTGTCAATCTTTATACAGAAAAGTGTCAATCTATATGAATAAAAGTGTCATTGTTTTAGCCCGGCCGCACGGTGCCTCCTGATGACCCAAGTGTGTCCCGAATTACACACAATCAAATTAACATAATTTTTTTTTTTGGAAATATAGAAAAGGAGTTTAGGTCAAATTAATTAATATAATAACTTTTTGCACGCATGGGAATGAGGTATGACGTGAATATTTCCAGAGTCTAATTACGCAGACTAGTAGCATTATATTTACTCGACTATACTTCCCTCTTTAAATTACTAATATTAACTTGTTTTAACTTTGAAATAAATGCATATAAAATTAGTTGGGAAAGAAGATGATGTATTGTACGTAAAAGTACAGCGCCATTATCATTTTCCCCCAAGAAAAAGAGAGTTTTGAATTAGTGGTCGACATAGCACCCCACCAAAAAAGATTATAAATAAGTTATTTCAAAGAATTTCTTGTGGGGTTGGTGAACCCATTAAATTAACTCTAATTTCTGACCTGGCACATTTCTTCTTGTTTTCAAAAATCAAAACCAAAGATTTATCTTAACTTGGTATCTTTTACGAGGCTAATTATTTCAGAAGACGGAATTAATAAAAAATATATATATATAAATAATATCCCTCCGTCTCATAAATTCAATCTCACTTATTAAATCGGGACATTCTACAAATTTAGTCTTATATCTATGACAAATCAACTAGCCCAAACAAATATTCTCAAGATTCTACTATATTACATAATACTCCACCCACAAAAAAAAAAAATTATATACTTTATCTTTTCTACATTAATTTTGATTATAATACCCATGAAATAATACTTTATCTTTCTTATTCCATGATTAAAAAAAAATTGTTTTCTTAACTTCTGCAAGACTATATTTATGAGACGGGGAGAGTAATATTTTTACACATTAATATTTTTTTTATAAATAACAAAATATTACTTGTATAATTAGCTTTAAAATTTTGCTATAAAGTAGTATCACTTTCATAAATATTACTACGCGGACCATAAAATAATTTTGAACGAGTCTTTTTGCTACTTCAACAATTAACGTGGTACATGACCAAACTAATTTCGTGATGAAGTGTACTTTTACTAAATAATTGATCACCTACATCATCATTATTATTGGAAAGGATCACCTTAGTTATAATAATCGATGTTTCCATGCAGTATTACATGTAACAGAATATATACTCCCTCTGTTTTTTTTCATCTGACACCTTTGTTGAATATATGAGTGTTGTAAAATAATAAAATGTGTCAAATGAAAAAAAACAGAGGGAGTACAATACATCTATTTTTTATTTTTTTTATTTTTATTTTTTTTAAATTATAGAAAAATACTCCTACACAACAATTGGAGTTACATATATGACATCATCCTTTTTTTAGGACAAGCTTGCTAAATAGTTTACGTTAGCATAAGTCAATCACAATTTTATTTGATTTTCAAGAAATTGTACTTTTGGTCTTTGTACAAATAATGTTTTTGGAGATACAAAGTTATTACTATTTGCTTATAATTTTTTAAAGAAAAAGTAATACAGTTTTTCAATTTTGGGTTTTAGCAAAGTGTGAGCCATAACTACTGGGATAGAATCCAGATAAATTTGGACAAAGGTTATTTTAGTTAGTCTAGATTTGGGAATTCATTCATTATGAATATTACTATTAAGGGAATAATAATAATAATAATAATAATAATAATAATAATAATAATAATAATAATAATTTGAGTAATTGAATTAACACATACGTGTAGTGGACTAGTGGTACTGAATTAATTAAAAAAATCTATACTTTTGCAATCCAACTTTTTTTTTTTTTTTTAAAGATAAATTTATTGGTTAACAAGGGTAAGCATTAAACAGTAGAAATAGTTGGCAGAAGCAGATCCAGAGTTATCCAAGCAGAAAATCTAATTGGAAAAGAATTATGATTATCTAAACCCACTTTCCATAAAATAAAAATCTTATTCAGTACCAAAATTTTGTACTAATCTCTGACACCCACTTGCCCCACTGACAACATAAATACATTACATAAACATAAACATAAAAAGGATTAAAAATCATTAACAGTGTTCTTGGTTGGTCCCTCTTTTCTTGCTAGCTGTTTCAGCCCTGTCTTAGACAAATTTATATACATACATACACATGGTGTCTCTATGCACAACACTTGTAGCCCAAAAAAAGGGTGAAACTTTGAGTCAATCACTGTGTGCTGTGTGTGTTCTTTTGTTTGTTTGTTTTTTACAGCTCGTGATGAGATAGAAAGTTTTTTGCATTAGAAAGAAAGAAATGTAGGAAAAGGAGAGGTTCTTTTGTCTGGATTTGGGATTTGTGGAGTAGAGGGGCAGAGTTGTCTATGTGTTGTTTGTTGGGTGAAATAATAAAACTAATTATAATCCCTTCTTTTTATTTTTAATAATCTCTTTTTTGATGGATTCTCCTAGGCCTCTTCTTCCACATAAATCATGCTTTTGGTGTTTACTTTCTTTTTATTCTTGAAAGTTTTGTTTTTTAGTTGGGTTTTTGTAGATTTTTGGTATATATTCTTGAATTAGTGGCCTCTTCATCTCTTTCTCTCTCCCTCCCTCTCCCCTCTCTCTCTCATCCTCCCTGAAAGCCAGAGAAGTGACAACAAAATCAGATTGTGGGTGCAAGAAATGAATGGTGTTATTGGTGTTGATGCAGAGGATTCTGAATTTGTAGAAGTTGATCCAACTGGAAGATATGGGAGGGTATGATGACATGGGTTTTCTCTCTCATTCAATCTTGCTATGTTCTTCCGATTTCATTTCTTGAAAATGTTTATTTTCCATTAAATTTCTTGTTTCTTGAATTTGCAGTATAGTGATATTCTTGGAAAAGGGTCTTCTAAGACAGTGTATGTCATCATGAAGAACTCTCAATCTTTACAAATGCCCTAATTTCAATTTCTTGATTTTGTTTGAATTCATATCCCAATTTCATATTTTTCTGCAGTTATAGAGCTTTTGATGAGTATGAAGGGATCGAAGTAGCCTGGAATCAGGTGAAACTGTATGATTTCTTGCAAAGTCCTGAAGATCTTGAGAGATTGTATTGTGAAATCCATCTCCTCAAAACCTTAAAACACAGCAATATTATGAAGTTCTATACTTCTTGGGTTGATACTGCAAATAGGAACATCAATTTTGTGACAGAAATGTTCACTTCTGGTACTCTCAGACAGTAAGTTTCCAAAGATTTTTCCCAGTCATAGATTCTTGTCATAAATCACTTCACTCCAATCAATTATCAATCCCTTATTGAATTTGAATTTGAATTGAATAGGTATAGGCTGAAACATAAGAGGACAAACATTAGAGCAATCAAGCATTGGTGCAGACAGATTTTGCAAGGCCTTCTTTATCTCCATAGCCATGATCCTCCAGTTATTCATAGAGATCTCAAGTGTGACAACATTTTTATAAATGGAAATCAAGGTGAGGTCAAGATCGGTGATCTTGGCCTTGCTGCGATTCTCCGGAAATCACACGCTGCACGTTGTGTTGGTAAGGAGTCGAGACTGGAGATCCCACTTCTTCGAAAATTTATTTGATGGCTTCATAATTTTATTATTATCTGATTTCCTTAGGAACTCCGGAGTTCATGGCTCCAGAGGTGTACGAAGAGGAATACAATGAATTAGTCGATATTTATTCGTTTGGAATGTGCATTTTGGAAATGGTGACGTTTGAATATCCATATAGCGAATGCTCTCATCCTGCTCAAATCTATAAGAAAGTGATCTCAGTAAGTACTCATCTTTAATAAGTCGTTGCTAATTCGAAATCTAGCTTCGTAGCTTTTTTAAATGCTCGTTTTTCGCTTATAGGGAAAGAAACCGGATGCTTTGTATAAAGTTCAAGATCCCGAGGTTCGTAGATTTGTTGAGAAATGTTTAGCAACAGTATCTCATAGGCTATCTGCTTGGGAGCTTCTCAATGATCCCTTCCTTCAAATCGATGATTATAGTTATGATTTGAGGGCTCTGCAGTATCAACGAGATTATGACGAATTAGGCCCTCTTTTAAGACAGCCTCTCCTCTTGAGTGCTCATCATAGCACTACTAGTTCTTTAGTTAATGGCTACTCCAATTATATTTGCTACGAACAAGAACAAGAACAAGAACAGGAACACGACTTCGATTCCCACTCAGTTGACTATGAAGCAACTGAAATCAACTTATTCACAAATCAAGACGATGAACATCTAGAGAACATTGACATCACCATCAAAGGAAGAAAGGGTGAAGACGACAACATATTCCTCAGGCTCAGAATTGCTGATAAGGAAGGTTGGTTTAGTTTAAACTTTAAACTCTTGAATTATGATCCAGTTCCTACATAATGATGACGATGTTGGTAATTGTTGTTTATCTACTTATTTCAGGCCGTGTGCGAAATATATACTTCCCTTTCGATATTGAAAGTGATTCAGCTTTAAGTGTCGCGACTGAAATGATTGCTGAGCTGGACATAACGGATCAAGACGTGACAAAAATAGCAGAAATGATAGATGGTGAAATTGCTGCATTAGTTCCTGAATGGAAAGCGGGTTTTGGCTTGGACGAGAGCCCGAATATCATTAGCGGGGGCTGCTGCCAAAACTGCGATTTGCCAAAAACGGGCAAAAATGTGCATATTCTCGAGTGTCCTAAACATGGATGCGGATCTGTTCATGGCCGTTTTGAAGAGATTACTTATCAAGTTGAAGGCTCTGAGCATTGTGCAACAGATAGTGCCCCTTTGGGCTCGAGCCAATCGGATCATGATGAGAGTCTTGATCATTCCTCTAAAGAGAAGACTGAGGGAATTGTGAGAAAGAATGGAGATGCTAATGAACAAGCGACGCCTACAACGAGTAATTCAGTTCTAAATGATGACTATGAGAATGAGCTAAGGCAGGAGCTAAGATGGTTCAAGGCCAAGTACAAAATGCAGCTGAGGGAGCTCACTGATAAACAGCTCGGGTTCGTGAAAGATCATCATAAATCACAGTCATTATCAAGCATGCCAAAAGGAGAACAGGATGAATTTGATCTTGAATTTTCCTCCAACGGGAAGCATTTTACTCGACTTTCACCTACAGATTCTGAAAGGAACACTAGTGACGCAAAGGTGTACAACTATGAGTCCTCGTATAACTCTTGTAGTCCTGTACATTTAGTCACGGCAAAGAGTTTCTACAATGGTGGGTTGCTCCCGAATTCACTTCACAGGGCTACTTCTCTTCCGGTCGACGCTACAGAGCTCTAGAAACTCATCAGTGCTATCCTCGACACATTCGTGACCTTCTCGAGTAGTTGGGCATATAACCCTAGGATTTATCAAGGGCTACATGTAATTTGGTGGTGGGTTGTAGATGCTCAAGTTGAGGTGAAAGTGACTTGAGTCACTTGGATTTGATGTGAGTGGATGTACATTACTAACTTGATTCATATAACAGATATAGCAAGAGAATGGGTCCTCAAATATAAAAACTTCTCCATTATATTCCCACAGAAAAAGGGTTCATCACTCACTCTCTCTCTCTCTCTCTCTCTCTCTCCCTCTTGCATTGTGATCATGATTTGTATGGACCATTTTCTTGAGCTTTTGCTTTATGCTATATATTCTCCCTTGGTTGATGCCTAAAACCAAATCATTACACAATTGTGGTGCTTCTCTATCCAGAAAAGATTTGATCTTAGAGCTTTTGGTCCCACCTCCACTACCTCTTCCACCAGTTGGAAATCGACACGTGGACGAGGCCATGCCCAATGCCCTAGTTGCATTTGCCTATTTTTAGAGAAGGTAAGCCCTTTATGGAAGTTGTGGGTGGATGCATCTTGTGCATAGTGCTCTATGCTCTGTATTATTTATAATTTTATTTTATTTGTGTTGATGAGATTCTGCGAGAATTTGCATGGAGGTGATGTGATGGACATATATGGCTGGTTTTAGCAAATTAGATTTTGTGAAGAAAGTTGAATCTTGTGGAACAATACAAAAGAATTTAGCCTATAAAAGAAGGTGAAAGCTGAAAGGAAACTTTAAGGATTAAAAGAACTTGACATCAGTCTAGATTCTCTGATGCAGTGGATATTCCATCATCAATTCTTTCAAGGGACACACTTAGGTCAGCCGGAGGCACCGTGCGGTCGGGCTAAAACAATAACACTTTTATTCATATAGATTGACACTTTTCTGTATAAAGATTGACACTTTAAAAATTGTCATTTTATTCGTAAAATAATTATGTTAAAGATTGACACTTTTATTCATATAAATTGACACTTTTCTGTATAAAGATTGACACTTTAGGCCCGGTCGCACGGTGCCTCCGGCTGACACAAGTTTTTGTCTTCTTTCAAAACTTACTACAATGGTTGCTTCTTTGTAAAGAAAAAGATTGCACAATTTTATTCTAGGGTTTAGATTAACTACGATTGTATAGACATCAAGAAATATGCATTATTAATTAAATGAACAAAAATGCTCCTTTCATCTTCCTTGTTGAGATCATAAATTCACTACAATGTATCTTTAAAATCAACCTAAGGGTTTATAAATTCAATAGAGTAGTGTCTGTTGGCCTAGAGGTAGTAAGGTTACTGTATGAAACCAAATGTCTCAAATTTGAGTCCTCTGTATACGGTCTTTAGAATTTAGTATTAAAATATTAAAAAAAAAGAATCAACCGAGTAATAGAAGATCTAAATCGACATCCCCTCGTGTCTCTTTCGTGGCCGTGTACCAACCTATCGATAAATTCACTCTTTTTCTAAAGTCCACTCTTCATAAACCCCTAGCTAGTTACTAGGTTTTTCTCCATGATCTTGACTCCATAAAAGGAGAAAACAACTAAGCAAGAAAAAAAAGGAAGAAGATGAGAGAGACCCCATACTCCCATTAATAATGTGATCAAGTCCAACTTTTCTTTTCCATAACTAACATTTTCATATTTTCATGTTTGTATATGTGACTCATCAATCAATTTATGTTGTCCAAAAAGTAACAGGTATGAAATCATAAGTCCTATGTAAAAAGGAGATTCCTTTAGAAAAGATTGTCTACCTCACAACAACCTTCCCATGTTGAACTCAACACCAAATAAAATAAAACATAAGTAATAATAAGAGCTGTCACACTACAGCAAAATCGATATGCTAGCTAGCTCAATATTATTGCAATAATAGTGTTTAAAGATTTGATTTTAGAGTATTGTACCTGCAGATTATCTTATCAACATGCACAATTAGACAGCTTGATACTATACATTATTAGAAAGATCTATGCTAGCACATGTAGTTGTTATTTTTGTTATTATTAATTTAACTATTTAATTATTAGTTCAAAACATACGTGTAGTTATATGAAAAGAGCTTTAGTTAATTTACAAAAAATATTTTGTCTAATCTATCCTTACTATACATCCAACCGACTATAAAAATTATAGCTATTTTCTTTTTCAGTTTGTCTTTGTCCACAAAAATTGTAGCCACTTATTTTTGTGAGACAACTAGTAAAATAGTCACTTTGAGATAGTAAAATAAAAAAATAGCCACTAATATAAAAAGACAAAAACTTGTGTCAGCCGGAGGCACCGTGCGGCCGACCCAAAGTGTCAATCTTTATACAGAAAAGTGTCAATTTATATGAATAAAAGTGTCAATCTTTAACATAATTATTTTACGAATAAAATGACAATTTTTAAAAGTATCAATCTTTATACAGAAAAGTGTCAATCTATATGAATAAAAGTGTCATTATTTTAGCCCGGCCGCACGGTGTCCTCCGGCTGACCCAAGTATGTCCCATATAAAAAAGATAAAAACTAGCCATTTTTGAAAATAAATTACATTACTACCCTTAATGAATTCTACTCATCTCCTTCTTCCTTAAAACTCACCAACACACACACTCACAGAAACACAAACACAGCAAAATACACTCACGCACACACTAAAAAACACACACACTCACAGCAACACACCCACAGCAACACATAAACACGTACACACACACAACAACACATCAACATAAACACGCATACACATCACCTATTTTTTCTCATTTTTAACATTTGTTCTTCAATTCTCGAATTGAGGTTCATCAATTCACGAAATCCGTTGAATACACGAAAAAAATTCGTGAATCGCATCTTTTTTGGCACTAATTCACGAATTCACAAATTGAATTTGTGATTTCACTCGCACAATATAAATAATTCACGAATTCAAATTCGTGAATTAAGAGTAAAAAAAAAAAAGAAATCACGAATTTCACTTCTCAACTCGTGAATTGAAGAATAAACTCCAAAAAATGTTACGAAGTGCGCAAGCTCAATCCATTCCCGAAACTCGATTCCCACACCACGAAGCTCTTGAGTTTGATGCAGTGGAGGGTGGTGTTGGCCGGAAAGGAGAACGCAGCGCTGGCTGAGGAAGGCGGTGCAGACGGTCGGAGAAATTCACGAAAACCGCTGATATAGAAGTGCAGCAGATTTCCAGTCGTCTACTTCGAATTCGACCTCCCTAGTCGCAACTGAGAATGCAGCAATTGTGCCGATTTCTATTGGAGTTGTGGATGAGAAATTCAAATTCACCACCATTTGCCGCCGTGAGCTCGTGAGTTTAGAGGAGAAAGAGTAGGGAAGGTTGTCGGTGGTGGTTGGTGGAACGACGGCGGAGACGGAGGCAGTGGAAGAGTCGCCGGCGAGCCACTGTGGACGCGTCACAGAAATTGGGAGGGAGGAGGCGCGTGACAGAGAAAAGAGGGAAAGTGACGTGTGGGGGTGGTGGGTTTAGGTCAATTTTTTCAAAGTTTGTTTTATTAATCCCATTAAGGTTAAATGGGCAATTTAATAAGAAAATTGGCTTTATTTTATTTTTATTTATTTATCAAGGTGGCTAGTTTTTATGGACAAAGGAGGAGGGAAACCGAAGGGAAGGCCACGAAAAATCACGAATCTCACCACACCACAACAATCGGATGTTATTCCAGTTCGAGTAGAGGAAGCTGAAAGCTCTCTTGTTGCTGAAGCCCGAGGAATTATGCAGAACTCTAGCGAGCTTAATGGAACAGTAAACTCACTTAAACATCAGATTGAGCTGGAGATCCACTCATCTGTGATTCAACAAAGTATGGTTATGCATTCTGAGGAGAAGAAGGAAGCAGATGCGCAGAAAATTGAAGAAGGTGAGGCTCCACCGTTGCGGAGGAGAGGAATGAATCTAGGCTATGTTGCGCCAACGTTGAAGCAAGGTATTCCTACTGCCAAATTGCCTATGGATGAAATTGTAAAAGAGGTTGAGAAATGGAAGTATGCTGTTATTTTATATGTGATTGGGGAATCACCTACCATCTCATACCTAAGAACATATTTGCAAAATCAGTGTGGTTTTATGGGATTGGTAGAGATTTTCTACCATAATGATGGATATTTCTTGGTTAAATTTGCATCTAGGGCTGAGAAAGATAAATTATTATTTGAAGGTCCTTATATGATTGCTAGTAGGCCTATTATTGTTAAGGATTGGAAAGCGAATTTCTGTTTGGAGAAGGAGGTTTTGAAAGAAATTCCTCTATGGGTAAGATTGCCTAACCTCACTATCAACTGTTGGAGTGGAGACTCTATTAGCAGGATAGGTAATGTGATTGGAAAACCTATATTCGCAGATGAATGCACCTCACAACGGAAAAAGGTGTCTTATGCAAGATTACTGGTGGAAATAGACTTTACAAAGCCTCTAATCTACAAGATTCCAATTGAAGGGGAGGATGGTCTAGAGTTAAATCAACAAGTTTATTATGAGTGGGTGCCTCTATTTTGTCCAAAATGTCATAAGGTATGTCATGTTTGTCATGAGAAGAAACTGGATGCAGGGGTACATCAACATAACATAAGCAATGGGTGCCAAAAGATAAAGGGAAGGTGACAAATGAGGCAACTGAGAAGGGGAAAGAGGTTTGGAACAAACCAAAGCATCCTGTTGCAAGTTCAATTCAAGTAGGCAACATCCAAGTTCCAACTGATAATATATTTCAGGATTTGAATAATGCTACAGATAGCGGGGACCTTTTCCCCTCTAGTATTACATGAGGGTTATGATATGGAATGTAAGAGGCTGCAACAAACCATTTAAGCAGAAGGAGATCAAAGTCCTGTTGCATAACAATAAAGTTGATGTTGCAGTGCTCTTGGAAACTAGGGTAAAAAAAGAAAAAACACAAAAAATAGTAGGAAAAATATGTAGAGGGTGGGACAACATAAACAACTATGTGAGTGCTGTTAATGGAAGGATTTGGATTAGTTGGAATCCTAGAATGGTGAGGATACAGATTATTGAGGAGCATGATCAAGCAATCCATTGTGAACTGTTGAATGTTCTCTCTGGGTAGTCTCAGCAGTTGATAGCAGTGTATGCTCTTAACACAAATGAGCAGAGAAAAAATTTATGGGATTTTGTAAGAAGGCAATGTCAGCAGGTTCAAGGTCCACTACTCATTAGAGGAGATTTTAATGCAGTGTTATCTTGTGATGATAGGGCCCAAGGTAATCTTGTCAATCTAGCTGAGGTTGAGGATTTTCAAATGTGTATTAATGAGAATGAATTACAAGAGGTCAAGGCTGTAGGTGCTCAATTTACATGGACAAATAATCAAGATGGAGACAGCATAATATGGTCTAATATTGACAGGTGCTTTGCTAACACCCAATGGTTAGTTGCTTATTCTAGTGTGGTGGTTGAGAGATTGGATAAGGGAGTATCTGATCATTGCCCTCAACTCTTAAGGTTTGATGTGGGGGTCCAAGAAAGAGCCTATTTAAATTCTATAATGTTTTGGCTGACCATGATCAATTTGAGAAATTGAGTCAGGAAACGTGGAGTGGATACAAATCCCAAAATCTAAAGAAAATCTGGATAAAATGCCAGAAACTTAAATGGCCTTTGAAGAAGTTAAACAAAAAATGGTTTGTGAAACAACTGAAAGAGTGGCTGGGATCAGGCAACAACTGCAAATTACTCAGCAAAACCTGAAACATCATAGATCCAATATTGAATTAATCCAAGAGGAGAAAAGGTTGCTAGTTGAGTTGGAAAAGTGGAGCAAAATTGAGGAGCAAATATGGCAGCAGAAGTCTAAGATTGACTGGGTGAAATTGGATGACTCCAACACTAAATTCTTTCAAGCTTATGCCAAGATGAGGCAAAACTCTAATGCTATTCATAGGTTGATTAGAGCAGATGGCACTGTGTGTCTTGGGCAGGAGTAGATTAAGGGTGGGATTAGGGAGTTTTATAGTAGGTTGATGGGAACTGCAACAGATGAGCTCATTATGGTGGATAAAACAACTGTTGGTAGAGGGCCAAAACTGAATCTCCAACAACAGAGATCTCTAGTTGCTGATTGTTCTGAGGAAGATGTGAAGAATGCATTATTTAGCATGGACTCAAGTAAAGCTCCTGGGATAGATGATTTCAATGTATACTTTTTTTAAGAAAAGTTGGCACATTATTGGAGGTGAGGTGGTGGAAGCTATACAACAGTTTTTCAACACTGGTATTATTCCTAGAGAAATAATGTGGCACTTATTACTTTGCTACCTAAGTGTGAAAATGCTAGTACAATTAAGGATTTTAGACCTATAGCCTAATGTACTGTGCTTTATAAAACTATATCTAAGATTTTGGCAAATAGGCTGAAATTGGTTCTGGATAGTATTATTTGTGAGAGTCTATCTGCATTTGTAAGGGGTAGATTGGTTTTTGACAATATTATCCTCAGCCATGAACTCATAAAAGGATATCAAAGGAAACACATCTCTCCTAGATGTATGGTGAAGGTGGATATACAGAAAGCTTATGATTTTGTGGAGTGACCATTTATTAAGCAAATGTTGGATGAATTGGGGTTTCCTTATAGATATTCTCACTAGATTATGGCCTGCCTGACTAGTCTCATATATTATCAATGTGAATGGTGAGCTGATTGAGCCATTTGAAGCTAAAAAAGGCATTAGGCAGGGAAATCATATCTTCCCTTACTTATTTGTCATTTGTATAGAATATCTCAATAGGTACTTGATGGAATTACAGCAAAATAAGGAGTTTCACTATTATCTTATGTGTAAGAAGATTGGGCTTACACGTCTGTTTTGCAGATGATTTATTATTGTTCACTAGAGGGGATGTTAGTTTTGTTCAACAAATGATGAGGGTGCTAGACAAATTTGCCGCTGCCTCTAGAATGAAAGCTAACCAACTGAAAAGTTGTATTTACTTTGGAGGGGTTGGAGAAGGTATTAAACAAGAGATCTTGAGCATTTCTGGAATGGTAGAGGGCCAACTTCCATTCAAATACTGGGAGTACTTCTCTATTCACATAAGCTAAGTGTTATGTAATGTTAATCATTGGTGAAGAGAATTCTCCAGAAAATAAACTGTTGGGCTACTAAGTTGTTATCATATGCTGGAAGAGTAGAACTGATTAAATCTGTGGTGTTTGGTATTCAGGTTTATTGGAGCCAAATTTTTGTACTTCCCCAGAAGGTTTTGAAGTGGAATATCCCGAATTTTTCAAAGTATAATTTAGTTAAATAATAATAAAAAAAGAGAGTCTTATTAGTAAATAATGAGTATATCAAGATAAAATTTCTAATGGTATATGTCATTAGAGAAAATACGTATATATATATATATATATGTGTGTGTATGTGTATGCATGTCGTTGGTAAAATTTACATAAATATACACATGTATATATTTAGGTTCATGCATGAACTTGATTAATTTGCACTTTTTACACTATTTAAAATACTATTGTAGTTATATTTATTAATTAGTATACTTTCAATGCATGATATATATTGATACGTGCATGCATGTTGTAATGCATATAATAATTATCTAATACATTATATATGTAGATATAACTTTGGATAATTACCTTTTCAAAGTGAAGAGCTACATGACTCTTGTTTAAGTTTTATATGTGGCACACTATTAGTACATAAAGGCTTGGTGAGTAATATACATAGCCGTATGTGTCGAAACCTAGATTGATGACTAATTAAATCAACAATGACCAGCAACTTAAAACTTTCCTATAAAAGTATGTGTAGTATTCTTCATTTTTTTTTTATCAACAAGTTTTAGTTTATATCATCCCAACTCTTCCGGCATTCTTCCATTTTTTTTATTAAAAAAATAAGTTTGTATCTCTACAACCTCGATCAATATTTTCAAGGCTTTACTGAAGAAAGGTTATAATATAAGTTAGAGTTATTCTCCAGGTTGCTCCAGATTACAGGTGGGTAAAATATTTTGGCATTGTTTTTAATGCTGTTTAAATTTATGTTATAAAATGCAATTATCCATAAAAATATTTTGTGTGTATGTTCCAAGAAATGACTCTATGGATCGATCGAGATTCATTGTTAGTATTAGATATACTAACTTTGAATTGTGCGCACCCCGGTTACATACGATGCCTTGATCACGTCGTATGCTAACTAATGGCGAATTCCTTGAGTTTCGACTCAGGTTTTCTGCAAGTACTGGGATTATTTAGGGTTACGGCCCTGAACCCGGTCTAGATGAACCAAAGGTGATTTGTAGCCTTGGTTGAGTCCAGGAATGAACATCACACACCCCAAAATGATATTTGTATTTTCAAGAGTTGTTTTCTGCAAGCCTCTTGATATACTATGTATGGATAAATTGCCAGTTTTTAAAATGCTTGCCAAAAGGGCATGACCACTAAGTACATCAAGTACTTAGCCCAAAACTCTTTCAAATGTTTTCAGGTCTGGAAGCAGGTGATGCGCAGCAAGGCTGAGGCAGAGGGTTGTTGCAAGACTTTATTAAGCTTCCGCTATGTTATTTTGCTCATAACTCTGATAACAAGACTACTAGTTTGGTAATAATAAATAAGTCGAGGGCGTCATCTTCCAACCCTCTAGTTATATAATATGGTTTCTTTGTTTCCTAAACTTATTTCTCTCTTCCTATTTTACTTATTATTGGATGGAGAGTGCCGTATATCAGTTCCTTTTGGAAGATCGAATTCCCACTCAATTATGGTTATCCCATTTTTCGAAGTGGATGTCGACTCCTCTAGTTTACTGAAAACCGGTTTACCCCATCTTTTACTTTATGCAAGGTGGAGAGTGCCCTGCAATGGTTCCACTTGGACGCTCGATTTCTTACTCACTCTTGGTAATTCCAATGTGTCGTAGTAAATGGTAGACTCCACTTGGCAACTTGACGCTGGTTTACCCCACCATTTTCTTTATAGTCTCATTCTACGTTTTAAGATACTCATAAAATAGTCATAAATTAGTATTATCCCCTTTCTTCCCCGCTTCTTTAATCCAACCCCCGTCACACCCTGGTTCACAGGAATCGGGGCGTGACATGAAGATGGTTCAATCTGCTTGCAGGGTTTTCCTTTGGACTGGCAGGACAGAATTATCAAAGAGAGCATTGGTAGCCTGGGATAAAGTAATGCTACCAAAACATACTAGGGGTTTGAATATTGTGAATCTCAAGTTATGGAACAAAGCTGCAATCTGCAAACTACTGTGGGGAGTTAATCAAAAGAAAGATAGAATTTGGATTAGATAGGTTCATGGTTACTATATTAAGAATAAGGATATCTATGACATGTCTATCCCAATGCAGAGTTCTTGGGTAGTAAGGAAGATCATTGGAGCTAGAGAGTATCTAAAGAAACTATAGAATGGATATGATTGGATTCAAGGAAATACCTTCTCTATCAGAAATCCATACAAAGAGTTTATGGGGAATCCACCTAAAATCCCTTAGGCCAAGATGGTGTGCTAAAATGCAGCCCCACCTAAGTGCTTATTCATAACATGGTTGCTGCTACATAAGGCTAGCTACATGTAGTTACTTGCAGAGAGTTGGAATTCATGTGGATAGCACATGTTACTTATGTGAAGGGGCAGAGGAAAGTTTGGACCACATGTTCTTTGAGTGAGTTTGCTAGTAGAGTATGGAGGGGGGTGGCTGATTGGTGTGGTATTGACAGGCAAGCGATGAAATGGGAGTTGGAGAAGGTATTTCTTCTATCTCAATGTACTAACAATAATAGGAGGCAAAGATTATATAGGTGCATGGTGGCTGTCATTAGCTACCATCTTTGGAGAGAAAGGAATGACATGAGAATGAAAGGAAAAAACAACTCTGAGGAAATGATAATCGAGCAGTGTAAGGTACTACTTGCATGGTGTAGTCAAAATGATATGAAAATTCGGTTAGTACTGTAATAGAGTGTGGCTGCCTTGTTGAATAGTTGGATCTTAGGTTGGTAGTAGTTGTTGTAGATAGTGGTGTATTGTTGATGATTTGGTTGTTGGAATGAATGATTTTCGTACCTAAAAAAAAAAAAAGTTTAGCGCACTTGAAGTTCAACGCACCAGAAAAGTCAGCACTAGACTTTGATGTGCAGATAAGAGGATTCAAGATCAGCTCTCACCAGAAGCTTGACATAGTATATCCGTTAAGTTTGTCATTAGTGCTCATCCAATGTGAAGCCCACATTTCTTGACGTACTAACAAAAGCTATAGTCAAAGCATAAAATAAAGTGGTCATAACCAATGAAAGAGACATCTGCAGCAGAGTGACAAAAGGTACACATGCTGCCATACACAAAAGAAGGAAGATCAATTAATCAAGGCAAAAGACGTTTAACCACCAAGATAAAGTGCAGATTCAAAATGCTATATCTCTAACGGATAGTAAATTGAGTCGTCATTATAATAAATTAACATATCATCATAAATGCAGAAGGAATGCTCAAGAAAAGTAGAGAGGCTGCAAGGAAATGCCAAGGGCAAAAAAAGAGAGAGAAAATTATTCAAGCCAAATCCTTCTCTCAAAAGGATCCCGGATATTATATCTCCAAGAACAATCGTATTTCTCAAATTATCTTCAAGTGTTCTACCTTATAGATCTCACCTTTTGTTTTCCATTGAGCTTACATTTCTATATCCAAAACCTTAGAGATAAATCTTATTCTTCTACAATACGCTTAATTGTAATGATTTTTCATACTTAGAAATCATTTTACCCAAACCCAAACCTAGATAATTATTTTTAAGTGTGAGTATGAGGCCCACTAAAGAGAAAGTTAAATAATATATATATATATATATATATATATATATATATATATTAAATAATGAGAAAATAGAAGTTTAGAATATAAAGAGGTTAATGACTCATATACTAAAGTGGCAGTATTACATTTTTCGTGAACACCAAAAATGAAAGAAATATTCTACATATTTATGGTTTTGTATTTAAAGAACCTAGATGAGCCTTTATATTTATTTTATTATTACCACTAGAGATGTTAATTAGTCCGAAACTGACGGGCGAGCCTTAATAGCATAGAGAAAACAGTGGATTATGGCAAAAAAATCATAACTCGAAAATAAAATAGCCCAATAAGACCGAGCAGAAAATAATATAACTCGATAGGACCGAACTGAAAAATCACATATCAATTTTTAAACCATAATATTTTGACAAAAACTTGTGTCAGCCGGAGGCACCGTGCGGCCGGACCCAAAGTGTCAATCTATATGAATAAAAGTGTCAATCTTTAACATAATTATTTTACGAATAAAATGACAATTTTTAAAAGTGTCAATCTTTATACAGAAAAGTGTCAATCTATATGAATAAAAGTGTCATTGTTTTAGCCCGGCCGCACGGTGCCTCCGGCTGACCCAAGTGTGTCCCTAATATTTTTTAGAGGCAAAAAATAAAATACACAAAAACACATTATAATATCAAATTTTGTTTTGGAATATAAAAAATATAAATTTTACCCATATTTTGGTAGGGTAGACAATAATACCCTTGCCCACTCTCATCCCTTCCCTCTCTCCCAACCCAGCCCAGCCCAGCCCCAGCCCAAAAAATTTTCCTTTTTTTTTTGAAATGTACAAGTACACAGTACGTTTTTGATCATTTAGTACTGTTTACCCGGTAAGTGGTAAACGAATAATGTCTATTTGTAACTGCATTACGCAGTACGTTTATGTTCTATTAGTACTGTTTACCGGAGTGGTAAGTGGTAAATGGATAATATCAAATTGTAAATGATTACGCAGTACGTTTATGTTCTGTTAGTACTGTTTATAGGCGGGTCGGGCCGACGGGCCGGGGCAGAGCGGGCCGGGCCGGGCTGGTATGGTCGGGCTGGGATGGGCTGGGCTGCTACCAACCCTAGGAGGAGGGGAGAGACATTTTTGTCCTCCAAACTAAAAAATGGGTAAAATTTGATTAAATTATATTCCAAACCAAATATTGATTTTACAATATGAAAGTGAGCATAAATGTATATTATCTCTATTTTTTATACGAGATCCTTATTCCACCCACAATATTTTAAAATCAATTATTGGTAATATGATTGTATTTTAAAAAGGCGAACTTATCTGTCTATAAATGAATTTCTTCAACAAATTGCGGCTATCTGAAAAGTCCGGCCCAAATTGGTATGGCGTCTGGTGATAGGGATTTTTTATTATAGCCATCAATTTATCTATGTAAATCCCATGTCTAACTAATTTTGACAACTTTCTCATTTTATTTCTCTTATTTTATTAGAATATGCTAAATGAAATTGATAATAACATAAGATAAAAGAAAATCAAATATATCTATATATTTTATATATAATTCCGCAGCGGATTCGGAGCACCACGTTAATCCATGCGCTTACGCGGCATACCCCTAAATTTTTAAATTTTTTTATTTATGTATCGATACTATGATTGTTGAATTTATATAACAATATATAAATAATAATAATATATATATATATATATATATATATATATATATATATGAATCAATTTTTAAGTGATCTGTTGATCAATAAATTTTGAAATTCTTTTAGTGTGAATCGATGCTATGATTTTCAAATTTTTGTAACAAAAAATATATTTTAATTAAAAAAAATGACAATATATTAAACATAAAATCGATTTTGAGGTGGTCCATTGTCCAATAAATTTTTGAAATATGATTGTCAAATTTTTGTAACATTTAAAAAAAAATAAAAAATTAAGAAACTTGACAATATATTAACTAGACACAAAATCGATTTTGAGGTGGCCCATTAGCCAATAATTTTTAATTTTTTTTTTTAGTATGTATCGATAACTATGATTGTCAAATTTGTATTAGACAATACGTAGTATGGGTATTCTAAGGTGGCCAGTTGACCAAATTATTTTTTGAAATAAGATTGCTAAATTTTTGTAACAAAAAATATATTTTTAATTTAAAATACTTGACAATATATTAGCTAGACACAAAGTCGATTTTGAGGTGGCCTATCGGCCTAAGTTCTTTAAATATTTATTAGTATGTATCGATAACTATGATTGTCAAATTTTAGTTTACACAAAATGAGTATTTTGATGTGTCATGTTGGTTAATAAGTTTTTGAACTATGATTGTCAAATTTTTAAAACAAAAAAGTATATTTCTTTAAATTTAACTCCGTATTAATTAGACCCAAAATCGATTTTGAGGTAACCCATTGACCAATAACAAATTTTATTTTTGTAATAATATATTACTACCTCCGTCTTTTTCAAGTTGTTACACTGTTTTCAACAATTTTTTCAAGCGTTTTCGAGTGTCGTGATGATGAGTTTTAAAATAACTTTTTAAAGAATTTTTTCTTTTACGGGATACTATAATATTTAATATTTTATTTATGAAATTATTAATACCCGTCGAATTTCGACGGGATACAAACTAGTATACACATAATAACAAAATAAAGGTTGATCAACCAAGATTTTTCTTGATTATTTTGCTAAATTCTCATAATTTTGACTAATTGATTAATATTTTAATATGATTAATACTTATGTATATCTTTAGATCTTTAGTTATTTAGTATTAATACATATCTTTAATTAATAGCTTTTAAATTAAAAATTAATAATTAACAAAAGAATCCGGAGTATACATCTAATACTAATGCAAGGAAGGGCTGAATATTAAATTGTGAACTCCTCATTATTTGGATAAAGAGTGAGGGTCAAAATGGAATTCTTAACAAAAGTAGCCTATAATATATCATCCCTCCGTCCCAACCAAAACAAGCGTATTTCTTTTCTGGACATTCTGTCCAACTTGACACGTTTCTTAAAATATAAAGAATTAGCAATTTTAATCCCGAAATCAGAAAAAAATAAAAATAAAATAGGACCAACTAATTGTGCTCAAAAGTAATTTCTTCTTTTCTTATTCATTAAATAAATTATTGTTTTATTCTTGTGTAGTTCTGTAAATTAATTGAAAAAAAAATTGAATAAAAAAAGGGAAATAAGAATATTGAGAAAAAAAATTAGAGAATTATAATAATAGATAAATATATAAAATTTAATTAATTTGATCCGTAAAATATAATTTATTAAAATAATGCTAATCACATACACTTACAAATCTTAATAATTTTTTCTTAATTCTCGTGTTAACATGAAACGCGTCTAATAGCAAAATAAAGGTCAAATCAATCTTATTTTTTTTATTTATTATTTTGCTAAATTCTCATAATATTGCCTATTAACCAATAATTTAATCACATAAATAATGTGTACATAATTTTTGTCTTATCTCTATTTAATTAATATAAAACTGACTTTCTGTATATCTACTTTATTAAAAATTAATGATTCCTAATCCTTTTATTAGTATAACTCATTAGCGAGAGTGGATCTTTATTAATTTGTTCACAAAAAAAAATAAAAAAAAATATAAGAGGATAATATATCTTCATTTGAATCATAATCATGTTATGATTCATTAATTAATAAAATTAACACATCTTACATAATTTGTACGTGGACCTCATTATTTCTCTCTATATAATATGATTATATATTTTAATTTTACATAGATTTTTCTTCATTTTCTATTAATGTTTTCCTAATTTTCATAACTCTATTTTATTAATTTATTAATTCTAATTGAAGGTATCAAGCATCGTTTAAATAATTTTATCAATAAGGCCAGCGATAGAATGGGTGCAAGAAAATAAAAGTGTCTATAGATCGTGGATGTCCAAATATAGTATTAGTGTTTAAAGATCGTAAAATTGTTAAAATTTAGAAAATAATAGTATAATTATTTATTTAAATTGATAAATTTTATTTAAAAATATTAATATGAAATTATATCAAAAGAAAAGTAAATGAGAGACAATATTTCATACTTAGCATTATATATTTGCAATATCAAGTCGTCCCTTTCACGGTAATAGAAAATTAGATTAATAAATATTTTCGAGTAATCCAAAAATTTATTGAAATAAATAATTATATATATATATATTTTACTTAAAATTAAAATAAAAAGTGATTCCCGTCGAATATCAACCAGTACTAATTAAATTGTACGATTACGGATTTTAATCCTAACATATTTTCTATTGAAGTATTACGCTATTATTCTAAAATAAATAACTATACTATTTTTTTATGTTTTACTTCCTTACAAAATTATAAGATAATGAACATAGCATTCGTCGAAGAGTTGTACTTATTTGATTTTTTTTTTTGCAACGGGCAGCTTAACATTTAAATCGAAAATAACTCTTCAAAAAATTCTAAACCTTCTTGATCTACTTTTTTTTTTTCTTTCTATAATTTTATTTGAATAAACAACACGTGGCTTGAGATTCAAAACATGTATGACATACCAGAAAATGCTAACGAGCCACTTGATATTCAAAATAAAACTACTTGAGAAATAATTTCTCTTCTCAATCTATCTTTTTGTTTACTATTCCGGCGGCTCCATATTTTAAAATGAATATAGCTACTAGACTTGAGAAATGCAAAACATCAAATGTTATCCCTAAAAACAGTAGACTCAAACAACGGGAGACATAATTATTGAAATAAATATAACACTCAAAAAATATTACTTTAGAAAAGTATACAACTGCCAACAAATGTTACCTTCAAATGGTTGAACCAAACAACGGGCTGCTAGACATCAAAATGAAAATGCCCGAAAAATAATATCACTACTAAATCTATTTTTCTATTACATGTATGACTAACGTCTTGAAAATCAAAATTATAGGATTACTTGAAAACTTTTAATAATCTAATTTTCTATTACCGTAAAAGAGACGGCTTGATATTGCAAATATATAATGCAAAATGCGAAATATTGTCTCTCATTTACCTTTTTCTTTTTATATAATTCCATATTAATATTTTTAAATAAAATTTATCCATTTAAAAATAGATAATTATATTATTTTCTAATTTTTACTTTAAAATTGCTATATAAAGTGATACCGTCGAATTTCGAATAATATCATATTAATATTATAACATATTAATAAGATTTTAATGTTCATCCATATTTTTTATTAATATTAGGAAACTCAAATATGTTCGTCTCTGTTTTATCCAAGATAAACATTTAAAATACTTCACATTAATGAGAAATGACGGATGAAGAAGTTTATATGAAGATGCTAAATCGATTTTGATAAAATGATTCCATCAATAGGAAAACTCAAATATGAAGGAGTTATCCTTGATAAATATTTAAATGACGAGTTGCTTGACATTCTATCATTCAATTATCGAATGACGAGCGACTTTACTTTAAAGGAATATAACCGTGCGAAAAAAATCTCACCTGTTATTGACCTATTTTTTTTCGACCAACAAAAACTTAATATGAAAATACAACTACTTGAAAAATGTTACCAATGTATTAGAATCATCTCAATTTTATCCAGATAAACATTTGAAAAACTTTACATTAACGAGAAAATTATACCATTACGGCTTATATTTTGTTAGTAGAGTAGGAACGGGCTGATGAAAAACTTTATATGTATGAAGATGCTAAATCGATTTTTGAGAAGATGATTTCATCGCTAGGAAAACTCAAATATGATGGAGTTATCCTCAATTGATATTTAAATGACGGGTTACTTGACATTATATTGAACGACGAGTGATTTTACTTTAAATGAAAACCTCTCATTGACCTAATTTTTTTCCGACCCAACAGAATATTGATATGAAAAATACAACTACTTCAAAAATGTTACCAATCGTCAATTTAGTTCTATTTACAACGTATAATTAGCGGGTTAACATTCAAAATGAGTATAACTAAACGAGAAACGGGATGGGACCTCACCTAATCTATTTTTCTATTATAATGATCAATGGACTACTGGACATTCAAAACGAGTTAAACTAATCGAGAAACACCACACCTTATGGATTTTTTAATTTTTTTTTTCATTTTTTTCTAATTCAATTTAATGTTATTTTTTTTGAATGGATCCTAATAATACTACAATCTTAAAATAGATAATCTATTATTATCTTTCACGAGAAGTGATACCCGTCGAATTTCGACGGGCACTAAACTAGTGATATTATATAAACAAAATAATATAACTAATTCATAAAATAAAATAAAATAAAAGACTGAAAATCAATGCTCGAAGTCAAGAAGCAAATTTCAAGCCCATCAAAATTTGCCAACCACCGTACCAACATCACATCCTTTCTGCAGAATCAACAAGCAAAAATCATTTCCAGATTTCACTTTTTTATTTTTTTCAAAAAAAAAATTCCTGACACTAAATATAAAAAAAGAAAGAAAATCAAGAAAAAAAAAAAATCTGCAGAAAACAAAAGAGAGGAGTAGAAGAAAAAAAGCTTTTCTGCAGAAATCTGACTTCCAAATTCAATCATACTCCTGCAACAGCAGTATCAACAGCAAAGACCAATCCACAAATCTTCACTCCTCGGATTCCCCCATTTTTACCGCAGTAACAACTTTCATTTAATTACTCATCCACCAAGAATTAAATTAAATAAAATTTTGAATATAGTTAAAATTTAAAAATTGGGATGACAAACGGCAGAGTTAATTTACTTGATTTAAAAAAAAATGGTGCAGGAACAATTCTGCGATCACAGTAATCAAAAAGAGCGTTTCTTCAGAATCATTGCATTTTTCTTTTCGAATTCCTTTCCTCCTTTTTTCTGCCGTATAAATTATACTCTAATAAAGAAGAATACATGATAAAATTCTGCTATATTATACATACGACATCAATTTGCTATGCAAGCTTCTCCTTTTTCCTATTTTTATTGTATACATATTTGTCTACTCTTTGCGCAACAATTGCTTTGCCAGAAATTCACGTCAACGAGTTTTGCAATTGATCCCATGCGTATATGCGCGGGTTTCTCGCGAGGTTGAAGGATTGATTAGCTTAATTTTTCCAAAGAAATTTGCTCCGGTGCTGATAATTTACGTGGGTGTTTGATTTTGATTCAGATCTGCAAATGCTAGACTGCAGAATTAGGATCCCGTTCTTGAGGTATTGTTTCGGGTAAATGTAAGGGTGAGTTCGTGTTCAATTGCGTGTGAATTTGATTGCGAATTTGAGGGGTTTTTTCTTATGCATGAATATGGAAGATAGTGTGAGATCAGGGGGTGTGTTGAAGAAGAAGAATTCGTCGGGGTGTTTGATTATTAAAAAGAAGGTGGAGAATGGGAATTCAGGAGGGGGGTGGGAGGGTTTGAGTAATCACAGTAAGGAGAGGAAGAGGCCGAGATTCGTTGCAGACGGATTCGGTGTGAGTGAAGAGGATGAGTCATTGGAGTTTATGAGGAGAAAAGTGAATGACAGGAGCTTGCACAATGGCTCCATGGGTTACAGGAGGAATGAGTTTGAGAATAGGGAGTTTGAAAGGGGCAATGTTGGGATTGACCTTAATGGTGAGAGGAGGAGGAGGTGGAGGAGTAATGAGTATGATGAATTTGATGAGAGAAGGATGAAGGAAGAGTATTTAGAGGATAGATATAAGATGGATGGGTGTAGAGGTGGTGAGAATTCGAAGGATTTCGTCATGGGATCATCACGCAGGAATCCAGTCGCTGATAGAAGGCATAGTTTCTATTATGATGGTTCTAGTAGTGGGAGGAGCAAGGGAGGTGAAAGTACTGTTTTGAGGAATAAAGGTTTCGAATTGGAGGAAGATGAGGAAGAAATGCCAGTTTCATTGTTAAGGTCGAAGTATCCAGATGCTGATGAGCCAATCAGACTGCAGGGAAAGAATGGGGTGTTGAAGGTCATGGTGAATAAGAAGAAGAAGATGGAGTTACATTCTCATTATAATAGGTTTAGTTCGAGGGAAGTTGAAGAAAGAGCTCGTTGCAGGTCAGAAGATGTGCTCAAGAACGACCTGTTTTCAAGGATCCCAAATTATCCGGTTTCAAAGCCACCTGAAAACCGAGGTTTGTGGATGCAGAAGGAGAAGAATGTTGAGCAGGAAAAAATGGATGTAAAGTTGGAAAAAGTAAAACCAAGATTGAGTAAAGTCATCAAGGTTAAGGAGTCAGAAATCATTGGCATGAGTAAATGCATCAAGATGAGGGAGATGGAAACTGATGTTACTGATACAGCACTTAAGCTGGCACCACCTGGTGTTCAAGCTTCTAGCTCAAAGAAAGTGGTGAAAAAGGAGGAAGAAAGAGCACCTCAAGAGAATATCACCCCTGTTAAAGGGAAAGAAGGGAAAGTGAAGCGTGGTGGATGTACTGAGAAGCAAATGTTGCGAGAGAAGATAAGGGAGATGCTAATTGATTCTGGATGGAGTATAGATTATAGACCAAGGAGGAACAGAGATTACTTAGATGCTGTGTACATTAATCCGAGTGGAACAGCCTACTGGTCAATTATTAAGGCATATGAAGCACTTAAGAAACAGCTGGAAGAAGATAATTCTAAAAGTAAAGTGGTTATTGATTCTCCTTCGTTTGCTCCTCTATCTGAAGATCTAATAAATAAACTGACTAGGCAGACAAAGAAGAAGATTGAAGAAGAAATGAAAAGGAAGAGAAAAGAAGATGGGCTGACTAAGAGTGGTAAGATATCTTCTGTAAGAGATGCTGGAGAGAGCTCAGACAGTGATCAGAATGAGGAGATGCTCAGTTCTTGTAGAAAACAGAATCATAAGTCCCAGAGAAGCAAATTTATTGGTATGGAACAAGGGAGTGATGTCGATTTAACTAATGATTCACCAAGAAAAAAATCCAGGAAAATAGAAGTTGAAAAAAATACAGCTGCTCCCAATCTTAGTGTCTTGCAGGGAAGAACAAGTAAGGCGATTGGCAGATGCACACTTCGAGTTCGTTCCTCTAATGAGGGGGAGAACTCAGAGTCTGATGGATATATTCCATATAGTGGAAAAAGAACTGTATTGGCGTGGCTGATTGATTCAGGGACAGCACAGTCAAGTGAAAAAGTGCAGTATATGAATCGAAGGAGGAATAGAGTAATGCTAGAAGGCTGGATCACAAGAGATGGAATCCACTGCGGTTGCTGTAGTAAAATTCTTACAGTTTCAAAATTTGAGCTGCATGCTGGAAGCAAGCTGCGTCAGCCTTTTCAAAACATATTTCTGGAGTCTGGACCTTCCCTTTTGCAATGCCAAGTAGACGCATGGAATAAGCAAGGGCAGTCTGTTTGTCGAGATTTTCATACTGTTGGCGTCCAAGGTGACGATCCAGATGATGATGCCTGTGGTATTTGTGGTGATGGAGGTGCTTTGATCTGTTGTGATAGTTGTCCATCAACTTTCCATCAGATCTGTTTAGAAATAAAGGTACTTATTAGATGGTTTCAACACGCATGATTTGTATCTATTTGTGCAGTCATTGTTTCTCCATTTACATTTTGAATATGATTATGTATTTTATCATTTGTGGAAAGTGTATATATGCTTTAAGTGCTTGGTGGATGGAAAAGATTGATTCCGAGAAATAGCATCCTGCACTGCAATGTTTCATTATGGCACAAGAATTAGTCATGTTTATTGTATTTTAACTTTCGCACTAACGGACATTGGATTTTATTTATCCTGGTAATTGAGCGCTTCTGTTTTATATTCATTGCAGATACTTCCTTCAGGTGATTGGCACTGTCAAAATTGTGTTTGCAAATTTTGTAGGGATGCCAGTGGAAATGCTACTGAAGAGAACAGTGATGCTGATGAATTTACCAGATGCAGCTTCTGCGAGGAAAAATGTAAGTGTTTTTAATAGCTGAAGTTCTGCCCAGCTCTTCTCTGTATCTTTCTCAACTTCCTCACTAACACAAATGCAGATTTATGTGTTTATTTTGAAGCAGTTTCCTGAAAAAAATTCTTTTTATATTGTTTTCATAGATCACAGATCATGTAGTGAAGAGGTGCTTGGTTCGTCTATGAGTTCAATCGGTGGATCTTTCTGTGGGCTGAAGTGTCAAGAGGTTAGCTTTGATTTCCGTAATAGCTAGCTGCCTAGCTGTGGCAACTGGCAATATGTTACAATGTTCTCTTCAATCACTCTGACAGATTAAAAACTATTTATTCTATGTTAAGATGCTTTATAATGACACTCATTGAGCGAAATTGCTGCCTACAGGCTAGAAAAGGGAAACTTAATTTAACAAATCAAACCTAGAAAAGGGAAGAATGATGATTTCCATTGCTTTTTACTCCTTTTTTGTGATGAGAAATGGGTTGTAGTGGTCTGTCATGTGCTCCTCATGGCCATGAATTCACCCAAGAAGATAAAGATGCATTCATCTACATAAAATAATGATTCTGGAATGCTGGCCTTTAAGTCATCATCTCTTATTCATCCTAACCATTTGAATTGATAATTTTCTGTGATGATCGAACCTCGTGATAAACAGGCTTGGTCATCTTCAAAAAGATTGGATACAACTGATGATATGCATATTTATACACTGGGAGTTGGAGAGCCCTCATTTTGGCTCTCTGTTGAAAATTGGTGGATTAGAAATTATATTTTTAGGAATGTCTACGTATCTTTTCTCGATTTATTTGTATGAAGAAATAGATAGTGCCCTTGGGTGCGACCTCGTAACTCTAGTCAACTGCACTGGTATAGCGGCATAGCGGTGTAGCCTTCTCTTACATACTTTGCTCACACTTAGTACCCAGCTTTTAAATTCCGACCTTTTCTAGTCAATGTTGCATCGACTACAAATTATGGTGTATGTCAATAGAAGTGAAAGAAAATTTGCTTTTCTTTTGCATATATAATTCTCTCTATACAATGACAGCTGAATAGCTTCAAAGTTTACTTCCGATGCTGTACTGCAGAAACATGGTTCTTTCAGTTTGATGTGGTGATAATTTGTGCAATTTTCAATTTTAGTTCTCTTAGCCTTAGGTGAATGAGCATACCATGCAATCCCCCTAGGACACTTAGTGGTAACTTGCTTCATGCCGTGGCATCCAAAAGATTCCGTCTATGGTGCCTATAATGTCACTCAATGACATTGACGTTACACCTATCTATTTTTAATTTTTATTTCCACTAGAGGATTCAGGCATCCGATAACTATCAACCAGCAGTCAGATTCTGATCTGTATTGGTATCACTAAATTATTTTTTCTGTTTTCCTTCTTCAGCTCTATGACCATTTACAGAAGATGCTTGGAGTCAAACATGAACTGGAAGGAGGATTATCATGGTCTCTTATTCAGAGAACAGATGTGTCTGATTCCTCACATCGAGCGTTTCCCCAGAGGGTTGAATCAAACTCCAAGCTAGCTGTTGCATTATCTGTTATGGAAGAGTGCTTTTTCCCCGTTATTGACAGGAGAAGTGGTATTAATATGATCCGCAATGTTGTCTATAACATTGGGTGAGCTGTATTTCCCTGCTGCTAGAGCCTGCCTTGACCACACTCATACATCACAAATTCTGCTATTTTTCTTCTTCCTCAATACTTATATACTAAATGGACATGCTAGAAAATGGTGATATGTGATTTTCATATTCAAATATAGATAGATGTGTGGGTTTACAGGGTCTATAGCACATGTGATGAATGGTATGACTGTCGAGTGTTGTTATCTTCAACAATATTTTGCACCATAGAGTTCTTTGTGGTATTGACTCTACAGGTGTACTTATCTGAAGAGTAAGCTGTAAGCCCGTGATTACACGTGTATGGTTCAGAGGTGGATAAAATGAGCAAGGAATGTGTAAAAAGTCTGACGTAGAGATTTGGTCAAAGAGTTCAATACTTGTTTTCTTATGCTATGAATGATTCCAAAAAATTGCTTTCATTAACAACTATTGAATTGAAGGCAGATATCTAAAAACGAAGTATATAGTTGTTAGATATGAAACTCTGAAATATAAAGATATTTGCTTGAAAGAAAAAAGGCATTTACCATTACATATATCCCATTAGTTATTCTTCAGAAAATATGACAGATGGTTTTCTTGTAGATCAAACTTTCACCGTCTGAACTACTGTGGATTCTATACCATAGTTTTGGAGAAGGGCGACGAAGTTGTTTCTGCAGCATCTCTAAGGTAATAAATCAACGCTGACCTTGATACTATATCTGTCTGTGGTGGTGACGACCACAACGCATTCCAGGATCTATATCCATAACACTTGTGTATGATTGTGATTATTCATTCTCACTCTTCTTATCCTAATTTTGGTTTGCCTATAAAATAAAAAAATAAATCAAAATTTTCTCATCAGCACATAACTCCACGGCAGTAAATATTATTACCTTACGAGATTTATGTCATGACTATCCTCGAAGTCTTTGTGTGTGTAATTTTTTCTTCAGGAAGGGGGGGGGGGCTCTTCTATTTAGTTTCTGGTTGTCTGTTTCGATGGCAAAGTTAAAGGAAAAAAAAAAAAAAGGATTATGTAAATAAAACTAAAATATCAGCATAAGTCATACCAAGGTTGTAATCAGGAAAATGCTGCTGGAAAGGTTCCACCTCCACCCATATTGCATCATCCTCCGTCTGCCCCACCCATTTGATCAGCACGTGCGCATTCTCCCTTCCATCCGCACTCACCTCCTTGCCATCCAACACCACTTCAAGCTCAAAAACCAGACCCACCGGCATCTCTAGACTCTCTGGCAACACCTCCTCCACAGGATGTTCCCCCACCTCTCGACGTAGCTGTGAAACATGAAAAATTAGGTGTATTCTGCTCAACGTCAGTAGCTTCAACCTGCAAGCAGTAGGACCAACACAATTCTCCACCTTAAACGGCCCATAAAACGTTGCAGCTAACTTATGATGCCGCTGCCCAGCCACGGATGTTTGACGAAATGGCCGCACCTTTAAGACAACATGATCCCCCACTTGAAATTCTACCAGCTGGCGACGTCGTTTTGCAAACTTAACCATTTGTTGTTGAGCTCTTTCCAGATTTTCCTTCCGTCGCAAGAGTATAACATCACGACTCTCCAACTCATCTGCCACAGCAGCTACCCTACACTCTCCCGTCGACTTTTGATTTGTGGGTTCATAATATTCAGAATTTTGGAGATCCAATTCCTCGTCCTCTTCTACCAACATCATATGCCTCTGCTCAAGGGGCCACTCATGCTCTGAAGTATAAGGCTTTTTGCAATGAAAACACAACCACTTTGCCCTCAGGTCTGCGAAATTCTGGGGCAAAAGGCCGGTGAATCGCGATCGTGCATCTGGTGGGCGGTCCGAAGGCTTTAGGAAATTGCTTGCTGAACTATCATGGTTGTTGCTAATTGCTGCTACAAATCGCCAGAAAGTGTTCGATCGTCGCACATGGCTATTGAAACTTCGAAACGAACGTCCTCCAGCCTTCACAAAGAAATTATCCTGAACATCTCTTGACAAATCCATCGTCATCTTTAAGTCACTAGGTCGTAGGAGACGCAGCGAGCTCCTGATCGACTCCTTCAAATCCTTCATGTAATATCCCAGGTAAGGTTCATCGGTCAATTTGGGCACTTGGTTGGCTAACTGGACCAAAGGATTGGCATAATTGTCCACCGGTGGTGGTTGTTTCACGTTAGCCACTTGGGTGAAGGAACTACTCTTGACTCGCATATCAAAACGCACTACCAAGGCCTGCGAAAATTCTTCCCATGTTATTTCTGGTTTGTGTGATCGCAACCAGATTACCCAAAATAGTGCTGCTTCCTCCATGGCCACCCCTGCAGCCTGCACCTTCACCCTAGGGTTCACGGCATGGAGTTCGAATTGCTGGTTGACGCGGGCGAGCCAACCAATCGGATCAGCACCGCTAAAGGGCGGCAGCTGCATCGCGTCGATCGTCGATCGCAGGAGAGTCACTGGCAGCGGAGGCTCGTCTACCGGAATGTATGTATCAAGCGATTTCAACACCACCTTTGAAATCTCTGCCAGGGTCGCAGAAATCTCCGACAAAGTTGCCTGCATCTCGGCCTGGTAGCACCTAGATTTCTTTACTAAGGAATTATTAACAATTGATCATTAGCCTAGGGCACATTGAATGGCATCAGATTAGAAATTTAGAACTATAACATTTCTCTTGTTTCTAGTTATTCTGTGAAATTGTGCCCTTCGAGGTCCGTTTGCCATTTGTTGTTGTTGGTTTTTTCGAGGATTCTCTCACTGGATTTTTATTCTTTTCTTGTTAGGATCCGGCAGAACCGTTTGGCTGAGATGCCATTTATTGGGACTCGTGAAATCTACCGGCGGCAAGGAATGTGCAGGCGTCTTCTATCAGCGATTGAAACTGTAATTATTGACCTTTGCTCTGGATTACTGTTTAGCTGATGTAACATAATTCGTTTTTATTCTGTGTTGTATAAAGTCTTCCAAAAATAAAATTATTTTGGCATGAGCTTAGCTTCTGTTTTTGGATTCATGTTGTGACTAAATTTTCGACTTTTGTGATTCAAGGAACTCCGTTTTCTCAAAGTTGAGCAACTGATCATTCCTGCCATATCTCAACATATGAACACATGGACTTCAGTTTTTGGTTTTCATCAACTAGAGGATGTGCTCAAGAAAGAGATAAAGTCCATGAACGTGTTGGTGTTTCCTGGGACAGACATGTTGCAGAAACCATTGTCAAAGCATTCTGATGGTAAACTATTTTTTATTCCATGTGAGCACTCAATGATTTTGACATTTTGATATTGAATCAAATCTAAACTATAGACTATCCTCAGAATTCATTTCTGTGTTCTACTTATTTTGTGGTAACTTCCCCTCTAAATTCACCCCTATTTCAGCTATAGGTATGAAGGTATCTGAATCAACTAAGAATCAGTCCCAGTTGCCTGCTATGGTCGAAAAATCGGATACTAATTCACCCATGAGTAACGATTCTAGAGTAGGCCACGACACAAAGGCAAAAGACAAAGTTATTGAACCCGACTCTGGCTTCCCAGCTCCAGCTTCTCCTAATAATAACATGGCAGCTAGTGCTTCAGATTCTGCGTCTGAACCTAATACACCTATAGTGGTGAAGTCTGAGGTGGAAAACAACCAAAATGAATTCTCTGCCGTCCTAGGCAGTACATGCACAACTGAAGCTCCTTGTCTGAAGTCCATTTGTGATTCTAGGTTAGAAACTCTAGTAGTGACTGTGGCCAGTGGAAAACAGTATAATTTCTCTTTAGATAATGCAGAAACCACAAGTTTCATTGGCGATGTAGGCTCTTCAGTGAAGGTTTCTGAAGATACTGATCTCCAAGAAACTGTAAATACTAGCTCTGCTCTTGAAGCATCTCCACTTACTGCTAAAAATGAAGAAGATGCTGCCATTGAGGATCAGCCAACTGTGAGTGCTGTGAAAAGTGAAATCAATTCACCTACGGCCGATTCTGCTGCCAGCTCTGATACTAAAGTCTGTGCCATGGAATCCTCAATCCTTTGCGTTAAGCGAAGTCTTGAAGCATCCCCTGAGGTTTCTGCACCCACCTCGATTTTACCTTTGATTGATTCTGGAGAAGTTGCTGAGACAGAGTGCAAGAACGATGGAGAAATTGCATCTATATCTTCTTCCGAATCTATGGATCAGACTGTGGGACCCACTGAGGGAATTTAGCGCTCTGCTGGTGAAAAGGACAGGTAAATTTCCTCCGTTTCATTTATCAGTATTTGGCTGCAATTTTGAAACGCGAGAAATCGGGCTACTCGGGTTTTGTAGCTTTAGACGTTGTGGATAAAAAAAATGGTGAAACGGTATTAGGCAGATAGTTCTTTGAGGATATCATGCGACAGAGCTACTACAATTTCGTCACTTAATGAAGTTCGAATCTCAAGTTCTCAACAACGCCTACGATTTCGTATCCAACATAGTTCTAACAGATTGTATGCTCAGAGGGATACTATGAGACATGAACAAATCCGACTAGCAGCCTTCCCTTATGGCGCTTAGGGAACATATTTTATTTTTTGATTTGGCTATATTTTCCATGTATGTAGCTAGCAATGTGGTAATGTATATATATAGATTATTTTGTCTCAGTTTTTTTTAGCATTGGAATGAGAATCTGATTCCAAGAAAAATGTGAACTTGGAAAACATCACATCCCTTTGATTCACTCTTATCTTATGTTTATCTCGATACCTGCAAGCTTACGCCATGGTTTTCATTATGTTTGCTTTGTACGCACTTCAAGCCTTACCTTTGTTTTCTTATAGAATGATTATGAGTAGTAAAGAAGAAAAGAATAAATTTTACAGTGTATTATCGCTTCAGGAATTTTTGAGGATATATTCATCTCTCTAGTTTAAGGATCACAATAGGTTGGATTTTAACCGGATCGTGTTAGATGAAAATAAAAAATTCAAAAATTTTCTCTTGAATTTGGATTCAAGCCAAATTTATCGAGTTTGAAAACAATTAAATACAAGTCCAGATCCAGAAAATATATGTATCCGGACTTCAAATTTATAATTTTTAGCCCCTAAGATAATAAATTACTATAAAATGAACAAAACTCAATTAGAAGACAATAATTAATCATCTATATTTCTACAATTGTTGAATGTAAGCTATAACAAACAAATATTATAATCATTTGACATACTACCTCTGTCTCATATAATTAGGGACATTTACTGTAGATCTAAAAATCAAGAAGTGGGGAATATGTGGCTGTAATTAATTCTGAGGAGAGAGAGTTAATTGTAGCCAAGTATTCTTTGCCATTTTAAGAAATATGTCTAATTGTTGAGACGGATCAAAACGGAATACGTGTCTAATTATATGAGAGACATAAAAAAAATTATAATCATTCACTTGCTAAAAGAATAGAATAATCATTCAAGTGCCAACCTAACACATCTTTCAAGATTCCAAAGTTTCAGATCTTAAAGGGGTAAATTACTTTTCTATTGAAAGGAGAATCAAAAATTTGGTAGCTATTAAAAAATGACAAAATAATATTATAGTCCCTCCGTCTCGTGGAAAGTGACATAATTTTTTTTGGGCCTTACCGAAAGTGAACCCTTTCTTTATATGGAAATAATTAAGAAAATAAGTGCACAATTAGTTAAGAATTAAGCCTTCTTAATTGGGCCCTTATTACACTTACCATTTAAAATTTTCTTTACTATTCACATATTCCCATCTCCTAATCTATGATCAAGATTTCTTCATTATAGATAATGAGGTGGGAAAAAGGTGGAAAATAAAGAAAAATTTAAAAGCTAATTGTTTTTTTTTTCCCCTCATTTTTCTATGATAATTTTCCATCAAAGAGAACGCAACCTAATTAAACAAAAGCCACCTAGCCATACCCACCCAAACCCTAGCCTAATTTACGATTCATCTAATCTGCTTTCAATTCTCTCCACATCTCTCTGTCACTCTTTCTCAACTGTTCTTCCTCGTAAAAACCCTTATCTCATCCACAATAGTCGTCATTTCTCTCTCTGAGCTTTCAAGTACGAGAAAAGTTTGTTATATGATAGATTTACATAGTTTCTCTTAGTTTGAGAGAGTTTAATCAAATAAAGACGATACTCCCTCCGTCCTTGATATTAGTATGCATATTTCATATTTGGGACGTCCCCCATATTAATGTGCAATCCAAAAATGGAAATATTCCTAGGCAAAAATATATATTTCAATACTTACCAAACTGAGCCCACTTTTTTTCCACTATCTCCACCTTTTTCCACTATTGGTGTGAGCCCCCTTATTCCACTATCTCCATCTTTTTCCACTTTATACTATTTTCGTCTAAAACTGCGTGCCGTTTCTCTCAACACACTCATATTAGGGACGGAGTGAGTATTATATAATTTTTTCTTAAAGAAAGACAAAATTGCACTAACAAGTTATTACTACACATTAGAAAGCAAATTGGATTAGACGAGTTTTGTAATATCTTGCATGATTAATCACACATTTAGGGTTTGATGTGGTCTACTGGGCTCTCTTTGCATAACAATACTCTTTTTTTTTCTTTTTTTTTCCTCCTAATAAATTAATGTGATATTGTTGAACTTGATCGATCATAATCAAAATGTTAAGAACTAAAAAAATTGCCAATCATGACCGCAGGTTTATTTCTATAAAATCTGATGTTTAAGTTTGGCGGGTTTATTGTGTATCGCAACCATATTTACTTAATTAACTATAGTAGTATATCGTATTAATGATCAATGGTCCAATTTTATTCTTAGTTTCCACATCAAAACTGATTTCTATATCATAGATACAACTACACGCAATGGACACAAAACATGATGTGGTTTATCTATAACAGAAGCACAACATATATTATAGTCACCATTTTTTCTACCAAGAAATGAAGAAAATGCAAGAAAGTTACAACTTCAAACAAAGGGATTCAGATTCTCTATTGCCTAATGGTGTGACATCATCTATTGCACCATTAGATGATTGCCAAGTGTCCGCAATATTTTCAAAACCATTATGAATTTTTTAATTATTGCTGGATTTAGAAATATTACGGACACTTGACAATCATCTAATAGTGCAATAGAGAATATCACACCATTGAGTAATAGACATAAAATTTAGAGACCATCAATCATTTTATTGAAGATATTAATCATTACAAGAGGAGATGGGATGATCAGAGCATAAAATCCAATAGAGCAGAGGTGAAATGTTCCTTTTTTGGGATGATGTGCGTAGAGTAATCTCTGGATGTGGTCTTCTTGTATTTGGGAGGATTATCATCGCTCAACAGCTCCTCGATCGGGCCATACAGTTTAGAGGATTCCACAGCAGCCGAAAAGAAGCTAGCCACTGATAACCTGGGCCCACTCTGCCTCGCAACTACTCTGTGTAGCGGGCTCTTCAGCTTATCATTCGTTATCAGCTGCAATTTCACTCATTTTAATACTACTACTATATACATTTTTTTTCTTCTTCTTTTCTTTTGACAACAAATTAAACAATCGATTTATATAGTACATCAATTTTGCTTTACTAAACAACGATGATAAACATTGGAAAAAAGATTGAGACATTTTAAATGTCGGCTCAATTTTACTTATATCACTATATATATATATATATATATATATATATATTTTATAAAAAAATAAAAATTATTATAATTTAGTAAATCATAATTAATATTTATAAGTAAGAAGTTGAATCTTCAAAAAAGTATATACCGGGCTTTGAATTTATCTACCCTATTTTAACTGATAAAATAAAAGAAAATAAATGCTAAAAAACAAATTCTAGTTAATAATTGTGAAATTAACTAAATCCATAACATAATCGAGACGGAATATCTTGTGCGGAGAAAAGAAAAACTATTTTCAAATAAGAAATGCATGAAAACAAAAGGAAAATTAAGAAAAGAGAAGAGAAGAGAAGAGAGGAGAAGAGAAGAGAGTTGAGTTAGTTGCCTGTAAAAGATCTCCAATGTTGACCAGTAGAGCACCTTGCATAGGAGGGAGGTCAACCCATTGACCATCGCAGAAGCACTGAAGGCCTCCGAGGGTGTCTTGAAGCAGGAGAGTGAGGAAGTTGATGTCGGTGATGCTCATGGATGAGGCTCCGGGCAAGCCGGATAATAATTAATGGTACAAAACGTGCAGTCCTTCAGAGCAACCTATCTCATTCAGATAACTTTTCTCCAGATTCAGACCCTCCGACAGCAGCTCGAATATAGCCCGATCGACTCATTTTCTTCACTTGCTCTGCATACTCCACCATAATATCCCTGCACCATTATATATATACTTTGAATTTAGATAAATTAATAGATGAAAAAACACTAGAGACGGAGGGAAGGAGTAACCTGCACACCGGAGGCAAATCCTGTGGATTAGGGGAATTAGGAGCCATGCATACTATGCAGAGGCAGCGGTGTAGAGATCGTAGTTGCTATGGTACACCACCGGCTTCGACAAATCTCTAGTGTACCATTGCTTCTTTATCTCTACATCTTGATCGTAGAATCGCCTCACTCCTTGGAGCATTTCCTCCATAACATCCTCAGGAATCCCATGATTTACCACTTGGAAGAAACCGTAGTTGGCCGATGCATCGAGCACTTTCGCCACTGCACTCCTGCGAACAGCGGGGTCTTCATCGATCGAGGCGAGGTCGATTGTCGGGACGCTGAACTCGGGTTTGGTGGCATCTGGAGAGCTTACTTGATCCGAGAAGAACATGGGAGGGACCTTAGTGATCCCAGCATCAACCAGTGCTTTCACGCCGCCTTTTGTTTCATCGAAAGCCCTCTGTTCACTCATTCTGTCGTAGTTTTGCTCTTCCCGGGATTCATTTTGATAGGAGTAGGAGCCATGCTTATGCTTTCCATTTTTTTTTTTTTGAATCTTTTGAAGGTAGCAAGAGATGGATAAAACGGGGAATGCGTGGTGTAGTTTTGTTTGTAGGGTAGTGGTATTTATTATTCCATCCTTTCTCATCTCTTAGACTTTTCTTGGCACGCTATTTTAATATACTAACAATAGTCACGTGCGTTGCACGTATAAAACTCTTATCGAGGACATTCATTTACACAAAATAATTCAAAAAATAAACCAATATACGTACTATATAAGTTTTTGATTTTTTCATTATCGAGATTTCATAAACCGACAACTTGTGAGTAATATTCTATATTAAGTTAGCAGAGTTGGCAATCCAAATTGATTAAATTTATCATAGCTTGTACGATGAGTTAGATATTTTTTCCGAAAAAAATATGGTGCAGCAATTAAAATATCCACACACAAATATACCATTATATAATTTTATAAAATTAAATGAAGATATAAGTAAATTTCAAAAAAAGGCATGTTCTTTTTGAAAGAAAAAGAAATGAAGAGGGTTAGGCCTTGGACCAAAGGTCCCGGGTTCGAGTCCTCTGTGGTACGATCTTAAAATTTGCTTGATAAAAAATAATAATAAAAAAAGAAAAGAAATGAAGATATACAAAAATAATAAAATTTTATATCCTATAATGAAGTCACCATTTCTTTAATTATATGTTTTCTAAAGGAGAAAATATGGTCAACAAATGGTACAATATAATTACTTTAAGATGTCGAAGGTTCATCATTACATAAACATTCACAAATTTATATACTCTATAGAATACATAATCAATTGGCTCAATATATAACAAGTTAATAATTACAAATCATGCACAAAACAAATACACAAATTAATTCAATCGTTTATTCATAAACAATTGAACAAAATTCCTAACCCAAATAACCTAAGATAATATATATTTTCAATGAGTTGATGGTCTACATATTTAATTTGGTACTTGAAGTCCAAATTCTCATAAAACAACCTATACAAATGAGCACTCCACCAGTCCACCGTAATATATAGCGTCAACAATACTTATACAAATAATTAACTTTGGACTTGCACAAAATTTCATTCCCACTGTGAAGTCAAGAGTACTTTTGTAAATCAAGATATTTCATTGATATATATGTTACATCTATGCACAAATGCAAGAATTATTCTTAATTCTTGTTTTATTTTATTCATTAATTAGGATGTCATATGAAATTTAATTAAATAATAATATGTGACGTGTATTTTAAATAATTGAAAATATTAACAACTATGTTATGTATAAATTAAATATAAAAGTATAAGGAACTACTTATAAAAAAATAACTCCCTTCGTCCGATCCAATTTGAGAGATTACATTTATTTTTGGCACGAGATTTAAGAAATGTGTGTTTAGTGTAGTAAGTGTGTTCTAAACTCATGCGCACAGAGATCCCTTTTAAAAGTCCTAGTTTTTGCCAAAATTAGAAATGAAACATCTTATATGGACATTCAAAAAAATTTGTAACGTCTCGAACGTGATGGATGTGGTATTTTATAAGGAAGATGGATATTGAAACATAGAATTGAAGGACATAAAGAATGTAATTTGCCTAAAAACAAGGAAAAAATTTGATTAAATACACCAACTTTCTTTGACATCCCGTTTTAATCACCAACTTTTAAAATTTTCTGATAATTCACCAACTTTCTTCCGCATTCAATTTTAACACCATTTTCAATTTTCCCCAAATCGAACATTATGTGGCGCTTATGTGGCAGCTGACTTCATGACTCGTTAATTTCCGACCGGCGACTAAACAACGTCGTATAAAAACATAAACGACGTTGTTTTGTTCCACCACTCCTTTAATTCACGTAAAATCGTCTCTCTCTCTCTCACATTTTAGGGTTTACGCTTGTGTTTAGTGTATTTTTGTGTGGTTTTTATAGCATTGTGTGAGTTCATTTTATTCTACTTTGTTCGTTTTTCTTGTTTGTTTTATGTGTTTTAGGTGAGTTGGGGTCGTATGTGCTGAACAAAGGAAAATGGCAAAAAGGAGTGCTCGAGCGAGGAAGAGTGCAAGAAACGAGAAGAAAAGAAGCATCAAGGAAGAGAGGAAGGAAAAGGAATGGCAGCCGAGAGGTCGCGGCCGTGAGCCTCGCGACTGCGAGGATGGACTTCACCGGACCCCTCGCGACCGCGAGCTATGGCGGATTTTACTTGTTTCTTTCCTAATTTAGCTAGGTTTTTCCTTAATATATATACTCCGTATGTAATAGCTTGGACGAAAAATACACTTTTCATACTTTTTTCTCCTTAATTTTTAGCTTTTAAAAACGTTAGCTTTAGTTGGAGTATTGCTTGGAGATATTCCGGATTCAAGTTCTTCGCTAGTTTTAATTCAAGTTTTCATTCTTCTTTAGTTCTTCGTTCTTCATTCGTCTATTGTTTCGTAAGCTTAATTTAATTTCTAGATTCGTTTTTAAAGTGATTACATGTTCTTTTCTTTTCGTATTTATTTGCTTTTTAGGATCCGATTACTTGCTTTGATTCTTTTAGATTTATTTTCACAAGCATGTTGATAGGGAGTAAAATACACTTGTTAGCATCTGGCAAGATATGAACCTGGATTACAGATCCCAACACTGGGATCCGCTCAAGAAACAGAACCAAAAGGACAGCTCCGCAAAAAGCAAAACCAAGAGAGGAATCCGTAGGCGGACACGGCAGATCCCTCATCATTCTGCAGATCCCTTATCATTCTACAGATCCCTAAGATTCGCGTGGAAAGCGTGAATATGGGCCCACAGTGGGGACCATTTCCTTATTAATTATATTCCGATATCATGGCCGGAGCCTAACTGAATTGTCCCCCTGTAAAAGACTATTTTTCCCTACTAATATCAAGGAAATTAAGTCATCACCCAGCTCTATAACACCACTATTGTTGGAAATGTAGAACTTGCCGGGCTTACAATTACAATAGATAAATCGAAGATTACAAGTGAACAAAGAGAAATTTGAAGTCGAGTCGAGAAAACCCTCTTTCCGCAAGACGAATTACGCCCCGGCTAGTGCTCACGGATTTGGCGCTTCGTCCCCAAAGATAAAACGACTTATCGTCTTCTTAGCAGCAGCACCGCAAACTAAGAAGCTCCGGCGAACTGGAAAAGAGGCGAGGAAAGAGCTCAAAAAATGAAGAAGAAAGCTTGAAGATGCAGAGAGAATGTTTCTAGTTGTGTGTCTCTAGAATGCCTGCATGCAAACTATTTATAGGCATGTCTCACCAGGTGGGTTATCAATGCCATGATGGCATTAATCAACCAAATGGCTGTTTCTTACGGTTTCTGACTGTTGGCAGGAGTGGGAAGTAATGACTGTTGTAACAACCATTCTAGAAGAGTCTCTTCTCTTGGGCTTCACGCAGACAAGGATGGGCTAGACGTTTGGGCTTCCAAAACATGGCCCAATACACTATATATTTTGTGGTCCAAAAAATATAGTACACAAGGCCTCAAGCCCAAGCCAAAGGCCCAAAGGACCAATTGCCAAGATCCAAGTCCACGGCCACGGCCACGAAACCCGAGCCCGAGCCGTCCGTGCCGTCCGGCACGGACGGCGGGGCCGGATCGAGTGTGTGCTCACGCGAGAGCCCAACCACACACTTATCCACTTACTTGGCCCACTTGTTATTAAGCCCACATGTTTAAACACTTTTAAACAGCACACCACATTAATATTTAATCAATGTGGTATAACTTACACTTCATTAAATAATGAAGTAACTCTCCACCAAACTTTAAACATTTATATCTCACTCACCGGAAATCGGTTTTGAGCATATAAATATACCACGTTCATCTACTCCACGAGTAGAACAATAATCTAATATTTAATTTACGTAATAAATTAAAAATTAATTATTATTTATTTAGTCTAAAACCAAATTTCCAACAACTATATGTGAATTTCATACTAGGCAAGGTACGTCTTCACTTTCAACATTTTCACTGCTGCAAGCTTTGTTGAAGCAAACACGCACCACGCTTCGTTGGCTAGGAACTTTCCTTCAAGAGTTTTTCTACCATTTCCGTACATCGGACTGACTTGGGCGTCAGAGGTTTTTCCCGATGGACCTCTACGCCCACTCCTCCGGTGTTGTTTTGCAGGATCGGATTCATCAACCGGCGCTGGAAGTTCGCGATCAAGGTATAAGACAGAGATCATGAAGAGTTTGACCCTTCCGGTTACACTTAGCATATCATTTACATATTGAGGATTCGATCTTCTATGTAATAAAACACTCTCCTCTTAAACGTGTTGATGGATATTTAACCCGGATCTATCAACTGGCGCCGTCTGTGGGAAAATCTGATTAAGGCGTTGATTTTCTTGAGAAATATTCATATTTTCTTTAAGAGATTGTTAGCCATCGTTTGTCCTTCGAGACATCGATTCTTCCCTTTTTGCTATCTCAAATCACCGCATGAAATGACTTGCCATGAATAGTTGTTAATTTATCGGTGATCGAGTGGTGGTTAATTTCCTTTGAATTTATAGGTAGTTCAAGGAGAATAGAATGGAAGATAGGAAGGACACTTGTGAAGTCAGGAAAGCTAAATCCTGGGAGTACGAGTATCCAGAGTATATAAATCCTAACTATCTCATTTGAGCAAAATTGATTCGAAAGAAACATATAGCTACTTTGCCTCTTATAAGAGTCTAATTATGAAAGTTCCTCAGGGAACATTCCTTGTTTGCTAGAGAGTAGAGGAAAGAAAGCAAGAAATCCCCCCATCGCAGGAAAATCTCGGAGAGAAAAGAACCTGCGCCAGACATCTGGTGAGTAAAAATATTTCACTAGATAGTCAAAATAAAAAGGGATTTTGAACATACTTAGTTTATATATTATTTTATAACATTTGTTAATTAATAAAATTTTCCTCTATCTAAAAAATTAAGAAAATATCCTTAGATCTTGTAGACTGTAACCAATTATATAATTAAGACCTTGACTAAAAAATATATTTTTTTAATAATCAAATGGTAAAAGAAAAAGGATAAACTTTTACCGATACAATTATTCACATTTAATAAGCGTGGGGAAAAAAAACCATTTAATCATATTTTTATGGTAACCTCTACTTATTTATTTATTTATTTTTATCTATTTTTGCATTTTTTTTTTATAAACCTTGATATTCCTACGTTGGTAAAGTCATATAAATTATTAACGACATGTAATAATTATATGTGGTTAGTGTGTGGTTATATATTAGTTATTGACATTTAAAATTTGTCTCAAAATCTTTTTAATCACATTTATATTATGGCCTTCAAAAAAATTCTTGGTGAACTAAATTTATCTTTATTTTCCCATGCTTACGCGTATAATATTAAAATTCATAGGCCACTCGTAATAATCAATTATTTAGGCGTGTAAAATTTTTATAATTATTAATTATTAACAGTTACTAGTATGTATGAGAATAAATTAGCAACAACCTTAAATTTGTAATATACGAATCATTTCCACCTCAAATATCTTTAAAGTATTAAAAATAACTAAAATAAAATAAAGTTTGTCACTTAAAAGGCAATGAAAATATAATATGTTAAATCTTTTTATTAACTATCTTCTTTGACCCTAAATATTACTCCATTCAAGTAGATATACTCCATTTCCCACGACTCAAAATTTCAAACCCGCCTCCACCAAAATATTCATCAAAGAAATCCCTTCAATATCTAATTCAAAAAACGAGTGCGGCAGTTTTCAATCTCCCACTAGTGGGGCAAATGACATTGTATCATAAAACCAAAGCAGGATCATGATGGCGTATTTATCTTAACTCAAGATGTAGTCGGTAGCCTTTGGAGCTCTGCTCGATTTTATTTTGGAACAGAGGCGCAGTGGGATATTACCTCTTCTTCTTGTGATATCTTTGTTAATTCTTATTGATTTATTTGACATAATTTTACAGGAAGAAGGCACTAAGGATCTTTCTTTCTTGTGTTCTACAGATTTTGTGCTTGAAATCAAGGGGATGCATCAATTTTTTTAAGCTATTTTATTATTCGAATTAGAAGAAGGTGAGAAGTCTGGAGATGAATTAGAGAAAAAGGAATTCTCTGTTGACTATCAATTTGAATGTGGTATTCTTTATGCCACTTTATGTTATCTTGCCATATTGATTAGAACAGTTCTACGGATAATAATCATACTTTGCACCAACTTTCTACTGTCTTTTTATTCCTAAATTTACTGATGGATCAAATTCTTTTACTTTGAATATTATGTTGCAAATGTGGAAGTGCGGAACTGTACAATTCTTATTCTAAAAACAGTCTTCACTAGCAGTAACTGCAGCCTGGAGATCCCTGTAATTATAACTATTACACTGGATGCTCAATCAGTTGGAGCAATTGCATAGTTATTTGTACCTTATACTTTGTTATATTAATAGGAACAAATGATGCGCAGTTTTCCATATGAAGTTAATGATTTTTAACGTACATGGAGTTGGAGTCGCTTGTGGTCGGTATCTAGAAAATCAGTAGTAGTTAAGCTATGTAGGCTGATAAGCTGAAAAGTGAGAGTTTGGAGTTGTTTTAGTTCCTATGAGGTTTGTTTGTGTGTTTGTTGTTATGGATGTACAGTTAAAATGGGACTTTTGGTTCTCAAAACTAAATAAATTTTTTTTCTTCTATATATCGTTAATTGAAGGTATAATATAAATTTTATATTATACTCTCTAATTGGGTTAAAAAAACCACAAAATAAATAATTATATTTATTAAAAAAATTAATAATATATTTTTAATATTTAATTAGGAAAAAAACTAACCACACATAATTTCTACATTTACCCACACATGCGATTTGACACGTGTCATTTCCATGTCATCGTCCACCGTGGCATTTTTATGTCACCATCCACATCATAATTAAATTAAATAATAAATATATTTATCAACACATTTCAAATGTCTTTCGGGACACATATACGTGTGTAGTTAAAAAACTTTCCTTATACATACACATAAGTGTATGTAATACTCTTTCTCCACCGAAAAATAGGGACACATGGTGACACTTTCATTATGTATGGTAAATCACAATCCCCACACATAAGCATATGTTTATCTACACATGCATGTGTAGGTAAAACCCTAATTTTTTGTAGTATTCATCTTCTAAAATAAACGGTTATTATTTATTGATGCTTTTGTTTTTATTTTGTTTCTTTTAATCTAAAAAGATAGTGAAGTAATTTACACTGTAACCGAATTCCACAATTCAAGGGATTTAATTAAGTTTACATTAATTTGTTCTCTCTCCTCCATGCACCCGCAAACGGCCAAACCGTTAAAGTTACTCCCAAAAGAAAATAACATTTATTTCAACAGGGAATACCATTATATTTATTTGCATTTTATTTGTATCATCATTTCATTTTGCACATCAATACTTTTATAAATGAAGTGCCAATGAACATGTGGATCGTACTATTTCAGATTCATACATTTTTAAGCAATTGCATTGTGTTACTAATAGTAATAATTACGCATATTAAGATAACAAAATATAAGCAATAAGTGAATAAATAATAAACAGTAGCATTTATCAATATAAGCAATAGTTACAACAATAATAAGCAATTGAATGACAAATATAAGCAATTAATGAAAAAGCAATAAGTATTAAGGTTACATCAATAATAGACAATAATAAGGATTTAATTATGTCAATATAAGCAATAGTTCACATAATAATAAGCACTATGATAACACAAGTAATAAATAAAGAATAATAAGCAATTAGATTACAACAATATAAGCAATAGTTCACAGAATAACAAGCACTACAGTAACACAATATAAGCAATAAATTGAAGAATAATAAGCAATTAGATTATATCAATATAAGCAATAGTTTAGAGAATAATAAGCACCACTGTGGCGTAATATAAGCAATATAAATTAAAGAATAATGAGCATTAAGATTACGTCAATATAAGCAAAAGTTCAAAGAATAATAAGCACTATATTAACACAATATAAGCAATAAATTAAAAAATATTAAGCAATTACATTATGTCAATATAAGCAATAGTTTAAAGAATAATAAGCACTACAATGACTTAATGTAAGCAATAAAAAATAGATGAAATAATAATAATCATTAAAAATACGTGTTTTATAATTGAATTAAGCTGAGAAAGCCTTGGTCTAGTGGCAAGGTGGAGGGCCCCAGAATCTCTCACTAGTGAGAGGTATCGGGTTCAATTCTCACCGCCGGCATGTGGCGTGTGGAGTAGTTTTCCTATTTACTAAATTTAGTGCTAGATTTTTTTACTAATTTATCCTTGCCTCAATTGCTATAATTAAATTAATGAATGCAACGTTAATAATTCGCTAATTAGCTTAAAATATCTCAGCCATCCATTATTATTGAATCTAGGGTGTAGATTGGATCCTAGTTACTACCTATAAGTGTTTATTTCTATTTGATCCACTCCAAATGCATCCCTATATTTTCATACATACATAGTACCAATGTTTTAAAATCCAGGCCCGGAGGTCGACCCAGCGAGGCCTCCGGGTGGGTCACGGGTTAATTGGTCGAATTGGTCGAATCAGAGTTGAACCGTTCATTAATAAAAAATAAAAATAATATTAAAAATATATTGGATAAATATAAAAATATCAATAAATTCATTTTATTACATATTATATTGATATATTACATAAAGCTTATCTATAATAATTAGAACCGTTCATTAATAAAATAATAATAATAATATTAAAAATATTTTTATTACATATTATATTGATATATTAGCTTATCTATATTTCCGACTTACAATATATACATATAATATATATACCGGCCAATGCATCCCCATCTTTTCAGTATATCACGAAACAACAATATAATCGAGCAAACCCTAATTCGAAAATTTCCCTCTGAGAATCTGAACGATGGCGCAAATCTATTCCGCCGTTGCCGCTTCCGCTTCCATAGACGACCACCGTCTGCTATTTGTGAGACTTTCTCAATTCAATTTGGTTAGCAATGCATATAGTGACCAATACTTGTGCGATATATCTTTCGACGCTTTATCTCAAAACAAAGTAAATGTATGTCATTTTCTCCCCTCGTTCGGTTTTCGTAGTTCTGGTGGTTGTTGTGGGGGGTTGTTATACTTGCACGATACCGAAGGGAAGACTCTAATTTTGAACCCAATTACGCGAGAGTTTAGATACCTTCCCCTTCTGAGGTCAAACGCCCTGCAAACTACTAATTATTCCTGTTATATTGCTTGTGCTCTGGGGTTTGATTCTCAAAGCAATGACTACAAGGTCCTGAGATCACTTTGTAATAATTTTCGTCTAACCCTTGATGGTACCCCTGTGCATACAAGTGTTCTCGACGATCAATTTGAAATATACTCGCTGAAAAATGATTCTTGGAAGGTGATATCACATCCTAATCCTAATATAGGGTTAATATCAGGTTGTGGTGTATATGTCAATAATACCAGCGGCAGCAAGTGTTACTGGATAGCTTTTTATCCCTTTACAAGTGTTATAGCATTCGACTTTGAGAAGGAAAGCTTTTCTTCCCCCATACCTATACCACCCTCTTTACGAACCTGGTCCCTCAAGGGTACTGTTGATGATCTGAATAAATTTGATGGTATGGATATTTTTGAGTATAAGGGGTCCTTGGCTATTATTGGGTACAAGAAGTTGGGGTTGAACACATTGTTTGATGCTTGGGTACTGAAAGAAGAAGAAGAAGAAAAATGGGAGGAAGAGTTTTCTGTCAAGGTTATTGGTGACGGCCACAAACCATTGGGATTCGGGAAGAATGGGCGATCCTTGTTTCTTAAAGGAAATTATTATGTAGAGAATAATAAAGTAGGCTATCAGCTTCTAGAATATGATGTTATGGATCGATGTTTGAAGGAACTCCCCATCTTTGCGGATGATATTAGTGCTATGCAGATCCTTTCTAGTTCTTATGATGATCCGCATGCAAACATCTTTTCTGGTGTTGTGAGGAAAGCTGTGCTGCAGGCTGCAAACCAATTCCTACAAGGTATTCATTTAGTTTAGGGCATAATGTAAATGAGAATATAGTTTTAAATAAAATATTTTGTTGAAGGTAGGGTAGCTTCAATATTTGTGCATCATGCTTCATTCACACTGCAATTTTGTTATCGGAAAACAATAGGCTGAACCCGGATTTGTGTCATGTTAAGGCTGTTTGAAATAGAAGTTTAAATCTGTTTGTAAGTGTTTTTCTGTTTCTGATCTGCTTGATGATAGTACAAACTTGAATTAATGTAGTGTCCATAGGTAGCACTGAACAGAGGCAAGGTTTGCAGAAGATAAGAGCTGCACTCGGGCTTTCTTGGATGACTAAAGAGGAGGAGAATCGTATTACAGCTTCGAGGGTACTTACCGCTCTAGGTTGTAAGTCGGATAATGGCTGTAAGGCTCTGGGTACGTTCCAAAATTGGAAGATGGCTTGATTATTATTCAATCATTTCCCAGCTCCTAAACAAATTTTTTAAATTAACTTCTTTGTCTTGTGTGAAAATTCTAGATAGAGGTAATCATATTACTCTTTTTGTCCTCCAACTACTGACAATCTTACTATATTGGGATGTACTCTATTTACTGATCATTTTCATTTTGGGCTGTAAACTCCACAATCACTTTAACACTTTATCACTCTATTTTTTAAGATTTTAACATATTAATACTATTAAAAAAAATAATGGACCCACAATTATTTCACTTTAACATATTAATTTATTACTATATTATTATAATGCAAAAAAATTGTATCCAAAATTCTGATTCACTAAATAAAGAACAGAGGAAGTAGTATATCTGAAGTTTGTCTTCGGTGGAGTTCCCAAAAATAGAAAAATGCTTCCAGCTATTTTTAGTTTTTTTTTTTAAAGAGAAACCCTATAGATCGATTTCTCAGCTGCTCGTGCCATTGACTATTTGCATTGAACAATTTTCGAGATCATGAAGCGCCATTAGGAAAATATATATAGAGAGAGTTGATGTGCTACTTTTTCAATGATGGTCAATTTTGTGGACACCTTTATCGTTTTATTACTTAGATATTGCTTTGACTTTTTCAATTGTTTTATATTCCACTACCTTAAAAATTAATATAAAAAATTATAAAATCTAAAAAAATAAAAATCAAAGCTCGATTTATTTTATTACTCATATTTTGAATAAAAAATAAAATAAATTGAGCTTTATTTTTTAGATTTTATAATTTTTATATTAATTTATAAGGTATTAGAATATAAAACAATTGAAAAAATCGAACAAATTAATGTCAAGGTGATAAAACAACGAAGGTACCCACAGAGATAACCACCATTGAGGGAATAACATATCGATCATCTTTCCATATATATATATATATATATATATATATATAGAGAGAGAGAGAGAGTGAAGATCAAATACAAAAGTAAACTCCCGTAAGAAATAGGAAGCAATCATAGCCTTTTATTTGACAAAATCTACGGTTATCAACCAACGCATATTTTGAGTGACTAAGACACGGTTATTTTAAAATGAGGGATAAAAATGTAATGCTCTATCTTGTAACGGATCTCATCCTAAAATTATGGGCATGTTTCCTTTTCTCTTTTGAAGCATATAAGCATTAATTATTCTTTATTTAACGTAAAACAATAAATTATCATGACCGCGAGACGAATGTATTATGAAATAATAAATATGCATTTATGCATTATTCATGTGCAAGGTATGCACTATGAGTGAAAATTTTAATATTAGTATTTCCCCTTTTTTTATAATGCATCACAAAAATTCAAGGTGATGCATTATAATCATAATTATAATTATAATACTCTCTGCAATGCATTTAATAATTTTGTTGAGATCGGATGATATGTATTGCATGCACATGTTATTATTTTCCTTAAATGCATTATAAATTGTGCATTATAAATTATAAATTATAAATTGTGCATTAGTTCATTATGAAAATTTTGCACTATAAATTTTGCATTAGTGCATTATGAAAATTTTGCATTATAAATTGTGCATTAGTGCATTATAAATTATAAATTGTGCATTATGAATTTTGCACTAGTGCATTATGAAAATGAATTTCTCGGTAAAAAAAATCATACAATGTAATAATCAGAGATGTTTCTCTCCATTCTTGATTTTTAATATGCATTTTCATTGTTTTAGTCTAGTTTGATTTTTAATATATTATTGGAAAATTGAATAAACCTTTTCATTCAAATCCCTTTATACCCGCCGCAATTCCCTCTCATGCGTGAAATAAGGATTGGCTAATTATCTTATTTCCCCTGCATGATTCAATTATCTATTTTGGGTTACTCTAAGGTGGAGGATGCTTCTCATTTTATACAAAAAAACTGTCTTTGTATGTGATCTTAACCCTATATATATATATATATATATATATATATATATATATATATATATATATGGATGAGATCTTGTAAAAATCACTATTATGTAAAAATCACTATTAGTGTAGGAAATAAGAAACAATCCACAGTAAACATTTTATAAATTAATACTCTATAAATTAATAACCTCTTTAAAATAATAAAATCATCCGGTCCCAACTTGGGCCTTTGTAAAAAATCATCAAATTCGATAAGATAATAAAATAATAGCTTTTCAGAAAATCCCTTTATAAATATTAGGTCCCATTAAAACTCTAAATTAATAATTCATAAATATTCCAATTATAAATATTACGGTAATTTGCTAAATTTTGAATCTATTGTTAATTAATATTTTTTTAAATTTAAAACTAATTGGATTTCATCAACCCACTCTTGTAAACTGTTTTGAGTGCATGTGAGATGGTCTATGGAAGACTCAAACTGGGGACCTTTGAGCCGAACATTAACCCCTACCGCTAGTCCAGTACACGCACACATATGGTCTCTCTCTTATACTCACATAATGCTTTTCTCATGATCATTCATTGATGATTTTGCAATGGTGTTTAGATGAGAAGACATGACTGTGTGTTATGAATTATTTTATTTTTATATTGGGATTTATATAGTATATGTTTCATTCATCATGCACATGAATATATTTAACTGGCTATTATAGTTATTTAAATGCACTGAATTAATGTTAACATATATATATATATATATATATATATATATATATATATAAGTAATTCCAATAAATTAAAACATGCGTCCATATATACAATAGGTAATTGTATACAATGAATTGATATTATACATGAATATATTTAATTAGTTACAAAGAATTAGTTGATGCATGAATATAATCAAATAAAACACATATGAATTTATTTATTTTCAATACCTATGTACTAAATTTGTTGAATTTAAAAAATATCTCTTTTAATTAATAAAATATTAATTTATCGATATATTAATATCTCTCTAAATTAATAAAATTTCATAGTCACAAGGTTATTAATTTATAGAGGTTTTATTGTAGTTACTTGATCTTTTATAATTGGACGGTCAATGATAATTACACCATTAATGTCACGGCCCCTTATCCCTAAGGACGGCTCAGCAGGAGTGTGACTAGGGGTTGGATAAAAGAAACATGGAAGAAAGGGGAAAATACTTATTATTCTGTAATGAAAATGAATAACTGAATCGACTCGATCAATGGATAGATAGAAGCTAAACGAGAAACGAAAAAGCCCACGGCTCAAATATTATATAATTATCCAAGAGAAGTAACCTTGTAGGGTCGAAATTTCGTGAAGGAATAAGAGTAGAGTAGTTCTCGATTTACTGGTTCATGAAGCCAGTTACACATACTTATCGAAATATGATAATTGAAGCGTACAACGGAAGTTTTTAACATAATAGATACATATATGAATATATGTATCTTTTTTCTGAACCGAAATCAAAAGATAAGGAAGTCTCCTCTCAACACTGCTGCCCTTGCCACTTCGCTCAACCTGCAAGTTTTTGGGAAAACACGAGCAGGACTGAGTACTTGATGTACTATGTGGGGTTATGCCGAAAACATTTTATAGTAAACAATTATTATTCAAGCATTCACCACAATATCGCACAAAGTTTTAGATAAATAACTAGTGCATAATAAACATCATTTGTTTCACAACAGTTCGAAAGCCTGTTCAGATCCATAATGTATTACCCGAATGTGCAATCCCTTTCACATCCGTATAATGTATCACTCGGATATACAACCCATTTCGCATCCATAATATATTACTCAGATGTACAACCCATTTCGCATCCATAACATATTACTCGGATGTACAGTCCCTTTCGCATCCATAACAAATTACTCGGATGTGCATCCCCTTTCGCATCCATAACATATTACTCGGATGTATAGCCCCTTTCGAATCCAAAATATATTATCCATATCTGTAATTACACCAGGCAAGGTAGCCACCTTCCCGGACGTATCCCTACGTAAACGGCTCACCTTCTGAGCACACATTTTTCGACTTTGTATACACATAACCTGGCAAACGACCTTTGTCTAACTCAGACTCGATAGATAAAAAGTTGGCAAACCAACACAGATAGACATCATACATAAAACCATAAACATTTTATGCATGAATAATTTTTAGTAAACTTGCATTTCATTTCAAAAACATGCTTCCTTATAGCAACATAATTTTTATTTTTTTTTAAAGAAACACCCACCTGATTGCAAAAGTTATTGAGCCGTGGTTTCTTATTCTTCTTCACGTTCCTCGACCATCGCCCCTTGCTTGACCTTTAGGGAAAAAGTCTCATTTCAATAGATATTCTAATTTTAGAGAAATGTGTTATTTCTAGTTCAAAGTATTTCTCTTTTTAGTCTTTTATCTCATTAGAGTTTTAGAATCTTCATAACGTTTCTAACTCATATCGCGCCTTAGAGTTACATCTATTCGAGAGGGTTGGAAAGTCATTCTGAGAAATTGAGCATTGGCCTTGACGGTCGATAAGGATACTCAATAATTTTAAATTATCAAAAATCAACTAAAGTCGACTAGTTCAAATGAGAACTCCATTTCTCCATTCGAACTAGTCCCAAGACTCAATCAAGACGCTCGACAAAACAGTAGAAGGTCCGTCATATTAAAACAAGTTCCGAGAGGCTCCAACCTCGCATATTTAATAATTCACATACTTCAATATCATATACAATTATATATATTCATTTCACTGTCTTGATTGGGAAATAATAAATCGAGAAATTTTATCCAACAGGACAAGCAATTCATTTCTAATTAAATAATTGGTTTAACAAGAACACTTGGAAAAATAAATATCCGACTTTTAACAAAGAGAATTAAGGGAAAATGTCGGACTACATTATGTTGTTAATCAATAGGATTTATCAATAATTAAGACACCAAAGTCCACCAAGAGATGTATAAATCAGCCCAAGTAGACTTCTATCCTAAATCCATATCATTAAGTTAGTGGATACACTCCCCTTTGAAAGTAGAGCCCAATAATCAGTCCAAGAAGAAGACGAGGTTTACTTAATAAATTATTATCAAAACAAAATCGGGACTACTACTCCTCACAGCAAAAATGCCGACTTCACCTCTTCTTCAAGCATGCCGCTGCTGCTTCTCCCTTTTCCTCTTCCATAATCACCGGCGACAACATTCGTTGGCTTCACGAGTTTCTTTTTTCATTTTTTTATAAATACACAATGTTCTAATATCATGAACCAAAGCAAAAATCCTAAAATTTCAAAAGGAATCGAAGCCTAAGATCCTAAATCCGTTCGCTTTCTCTCTCAAAAATCCTCTCATCTCTCTCTCTCTATTACCGCCGATTCCTGCTATTCTCTTCCATGAGCGCCGCCGCTCCTTTCTCCCTCGAAACTCCAGCGGAGAACATATCCTCGTCGTCGGCGTAACAGCCTCGGTATCGCCCATCGTTGGCCACCCACCGTACCGCCGTGTTTGAAATACGCCATCGCCGTCGCAGCCGACGCTGCCACCTTCAACTCCGTCGAGCAGTAGCAGCAGGGGCGACGCCTCTGCTCGTCTCCAGCAGCATCTCTCCCGCCATCAGCTGCTGGTCGTCGGTCCTGCGATAGTAGCAACGAGATAGAGGCAGGGGCAGGGGGTCCACCCTTGACCTATCCTCCCTTAGCGACTCATTCCGATGGTAGCCAAGGCCGCCGCCTCTACCGCTTCAGTTTCCAGCGCTGTCCTTAACCCAGTGGTAGCAAGGGAAAACTTCCCCTTTATCTTCTTTTCTTTCGATTATAGACAGAAACTTGCTCCAGACTTCTTTTAACAAGTTTTAGTTCATAGCTTTATATTGATTTCGGTTTTACTTTTAAATCGGAAATGGATTGTATAGTTTACAGATTTGGCTTATTGGAAAACTGAGTAAATCAACAAGGTGGAAAGCACTTACTGATTATGTTAGAGTTTATGATTTGGTGAAGATGGACAGGAATGAAAACGGTGGATGAATCCGTAGTTGTTCTCCTTCCTCTGCCTTCTTTTCTTTTCTTTTCTTGATTTCTTTGATTCTTTGCTTGCTTAAGCTGTTCCGTAATCTCCTTCCTTCTTCTTCTTAATCCTCCTTGAGTTAGTTGATGATGAAGGGAATGAAGCTACTGCATTTTCCTTCCATTCTCTTCTTCTACTCTCTCGTATTTGCTTCACTGGTAAAAAGGAATGGAGGAGGATTTGAATGGTGAAAAAGGAAGATGAAATAGGGTGAAAAATGGTGATAGAGACGTGGTTGGATTTGAACCATTTCTCATGGGCTTCGAAAATTGGGCTTCAAGGTTTGGGCTTCTATCTAGGCTAGCAAAAATTTAATTAAAAGAGAAGCCCATCCTTAAAAAAAATTAATTAAAAAGACCCATTGATTAAACTATCTCCAACTAAATCGGAATTAATAACAAAAGAGCTCGACTTTTAAAACGAAACCTTAATCTCACGAGAGAAAAATTATTAACAGCTATCGATGCGTGTAATCGAACACATGGAAAGTAAATCACCTATTAATTATAAGTCCAACGAGACTTAAACGAAAACTATTTCGTTTCATTTCTTCCTTACTAAAAATTATATACATGAACTTACAAATTCTAACGAATTTTCTCAACCTTACAACGAGTTCGTAAAATAAATTATGATGGACAATAGAAACCTTTCATATAAATAAATAAATAAATATATATATATATATATATATATATATATATAGGGAACGGTTCGTGTGTTAATAAATCCTGACGTGTTAAAATGTTAAAAATGCTTAAAGGTATACAAAACTATGCTTAAATGTGCATAAAATTATGTTTATTATATAATTGTGCTTTTAAATGTACCAATTCATGCTTAAATGATATCATGCTTATTGCCCTTTGAAACCATGCTTAAATCAATGACATCCATAGATTTGATTAAGATCAATGGTCCAGATTCATTCCTATTTAACACACCAGGATTTATTAACATATGAATCAACCTCTATATATATATATATATTATGCTTTTGGAAAATCGGGATATTACAATTAATGTATTAGTTACGTGATAGTTGAAAATTAATAACAATGAGGGTAAAATAGTACAAAATATTTACCATATCTATTAGCAACATAATTATGGGTCCAATAAGTTTCAAATTAGGATCCCACGATTTTTTTCCATGTTGTTTAGAAAATGGTCTAGACATTTTTTTTATTTTCCTTTTCAAACGAAATGCATTAGATTGTTATATTCCTAATCATGCATTGCATAACTCTGGTCAATTTAAGTTTGTATGTATAAAAATATAATAAAAGAAACTTATAACTTTGCAAATGCATTATATTACATACACGTAATGCATTTTTTTTCCCTATAATTACATGTTGGCATATTTTCTTTATTTTTTTATTCGTTTTGTCAAACCCTTTTCTTATGTTAGCGAAATGCATTATTATGCTCCAAATGATGCATTATAAAACTTTAATCAATGCATTGTTCCATTACACATCAAACGCTTTTTTTGTAATGCATTATGATACATTTTATTATGCATTTATTTAATTTGGCAATGCACTTTTGTAACGCATTATGATATATTTTATAGTGCATTTATTTAATTTGGCAATGCACTTTTTTGTAATGGATTATGATACATTTTATAATGCATTTATTTGGCAATGCTCAGATAGTGCATTTATTTATTTGGCATTGTTTATATTTCTAATGCATTAAAAAAAAGCGCGGATTGCATTATGCTACATGTGTTTATTTGTATGCATTATGCTACATTTCATAATGCATTTGATCTATTAGTAGGGATGACAATGCATAAAATTTTCACAATTGTTTTTCCTCGTAAATCATTTTTAGATGTTGTGTACGAGAAATACGCACCGACATCGATCCATAAATATAATTATGAAATTTTTATCAAGGGCAGCGATGATAATACAACCAGCGTCTCGTATCTAGACGAGGGCTTGTCGTTTCTAGTTCCATCATTAATAATGTCAATTGCCAATGGCAGCCTTAAAAAAATTCAGAAAAAGAAAATAATAGGGGTGATAATTCGGGACGGGTCGGGTACCCGTCCCGAAATTTTCGGGTACCCGAACCCAAAAATCTACAAATTTACTACCCGGACCCGAACCCGAACCCAAATATATTTTCGGGTACCCAAATACCTGTTCGGGTATATGGGTACCCAAATAAATCCTGATTTTTTTAGAATAAAATTTACAGAAAATTGTGTCAACTGTTGAAACTAATACAAATCTATCAAAACTTCAAATTTAATAGCAAAACCACAAATCAGTCAAAATCACAGATTTAATCTGCCAAAAAACAGAATAGATCAAAATAGGCATAGTCATAAACTCAAACTCAAAGCGAGAATTGTATTATCAAAAAAAAAAAAAAAAAAACTACAAATTTAATAACAATCCTAGGCAAGAATTTAACCACATTTTGTGTGGTTATATAATTGTATTACTTATTTATTATATTAATAAATATACATAAAAGTTTCGGAATTTCGGGTTATATTTTTCGGGTTCGGGAATACCCGATACCCGAATTTTCTGAATTTTTAATCCCTACCCCGACCCCAATCCCAAATTTTTCGGGTTTCGGGTATCCGAAAACCCGATCGGGTTCGGGTATTTTTGTCCCTACCCAAATACCCGAACCCAAATTACCACCCCTAGAAAATAAGCGAATTGAAATAAATCCCATAATTTGAGGATTGTTGCAGTTACATAATCAAAAAAAATTACATTTTTATCCTTAGTCAAAGGAAAAACGCTTCTTTTTAGTTCTTAAATTTGGTTAAACTTAACCGTAAGTTGTTGCATTGATTAAATGGACAAGATCACTTCTTATTTCTTATAAAAGTGGGCTTTCGTGATCTCTCATATATATATATATATATATATATATATATAGGAATTGGATCATATGAGAACCTTTTTCATTCGTGAGAACGTGAGAACCATGCTTATTTAGATATATTTTCATGCTTTTTTATATGTACAATTATATTTTATTGCAATAGCATAATTTTATATCTACAAAATAAGCAGAATTCTCACGTTCTCACGAATGAAAGTGTTCTCATATGATCCGATTCTTATATAGGGGAAGGTTCTTATGAAAAAAATATTATTTTGTAAAATGTGTAATAACACATATAAAAAGGCATGAAAACATATCTAAATAAGCATGGTTCTCACGTTCTCACAAATAAAAGGGTTATCATAAGATCCTTCCCCTATATATATATATATAGGGATGCATTATGATAACAACTAATTATTACGTGAAAACTGCAACCTATCATAAAATGTTGCATTCTCATATTGATGCATTATATGCATATAAATAATATAAAATAATATATTTTATTATGCAATATTTTTTGCATAAAAATGCATGGGTTGCGGTTTTCACGTAATATATATATATATATATATATAAAATAATAAAAAAACTAATAAAAAATAATAAAAATAATAATAAAAAAAAAACTTTTTAAAATCTATCAGTCGAACCCCTAAAACCAACTACAAAGTAAATTATGTCTTAAGATCTTAGACAGAAATATAAAAATGTTTCCAGCTATTTTTAAAGTATTACTACCTCTGTCCGTTTCGAAAATTTGTCATCATCAAGACTGTTATTTTAAAGAGTTATTTTAAAACTCATCATCAAGACGCTCGAAAACACTTAAAAAAATTGCTGAAAAAAGTGACTCTATTTGAAAGGGACGAAAGGAGTACTATATAGAGTAAGGGTCATAGACATATAGTTGACTATATAGTGATTTTGGAAGCACCTCCATTTTAGTAATCTATATATGCAATTATTATCTAAATATGATCATTAAATATTGGATTGCATGTGATTATTTGAGATGTGCCACATATAAATTAAAATTTGTCGGTTTTCAAACTCAATTATTTTCTATAATTTTGTATAAGAAGAGCGGGATAGTATAGGACCCCATACAATTGTTTGTATAGTATTTTGATTTATTTAATTTGTAGTAGTATAAATCTCCCAGTTGGTAATCAATCCTAACCTTACGTGAAATTTTATCTACTTAATATATTTTTCTTACCAAACCATTTAAATATTCTCTATTAGTTGTTTTTTTTAAAAAAATTATTTTTCCTAAAAGTTCTTAATTTTGGCTCATTAATCAATTTTTTCATCAGTTAATTTTATTTCACCTGATGTACATTATTCTTTAGTCTGTTTAGGACACGAGAACGAAAATTAATTTATTAGTCCCATGTATTAATGTATTGGAGTATTACATAGTGGCATGCCCCAAATTAGTCATTCATAATAAGTAAAAGTAATTAAAAAAATAACCACCGATAAACAAAAATGTATAATACTCCGTACATAATTTTTAGACAATGTTGCTTTTTAGCAAGTTTTGGAACTTTGTAACGGATAATTTTAAAATGGACTTTCGGAGTTTAATTTTTTCTATAGTATACTACGACGCTGAAGTACGCTATGTAAAAATCTAAACTTCGAAAATCAATTTTTTTAGAAAAGGAAGGGAAAATCGGATAACCCCCAAAATCAGATTAATAATAATATATAAAAAAATAATTGTTAGGAATTCCTTTAATTTTGTTGGGGTTCAACTGGTTTCATCATATCCAATTTTGAGAGAAATTCAGACTAGCCAGAAGAGGATTACAAGAAGAAGAAGAAGAAGAAGAAGAAGAAAACGATAAGCTCTAATCTTGGAAAAGAATCATATATAGGCGATTCATATAAGGCTATACACATGAAGTAAAGGTACATTTACCGGTCAACAAAATGGATTCGCCATGTCTACTTAAGTCGAAACTGTCAAAAAGATTCTTCAGCAGTAGTTAGATCTCTTAATATTTCAGTCTTAACCTCCTCCGGAAGAGGTGCCGATGGTCCGGCTTTCGAGTAAAAACCAGCTAGCGATCTTATAGCTTTTTCGAGCATTACATACGACTCCTGCAGTTGCACGCACAAGATGTATGATAAAGTAACCTTAAAAGGTATGTGCATGATGCTGGTTTAAAGCAGCCTTAAATAGCATACAGTATGCATCACGGTAATATATGAAAGTTGCTGAATATGTAACATAGGCTTTTTCTAAGTATGTTTCATGCCTAATTACATACAAAGGATGATAAATGCATTTCAGCTAACTACGTAATCAAATTCAAGAACGAGACCACGGCTGAAGACAGTAAAGATCCTTCAAAACCAAATATAGAGCTAGATGTGGTTTTTGAATGATCAAAACAAACTGTCTCAGCATGAAAAACGGAATTCATATGGAGAAAGGAAGCATCAAATGATCTCACTCTTTGAAGTTTGACATTATGATGATATTGTTCAACTATGATGATAAATGCATTTCACACAGCAGGCTAACCACACAATCATATTCAAGAACGAAACCATGGCTGAAGATCTTAAGAGATCCTTCAAAACCAAATATAGAGCTAGATGTGGTGTTTGAATGATCAAAACAAACTGTCTCAGCACGAAAAACGGAATTCATACGAAGAAAAGAAGCACCAAAATTATGACGATATTCTTCAATTATCACACAAATTTTTCATTGAGCAACCAACTGTAAGCTTTTCGACTATTGAGATATACACAAGACATTCTCTGCATTCAGCCAATTCTAGTCAGCTAGAGCGGATATACCTCATTGACGACTTCCTTTTGTCCCCTCCAGCTACTCAAGTATTCCCTAATTGATTCCTTTGCTGCATCGGCTGTTCGCCTAAACTTCGCCATATCTTTTGTATCTTCCTTCACTGATTCACGTAGTGTTTTCACAACTTCCCTAGCAGATTTCATGTAAGCCTTTGGCAAAACCTTTCCTGATTTCGTCTTCTCATTAGGATCAAACAAGGACTGCAATGCCCCGACTAAGCCTTCGTCATTCCCCTCTTCGCTTGCAGTTTCCTCAGCACGTGCAGGAAGTAACATCAATCCACAGCTCACATTAAGCAACGCCAGTGCAGAAACAGCAGCACCTTGCATAACAAGCCGTCGACTTTTTGAAGTTCCATCGGAGGATAGCGTAGCATTACACTTGAATTGTAGTCTCTCCACTTTGTCTACTTTGTAACCAGAAACTAAATTTAAAATAAAAAGTACAGTAAACAAGGGGTGATTAGCAATTTGTCATGTGAAATAGGACAAAGAAAAACAAAAATGTATGAAAGTGAAATCCATGGAACAAATTCAAACAGATGAAGGTGGATTTTTTTTAGAAAGAAAAAAGAAGCTAAAAGAATTTTTTTTTTTTTTTTTGCACAAATAAGGATACGAAACACCCTAAAAAAACATCAACATGCACCAATTTATATAGAGGAACTACATTTTTACAGAAAGACACCAACTGGGCAGAATTTACTGAGAAAATAAGAAGGCAAACTCACTAGAAATGGGCAAAGGATAAATTCTTGCTGAAGTGAAAGCTGCCATTTTGGTTTCTTTTGAATTCTAATAATAAGTGGCAGCTACTTCTTCTTGGTTCATACTTAATATCCAGCACCCAAAATCACCGCACAAATCAATTACCGCAAATCCCAACTCCGGCAAAGATACGGAAACTACCTAAATCCTTTACAAACTTCAGTTATTCAAAGACATAACATTCGAGAAAGAGGAAGAGATTCGCGTGCAGTCCCTGCCAAAATTTGTGTCAAATACGTAATTTGTAAATACAGAAAGAGAGTTAAGTTTGTGGCACAAACCTGGAAAAGAATTTGAGCGCAGCCGTCTTTTTTAGCTTTTGATTATTCCGGTAAGGGATATGAAGAAATTTGAGCGGAAGAGGAGAAGATGAAGTGGCGCGTATATAATAAGATAGGATTTCACGTTTCTGCTTCTTTTTTTTTTCCCCTTTTGAAAGTTTGGGAAGTAGATATATTATTATTAAATTCCTATTTTAATGGTCAAATTCCAGATATCCGAAAATAAAACCAAAAAACGCCATTTATCACTGGTAATCAGCTAAAACAACCAGAAAACAAATCAAAATTACTTAGTTAATTCGAAAAATGAAAACTCAAAAACCAAATTGGAAAAAAAGAAAAGAAAAAAAAAAAAAGGATCAGCAGAATAGAAAAAAAAAAAAAAAAAAAGATAAAAGAGAAATCATGGCATCGATGCTAATCTAAACGATCTCAACTCGAAATGCAACTCATACAAGAAAATGTTTTCGAAGGATTATAACAAATGTTGGTATCTGCATCAGTTAAGGATATATTTCGGGAGCATAACTCTGAAAACAGCATAGTGATGATTCAAACTTCTCTCTCCTTGCAATCTGTGGACGCTTCCCAAGGCCCCGTCGTTTGGATTCGGGAAGGCGTAAAACACTCGCCTTATTCTCTGGTGCACAATCGCCATTGAACACCTGAATTTAGAGCAATGGTAAAGAACTAAGAACTAAGATCTACGAGAGAGAGAGGCTTGATATAAACGGTGTTCGGAAATAGCAAGTAGTAGAGTACTCACATAGCACAAGGCTCCCACACGAAGTAGATGTCGTAGCCAGTACACAGATAAGGTCTAGTTGAGTCATGTTTGGAACCTTTTTTGCCACAATCTAATCTCTCGTCATTCTTTACCTGAAAGAAATGAAAGAGCGAAATCAAGAACTCTTTTTTGTACGCAAAAAGTTTCTTGGCTATATTCATTCTAGGAATCTAGGATCTTCAATGCTTGGAAGGAGATGTTTAAATATGTGTTAACCTTTTGCCTTTTCGAGGGAGAGCCAGTAGGGGTAGGCAATTTGACATCTTCTTGAACAGAATCCGCACCTCGTATATTCATAGGAAAAAAGCGCCTATCCCTTGCAGCAGAATTTTCAATAGCTACAATGGCTGCATGCCGTAAAGGATGCAAATAGTCCGAACTTGAAAGCAATCGTTGCTCGAGCCATCCCCAAGGATGCAAACAAGAAACTTCCGCATAAGATTGATCTGCTTCATTGGATATTAAATCTTTTTCTGTTTCATCAGCATCACCTTTGATAGCCGTCTCCGTATCTTTAATACAGCATGATTCCTTGCTAGTACCGTTAGTCAGACCACCATGATTTAAGACCTCATCGCACGAGCTAGCAATAATTTCTCCAGATGACGGATCCACTATAACAGCAGCATTGACGAGCTGCTAAGAAAATCCGGCTCAAATTGATTAGCACTAGGGTCATAAGGCCAAGCTACGAATACGTAAAATGGAGGATATGCTTCAGATGCACAATAACAGAGCATTTTAACCAAGACATGTAGCACTCAGAGCTACATGAAATTAATATCGAGATGACACTTTTTAACTGCAATTCTTTTAAGCACTTGCAATTCATATAAAGAGATGAAGTGGCAGGGATCCAGCCCGTGTTGATTCGTCATTTCATGTTCCGAGTAAAGTCTTATTAGCATGTTTTTGCTGAATCAGATTTTATTTAAATAGTAATTAAGAGAGACAATATATTGTTACCATGCAATACATCTATAAAAAACTTGCAGGTAAAACTTGCTAGTGACCCTTTCACAAAGATCTTCTCTGTTATCCAACCAATGCACAGGAGGAAGAGAAGAAAAGGAGGGAAATGAAACCAAATATATAATGATAAAAGAACACATACAACGACAATAACTCTTCCACCTCGATGACCTAGAATCAAGGCATTAAAGAGCTCCAGGATCAAATCATTTTGCGGGACTCAGAAAAAGCGGTGAAAGAAGAATTCATAAATTCTCCAGGTAAGATAAATTTTAGACTTCAGATTTGATCAACGGAATACTATAAGATTCAGGAACAAAAACCAACAATATTTTAAATCTTGAAAAGAGAAGCTAAGATGATGATTTTGTCGCATGAATTGCAGATATACCAGAGGTCCAGAGAAACTATAAAATTTACCAAAACTGGATAAAAAGAAGCACCCAGAATACCATCACTGCATCACAAACCAGAACTTACCGAAGCACCAGATTTTGCCATACAAACTGCATGTTTCATGAAGTTAAGAACTGATAATGAATCCTTTTCGCTAAATCCAGTTATGCCATCAATATTGCTGTTATAGGAAGAAAGTTAGAACTTTGAATTCATTCTAAAATACTAATAATCGACATCATCAATAACTCACAAAGTGGGTGGATGGAAGGAAGTTGGCCACAACTTGCATTGTTCTTCCCATTCTTCCTTTGTTGTTGCCGCATACTTGCATATCTAAACCAAATAGTGTCAGCATAAACCAACCATGTAAATAGGAACATATGTTAACAACCGAACTATTAGATATAAAACACAAGATAACAACATTTTAAGAAAAAGATGACTTGATCAAATATATCTTTCGATTATTGCAGTTAACGATGGACAATGAGGTGCAATGTAACTTAAAATCATTAGCATACATCATAGATTGCACAATGGATTCACAGAGGAATAGGCACAAACAAAGATGAAAAAAATGATGACCCACTTTTGTGGTGAAAGTACTCAACTGGTACGTATTCATAAGCTCCTGCACATCCTCCGGTATATGGTTGGCCTCCCCATTACTCCCAGAAGCCATGCATAATACCACATATAATTGACTCTTTCCTGTCACATAAATGAGCTGTGATAGACCACATTTACAAATATGATCAAGTCTAAAAAACAAAAAAATATACATATAAAATAAGAGACTCGACACGTCTTTGTCTAGGTTAGATTTTGCTTATACTCCCAAAAAAATTGGTCTTGGATAGAAAGCTCCTCTTCTCTTCATGACTGCCATCCATGAATGGTTTCAGAAAAGATTTCATGTCAGCTAATATCATGTTCCCTGTCACTCGTGAAAATGCATGTCTAACTTAAGGAGCCAAAGCATTTCTTCATTGGCTTTTCAGTTCTCAAAAAAGTTCAGTTCAATTACATCAATATTTCACTAAGTTACTGTAAAGCAGCTGCTTTGACAAAGCCAAGCGTTACTAAGATCCCCATACTAAAAAAACATAAGAAATAGAAAATGCAAATCAAGTACGTAATATAAAAGACCAGCAACTACCTCCATCAAGAGAAGTCTTTTTAATGCGCTTCACATGGCGGAGGCCTTCCAAGGGAGCTACATGATTTAGCTTTCTATAACATAAATTTGAAATAAAATTAACAAACATATCCATATTATATGTATGGAACTTTTAATCTAGGAATATTTTCCCTGAATAATGTCAAGATAACTAATGTATAAACCAAAAAGCAGCACACCTGACTATAGTATTTGCATGCTTAGCATCAATTGCAGAAGCAAGTACATTCACTGCATATAAATGATAAGAAATAAGACACAGGCGAAGAAAGCAAAAGAAATAATCATTGCAAATACTCCAAAGAAAAGAAAAAAAAAACCCAAAATATATACCAGTAGGCTGCAGATTGGGACAAATTGGAGGTTTTTCAGGAATGTGAACAATTTCCCAGCAGTCTAAAGCTTTTTCATCAGCACTGCCCTCCATCCTTCTACGATGGAAACTTTGATTTACTGAAAGCTTTAGAAGCAGCTGGTATGAGAGGTCGACAGTTAGTCTTAGCCATTGGAAAACATTTGAATTGCATACACTCTAATTAGCAAGTCTGTGATAGATGAATGAATACTGCACCTATAGCTCGAAATTAGCAGTCTCTACACCATGATTTATATCATGTGAAATAGAAATTAGGGTATTTTATGTTTAACAAGTTGCTGGAAGCAAAAGGCAAATTCCCTTACAAAGAGAACCAACGCAGAAAACATATAATGATAGCATTGTCTTAGGAAAATAAATAAATAAATAACTGAGAGAATTGATGGCACCGGAGTTTCAGAATACAGCAGCTGCACATCTGCTTCATTGCTAAGAATTGTTTCTAATTTAATATGGGCAAAGCTCTACTCATCCTACTACATTTCAAGAAACCACACATAGGGGGAAAAAAAATAATATTATGCCTCTTAACTGAGTTTCATTTTATCCAAGCAATTTCGTCAATTTCGTGAAGTTTATTTTCCAGAACAGCACAATAAGGTGTTGATATTTGTTACTCTTGCAGAACTCCATTAAAATAAACTTACAGCTGGCATAGCCAAAAACTTTATCTACTTCGTAGTCCAGTATAAGCGAATTTCGTAATTTTGTCCAAGTTACAATATCTTATCGCACTTCGCACAACAATTTTAAGAGTAGAAACACAGCAAGAGAGAAAACTTGAATCTTGACGGTATAAAAAGGCAGCTAAAACAAACATAAACCCGGAAATCGAAATAGAAAAAAACCCAGCAACTACAAGCGTACCGGTGGCGGCGACGCTTCGACGGGGACGGCGCTGTTGAGGGGCGGGATGAATTTATATGTTTATTTTTCGAAGAGTAAAATAGTACTCATATCATATTTATAGGGGCCAAAATGCATAATACAAAAACAATTGTTGCTTTTTTAATTTCCATAAATAACATGTAAAATCTTTCAACAGAGATTTCAGGCAATTGGGAGAAGAAAAAAAGTCGTGAGGATGCCAGGTGGCAACGCCCCCAAACCACCCCACTCCGCCACCTCCCACCACCGCAAATCCCAATGGGAGGCCGGCGCAGCCGCCGCCACCGCCGCTAATAAAGCGAATTCCAAACCCTCCCCTAACACCGCCGCAACCCCTTCAAACAACAAAGATTCAATAAACAGACCCCTACCCCCACAGCCGAAGCCGAAGCTCGAGAACCCATCTCCAAGGCCCGGAAGTCAGAATTCCGCAGCCGGACCGAGCTCGGTCCCCCCTTTCAGCGAACCGCCGCCGCCTCCAGCTTATGGATTTCACATGCTCGAACGCCGGAGCATCGTCCTCATCGATGGCTCCGTGCGGTCTTACTTCGCTTTGCCCGTTGATTACGAGAATTTCGCTCATATGTCGCGGCCCGGGTTCCGGCCGGGATTCCATGGCCAGAATGATTTCGGGCATGATCGCCCCCCTTTCATGATGAGTCCTGATTTCCGCGCTCCTGATGGTAGGGCCCTAAATCCAGAATATAGGAACGCGGGACTCGAGAATTCGTTGAAACGGAAGTTTGGGGAAGATGAGAGGGGTGGGAGGGATGATGGGTTTGAGAGGCAGAGGCAACAGCTTTTGCAGTATGGTAATGTGAACGGGCCGGGCCCGAGTGTTGGGCACGATTTGGGGAGGGGTGATGTAATGAGAGCTGCTAAGAACATGAGATACGATGAGGGAAGTTCGAGTAAACTTAGGCATAGTGAGGTCGATCAGATCGCATTAAAGAAGGCTTTTTTGCATTTCGTGAAGTTGGTATTTGAGTACTACGAATCAGAAAAGGAATTTTTTGATGAACGGGAAACAAGGACCTCTGCCATGTCTGGCTTGTGAAAGGTCTGATGATGCTTTATGGTTAAGATTGCAATTGTTTGATTTGAAATCTCTGCTTTTTTTGCGTTTGTTGTGTGTATTGTAGATACTTTAGTAGACTTTTGTTGAGTATCTGTTTAACTTGTCCATATAGCAATAGATGGAGGATTATTTTAGCAGGAGTGAAGTGGCTTAAGGAGTATATAGGCAATATAGATACTGTTGTGCATGGCTAGTTTTAAAATTTTACTAAGTTCATCAGGTCTATCTGAATTTATTCAGTTGATTTGCTTGCTTGATTTGTTGAAAAAGTTTGGTCGGTACGGCTTCTTTATCACTCATAAAGATTACCTGGTAACATATTGAAGGCTTGCAATTATTTGCACCAAACCTTCATAGGTTGGTTTTAGTGCTTCTAAATTTAATGATATTGTTATTTTTACAACATGTGCCTTCTGAAGTTAGTGATAGGATATGGTTGAAGGTCTAAACCTCAGCTTGTAATTAATTGTTGTGGCGACCTACGCTGATTTTATATCTTGTGAAGGATAAGAGACACAGATCTCACCTTCACCATAAGTTTAAGTTTAGTTTACTCTCTTCATATTCTGTATCTGATGTCCTCTGAGGCCATGCTGCAGCAGTACAGTCGCTCCATTTTATAGTTCAACCATCGTAATCAGGACAGTGTATCATACCCTTGGGGTCTTTGGAATTGTATTATGTGTAAATATGATGCTGATCATCTCAGCATGGTACATTTCTGAAATCTTACTTTTACGAGAATGACATTTTTATGTTTGTTAGCATTATATCATCCAAGACATGCCTTGTCTTCGGGTCAAGCTTTTGCCCTTGACTTTATTTCACCTTTTGTTCACTGTATAATGGTGATAACATGGATTACCCAAGAGACAGCTGTTATGTCAGAAGTCTGTTAACTAGTGCTATATGTTGGGCTCAACTTCAATTCTTTGCCTGACCTTCTAGTGAGTAGTGACAAGTGTTTGATTTTACTATCAAATTCCTTTATTATGGCATTCAGGGAATTATATTTTGTAACAGCACTTTGCTCTGCTCATGCTATTCCCTGTTAAATGGCTTAGTTTACTCGTACAGGATGATTCTGCTTTCTTCCTATCATTCTCCAAGTTCAGTATACTAACAGTTACACTTGGAGAGTGTGTGGTCAGTCTTACTCTTCAAAATATTTTTCATTAAAGTCTTTTGATAGTTTCGTTCAGACTGTTTGCTTCTTGATTCCTTGCTAGTTGCACTTTCGCAATCAGGAAATGTCAAGTTAGTTCTCATTTATGCAGGACACTTTATACACACACAGCACTAAGATAAACCGACCTATGTGGTTATGTAGTACATTACCATGGTTTTAAGTCTGGATTGCAGTGTCATTATTAGCTTACTCATATTATTCTTAGATATAGGTACACATCTTTCCTATTCATAGCAGAAAAGGATAGAGTTAATTGGATTTAGCCTATTCTGGGAAGCATCACACAAGCTTCTTCCCTAACTTTTAAAATAGTTACATTGTAGTTGTACTTTGATGTTAAATGTGGCTTGCCAAGCCTCGCTTATAGTGCCTCTGTAGTCTGTTTCGATTAATATACTATCGGCTGTCTTTGTCTTAGTGACCATGACGAAGTATAGATTTTTTAGCATGTTCTGGACCCACTAAATGAATCTTTGATATAATTCATCATTTTTAAATTTACAGTGGAGTTGCTTGCTTTTGTGTATGACGTGCCCATGTTTGTGCAGGCGCTTAATTAATCTTTAATCAAGTAGTTTTGTGTTTAAATTTTAATTTTTTTGCTAAGTATGTGTTCTTAAAGGTAACTGGATTTCGAATTTAGTATTATTAACAATTTATTGGCTTTGCATACAATGTAGAGATTGTTGTTTCCTGAATAGATTGCAAAGTGGTGCGATAACTGATCCCATATGTTGTGCACTCCTTTGATCTTCATTTTCTCTCTCAATTTGTTGCAGACGCAATAGAACTTTTGCGAGATTAGCCTTTTTCTGTACAATGTTCACTGTCATGAACCGGAAGATAGTACCTCTCAATAGCTGTTAAGCTCTTAGCTTAATTCATCCAGAATTTTAAGAAACTCGTTTGATGTATTCTCCTCGATCAAGTGAATCTGCTATATGAACTTTACTAAGGATGAATAGCTTACTCTATATGTGTGAGAACTGTCTTTATAATGTTGAATGGGCAAACACTACCACTACAATAATAATTTTGTAAAAAGAAACCTAACTAAGCTACATGGCCTAGAAACTAAGTAATGCTACGTCTACAGAGGAGAATAGCTGACCATTTAGAAAATCATGCTGTATCTGTTTGTTGGTGTTACTTTGTAGAAATGTTGTCTTTTATCTTTTGTAGTATTTTCTTCTCTAACTGGTCATTTACCTCCTCTTCTGGGATTTCCATTGTGTAATTTATCCCAAATGCACTTCGTTGTGTGTGCTTAATACCTGCAAATATTTGTGATGGATTCGTAAAGGACTATTTAGGCATATGATTCTCTGTATCATTTGTGCATTAGTCCTTTCAGGCTAGGGTGGCCAGGGGCTGGGCTACTTCTTGTGTACTTTTAACTTTGTCGTGTATTGCTAGTTACTTCAACTGATTTCCTGCTCTGGATTCTAGGGAAAGACTTGAAGTTGAATGAGTGGCTTGCATGATTAAGTTTGAGTATGTGCATGTCTTTCTCCATTCGTCATGATTTTCTTCTAATTATCAAATTTTACGGGCTACTTTTTCTTACTAGAATGGACAGATTTCTCTTAGACTCCTAGTTGAGATCTGAATGTCGTGTGCCCAAACTTCAATAGAGTGATTTTATGTGCTGGTCAATGCAGCTATTGCTAATTTTCTGTGACACGGTGATTCTACTGATCTCTGACATTGAGTTTAGTTTCTGTGCGGGCCATGCAGCTATTTTTGCATTGCTTTATTATGTGGACTAGTTAGTAATCTCTTTGGTTGTTGTCTCTTTTGTTTGTTGCTTTGTTATTTTTCTTTTTTCTGCTTGTTTTTTTGGGGTGGGGGGGGGGGGAGGGGCAGTGGATAAGTTGGTTATTTTAGTATTAATCGGAATTTAAATTCAACTCGAACTCTCCAACCAAATGTAGATATTGCTAAATTTTCCATCGTACAATCTTGAAATTTGTTAGACTTGTCTCGGAGTCTGAGGCTACTGCACGGTTTTGACATGAAAATACAGGTCTTCAAAAGATTTTTCAGACACGCACAGTCTTATCATGCACGCTTACAACACAGAAAATGCTGGCTCACTTGTGGATCATCTTGCCTTTCATAAGGCTTTGTGCATTCTGATGGGCTGGAACTACTTGATGCTTCCAAATAACTCGAAAGCCTATCAGAATCTTTCTGCTGATGTTGCAGAAGCAAACGTTGATGATCTGATTTTGTGGCCACCTACTGTTTTAATTCATAATACAGTCACAGGAAAAGGTAGAGATGGGCGTATGGAAGGTTTAGGAAACAGAGCAATGGATAGTATTCTTAGAGGTATCACACACTCCCATTCTCTCTCATGTTTTCAGCTGTTCGTGAATGAGATGTTCTGTTTGTCAACTTTGGTGACTGTATAAGTAGTAGGATTTTAATTTTTTATTTTTGAGCAAATGCATCAATAGTGGGTTTGTCTATGTAGCATCCTCTATTTCTGGTCTTAATCTAGATGAATCATCAACTATCTTGTTTAATATCTCATATAACCTCCATGTCACCTAATTAATTTTATTATAAGTACTCTTGTGCCGACGAGGAACTGTAGACTGGTGGTTATCTAAGTGAACTCAGATTCTCTATTAACTTTTGCCACGCAATTAGTTATGTGGCGGTTGTGATAGGTGGCTATGAATTATACTTATTGTCTTGTAGCCTCCAGTTTAGTACTATTTGTCTCCCATTCAGTACACTAAAATGTACATATTGCTAAATATTGCAGTTAGTTTTCTCCAGGCTGATTTATCATTTAATCAAAGGGAGAACCGTACTAGTTTCATTCCAATCTTATGCTAAGAAGAAAGACCTTTTTAGTGCCCATGCCTACTCCCGATATACTCCCTCCATCCTATTGATATGGGACCATTATCAATGGATAGTATATTTGGTCTAAATTGGAGTGACAATTGTTGGACTGATGATTTTAGGTATCTTGTTTCTAAAATAACTGTTTGTTATTCATTAAAGGTCATCAGCTTCTGATTTGACCTGCTGATTTCTCTAAATTTAGTACAAGTGATTTATGTTATTTCAAATAGCTTAAGGACTCATATGCACCATCTACTCATCTCTCTGCACACATCACAATATAATTTGAATTGTAAGATTTTAAATCATCATAACTTGCTCGTTTGTTATTCGATTTTTATGATTTTTATATCAAAATAAAGGTTTCGATGCAAGCTTTCCTTTAAGGTACATCATCAATATGTTTTTATCGATATATGATATTATAGTTTATGAAAAAAATGAAATCTGCATTAAAATATTAAACACTACACGTTGTCCTTAATTAAACCTCTCCTAAATAACCATGCCAGAAAAAAACTAGCCCTATCGTAATGGGACAGAGGGAGTAGGATATTTGGTCTAATTTGGAGTGACAATTGTAGGACTGATGATTTTAGGTATCGTGTTTCTAAAATAACCTTTCGTTATTCATTAAGAGTCACCGGCTTCTGATTTGACCTGCTGATTCTCTTAATTTAGATATGAGGTTTATGTTATTTCAAATAGCTTAGGGACTTATGAGGGCTACAATCTTCATGTGTCGGATCAGTCTTATTCTGTTACTATATGACCAGATTGGATGTCATACTATTGTTTCAGTTCCTGAGTACATTATTGTATTATATTATACGACACTTATATCTCATTGTTCTGCATCTGCATTTGATCTTAGATTTGTGGATAGAATTAAATTGTTGGCTCATCATGCATTTTGCTGAGTAATATGCATTTTTACCCTGCTGATAAGCTACTAGCCTGTTTAATTATCCTTTATTTCAATTCAGAGCCGTAAAGAGGTTAATAATGTGTTTGCCTTGTCCCATTTGGAAAGATCCTTTTGCTCAGCTTATGTAGGCACTCACGTGATCACACACTCAAATGTTAAGGTTGAGGTCCTGAAGTGAGGATCTTTTAGGTTCAGTTTAATCGTCAAGAATGTTCTGAATATATTAACAGACTCCCTTACATGCTGTTTAGCTTTGAGGACTGAGCCTAAACTGGGGTGGTTAAGCTTCAAGCTTGATTTACTTGTTCTTGCCAGCCTTTGTCATATAATGGATATCTTTGACCATATAGACATATCATATTCAATGTGATGAGTTGTTATTTTTCTCTCTCATGAGAGTGATTACAATCGTCTCGTCCTGAATCTCCTGACCATTATTTTTCATTGGTCCGAGGACCATGGCATTCAATTGGGTTATGCGAGACAGCATAATCCTGTATGAACAGTTTACTCTTATAGTTTGCATAGATACGGTTAGAAACATTGTGTTTAGTCCTAAACATAATATATCCTGTTGGTAGCTACCCTTCTGAGTTCTGATTAATCTTTCATGAAAATATCACTTGGGGATGACTAGCCAGTCATATAGTATCTGATTTGATGCAAAATATATATCCGACAGATTTTATTTTTTCCTCTATCTAATCATAGCATTTTATGCTATAGGCAGTGCATTATATTTTTGTAGATGACTTGAGGCTGGGATGTTTATCGTACCATGGTCTAAATTGTGGTTGAAGATTAATTTGCAGATTCCTAATTTCTGAATTTTGATATATTATATCTCGATCCTCATTCGAGCATTCGTCTGTCTTTTAGATCTTGGATTTACTAGTGGCAAATCAATGTCATTGTTTGCAAGAGAAGGTCATCTTGGGATGCACGTAGTGAAATTCTCTGGTGACGAATCAGGGCTGAAGGAGGCTCGGAGGCTTGCTGATCATTTCCAGAGACAGAATCACGGCCGAAAAGATTGGGCCCGTGTACAACCGTCACCTCTTGCTAAGGATGATGACACGAATCCAAACCTCGTGAAATTAGATTCGTTGACTGGAGTTAAAAAGAGGGTTTTTTATGGACATCTAGCTACTGTTGCTGATCTTGAGAAGATCACGTTTGAGCTGAAGAAGAAGGTCTCGATTGCAAGTGCACGTGAATTTGCACAAGGGAGATGATTTTAGCCTTGGCCAAGGTATCATGCGATTCGCGTACAACTTTTTTTAAGAAAATTTTACTTGCTTTTATGGCTGGAGATGTTGACATGAACAAGATAATTGGTTGTGATATGATAATTTAAAGGACTCTCTAATTATTCAAGTAAATTTTTTCGTGTTGATGGGATCCCTTTTGTCTTGACTAGTGGAATTTGTGTGAGAGAATTTAAGGGCAATTCATGAATTCTTGAAAATTTGGCTGTTAAATTTGTCTTTCTGTGCACATAAATACTGTTTAGGGTGTGATAGTGGATTGATTGTTTGTCTTGAACAAAGACTGATGTAGTATAGTTGTTCAAGTTTGAATTTATATTGTTTCTATTTTCAGAAACAGTTGCTTGATTTCGTCTTCAAATTATGAGCTCTGCATGTGATAAATTTTAATTTTGCGCGATTTTGGTATTCATCGTGATGCTCTTGATAGGTTAAAATTTTGTTCTATACTTATATTTGTTCATGATTTTGGATTATAGATCATAAAGTAAGGATGTACTATGGCAAAAGAGAACTTACGCGTCGGTTTTATAAGCAAAGATAAATTTTAATTTTAAGGACCAAAAAAAAAAAAAAGAGAGAATATTAGACTCAATATGCGACTAAAGGATGTTATATGGTAAAAAAACAAATGAATAAGCTACAAAAGAAAAGGAATAGTCACATTAGTCTCTCTCTCTCTCTCTCTGGATTTGACTTATTTTTTTGACATCGAAAGAAAAGTCGATATACTTGATTGGCATATACCGAAAGACCCAACAGATTTTGAGAAAATACTCCCTCCGTCCCCTTCTACTTGAGTCAATTTTCATTTCGGACCGTCCCACTCTACTTGAGTCATTTCCTAAAATAGAAATAATTAGACCTAATTAGTAGTGTAATTAAGAGACTTTTAATGGCATAATTAAGAATTTTTGTTTCATTATAGTGTTTTTAAGTTTGGAAATATGAATTTATTCCAATTTTCTATTTTTCAAAATTTAATAAAATAATTTAATAATTATAATTGACAAAATATTATTACTATCTTAATATCCGTGTCCATTCTACCGGGCTCAAGTAGAAGGGGACGGAGGGAGTACTATGTGACTAGGAAATGAAAATTCTACTTTAAATTATTTTCTTTGTTCGTGGTTGCAAATGATGGAAAAAATTAAAATAAACGTTCCGATGTTCATTACTGGGCATACTTAATGTGTTCACTATAATGTAGCAGTGTCAAATCGGTAATTTTTTCAATTGGGTTTAATTTTTTTAATTAAGTAGGGTTTAGTTTTTTAGTAGGGTTTAAGATTTTCTGGAAATGAGTCCAAATACCCATTTGAACTTTCTGAAAATAAATCATGACCTATAAGCTAAAAAATATAAATTATATCTAATTTTCATTTTCGGACAAAAATACCTTTATTTTTGAATTGAAAGACCCGTCTGTCCCCTCCCCATCTTTTCAGATCTCAAATCTACTTTCTCTCTCTTCACTATTGCTCCTCTCTATTGCAGCTCTCTCCTGCCATCTCTCCCTCTCTCTCGATCTTCCGCCTACTGTCTCTCTTCCTCCTCTTCCCACCATCTCCTCTCCTCCTTCGTTGCCGCTTCGACAATCTTCGCTCTCGTTGTAAACCGCGGTGGCGTAAGAGGCACCGGCGCCAGCTCCTGCCTCCTTAGCTGGAGTGGCGACACCGTCGTTCGTTGTTGTTGCGCCCTCGTTGTAGCATCGCAAATCTGCAGTCAAGATGTGAAGTTTTGAAGGAGTTTCTGCATGATTATTAGTGTATGTGTTCATAGAGCAATTTAGGGATTTGATGAGTGCTTTTGCAAATCTGTTCCATTTGGTGTTGAATTTGTGATGGAGTTTGATTTCTAGGGGATTTGTGGTTAGATATACATTTCTTTTTTTACTTCTTTGTACGTATTTGACATTTATACTATGGAGTATTTTTTTTAAGAGTCGATCTGCGTAATCCAACTTCTTCTAGAACATGAATACTGATTTTTTTTCTCTCTCTTACGCATTTTTTTTTTCGGATTCTCTCTCTCATTCTTCTCATCGTTGGTGATGTCTTGACTCTATTGGAACGAAAATACTAAATTGTTCCAATAGTTCTAATAAAATGTTGGAACTATTGTAATAATTTAGTATTTTAGTTGGAACTATTAGACGATTAGATTAAATATTTCCAAGAGGTACCAAAAGTACATAAATTCAATGAAAAAAAGTTAAATTTCGAGTAATTTGATGAATGAAAAAAAAAATCAGTAGGGAAATAAGGGAGAACAAGAAAGGAAATTACAAGTTGTGAAAGAGGAAGAAAAAATACATAAAGAATGAAAGAGATAAAGAATTAATGTTTCAACGGTAAAGTTAAAGTCAAAAGGGTAATTTTGTCCAAAAGACCAAAAAGTGGGTATAATTTATAATGTAGTTCTTATGTTGGTGAGTATGATTATTTTTACAAAGTCTGAATGGGTATTTCAAATATTCATACCATTGTCACGTCGTCCGTTGGCACAGTAACCGTGCCCCCGGTGGGCAATGTAGTGTTCCTCATAAAATTGATTGTAAGTACTGATCGAGAGCGATGGTCTTTCCAAATAAAACACTCCCTTCATTATCCATCAATTGAGTCTGTTGACTTTTGACTGATTTTAGAGTTTTGTGATGATGAATTTTAAATTGAATTTTTGGAGTTTACTAAACTCCAAAATTCAATTTAAAATCTATTATCACAAAAAAAAACTCTAAAATCAGTTAAAAAGTGAACAAACTCAACATGTGGAGGATGGAGGGAGTATCAAAATTAATGGTGGTAAAACACTGAATATATTAAGAAAATCTTAGTTGGCCTTAACATGTAATTTGGTAAATAATGTGTAGCATATAGAGTTTTGAATTGAAAAGGGTAAAGACGTAATTTTCTTTTTGAAAAATAATACTCCCTCCGTCCATGAATTCTTGACTCAAAATTCTGAGCATGAAGTTCAATGTGTTTTGATGATATGTTAATAAATTAAAATGTTAAAGTGTTAAAGTGGAATAATTGTGGGTCCATCTAATATTTTTAATAGTATTAAGGTGTTAAAGTAATAAAGTGTTAAAGTGTATGTGGGGCCTACGTCCCAAAACGGAAAGGGTCAAAAAATAGTGGACGGACCGATATAGTAACTGGGTCAAGAAATTATGGACGGAGGGAATACTATGTATAGTGGACGTAAAAGAAAGAAACTTTCTCATATATCATAACGGAGATAGTGCTATGTAAAATCTTATATGTTCAATAAGTGTTGAAACGAAATTCATATTTGTATACGTAATATATACGCAGATAACGAACACACACGAAGAAAAATCTCATCAACTATAGTAAGAGAGATAATGGACATAAAAAGAGATAGTAACATCTATTTGTTGTCCATTCCATAAGGCAAATAATACAATAGAGTTTCCTTGTCAAGAAAGTGCCCTTTGAAAAAACGAAACGACGCCATATTGTTCTTGTCTAAGAAAAAAAAAAAAAAAAAAGAAAAAAAAATCTATGTTTTCTTGTCTCCATTTATTTAATCGAAGCTCAAGCTCGCATGACTTTTCTTATTTTCCCAATATTCCTATTCCTATGAAGTTGCTATCATATTATTATCGTTTTTTCCTGTTTTAATCGCATTACACAACCTAATTAATTGTAATGTGTTGCAAAACACACGCGCGCGCGCACCTAGTTGTTCATGATGAGATTTTAATTCTAGTTACGATAAAACAAAAAAAAAACAAAAAAAACATATAGTGTTTTCACGTTTATGAATGGTGAGAAATTTATAGTAAGAGTTTTGTGATTTTCGTTCACATACTTTTCTGTTTAGATAGAGGGGAAATTATTATTTTATCAAACATACAAACAAAACTTGAAATTAGGCCAAAAAAATAATAATATAACTTTAAGTACTACCTCTGTTCTCCATTTACTGACCATGTTGACTTTTTAGATGATTTTGGAGCTTCATGATGATAAATTTTAAATTGAATTTTTGAGATTAGTTTTTTTTACACGATATTACAATACTCGTAGTACCTTGTAAAAAAAACTAAACTCCAAAATTTCGATTTTAAATCCATCATCACAAAGCTTCAAATTTATCTAAAAAGTTAACAGGGTCAGTAGGTATTTAAAAACGTATTTCTTTTTTTGCATATTAAAAAAAAAAAAGTAGGTATTTTTTGCATGTGCATTTTGGAAGTGTGTATTTAATTTTTTTTGCACTATAAGAAATGTCACAATTGATTGCAATTCAACGTTTTCTTAACAAATACAATAATGATATTTGGTCATAATGTGGCCGGCCACACAGCGGTATTTTTCATAATATGTGTCATTTTAAAAATAATAAATAATTTATTATAATTATTTACTTTTATATTTGAATTTCAAAAAAAAATTCCCCCAAAATTACATATTTTTCTCTTTTTTTAATATAAAAGTAGCAAATTCCTTAAAATAATCAAAATTATCAAATAATTAAAGGGTTAATTTTTAAAAAATACATAAATTATACGAAAATCACTTTTGAGTTTTCTTATAATCTAAAAAAGTTTGACATAAATATGTAAATTCTTACATGTTAAAAAAATAAAATAACTAAAATCATGGCCGGCCACATTATGGCCGAATAGCATCACCTAAATAACTAACAAATAATGCACTTTTTATGATGCATATAACTCAAAGTTCTCAAAAACCATTATTATTTCAAAATATACTCTTTTTTTATTACATTGACAACATACAATACTTTTCCTTACTTTATTGTTTTTTGGTTCAAGAATTTTATTATAGTAATGTATCATTAATTAAATGCGTGCATCTTATTACAATTCTCAATTCTTAAATTTTTTTGGATATCTTGTACATATATTTTTAGGATAAATCTATACATATTTAGATGATATAAACGAATATGCTAAAATTAGAGGTACACAATCATTTTCTCAGCCATCTATAATTAACATAAGATAGTTTTAATGGAGTATGCAATTAGTATAAACAATAAAAAAATGAATTTAATACATTAAAATGTGCTTGTTTTAATTAGTTGAGAGTTGAAATATTTGTTAATAAATGAGATCTCCTTTAAGAAAAAACAAAAAAAAAAAAGTAAAATGGAATCTTGTACATGTGCGCCGAGCCAAGCCGTCACTTTGAGCAAAGCAGAACAAGTGTGGAATACTTGATTGAAATTTTTATTGGAATGTTTTCAGCGTCTGCAAACCGCGGCATATATACCACTACCTCCGTCCAATGTTTTCAAACCCGGACCGGACCGGTCTGGTTCTCTAGTAGTCGGGTCTTTCATATGACCCGGAGTGAACCGGTCAGACCCGGTTAAACCCGGTCAAACTCGCTAGAACCGGCGAACCGGTTCTCTACAATTAAAAAAAAATTGAATTTATAGTTATTGAGGTTTGAACTTAAGACCTCTTGGTTGATAGACTAATACAATAGTCATTTAGACTACACATCTATATGTTATTAGTTGCGACAATAAATATATTTAATCATACATTATTATTGAAATCAAGCTTGAAATACTTTTTATAATGTTATTAGCAATTAATATTTTTTAAATGGTTGATTTTGGTCTATTTGTATTTTTAAATAAAATTGATATATAAATAAAAATGACAATTATAATAACAAAGGGAACATATTAAAAGAATGAATTGATGATTTGTAAATGTTTATTTTGATGTAAAAACACTTCATCTTAATATGTTATTCATGCATAGTTGAACAAATATTATTATTTTATATATTTTTATATTCATTTTCAATTGATGTAAAGTATAAAATTTAAAGCATGTTAATAATTCGAATATTTATATATTTTATAAAATGTTATATATATTAATATATTTATGAGTCATCCGGGTTTTTAAGAACGGGTCAACCGGTTGACCCGGTGACCCGGTGACCCACTTGAGCAACCGGGTCGACGTCTGGTCCGGTTTTCAAAATATTGCCTCCGTCAACCCATTTGTTAATGTAGTGTGATGATGCGTTAAAATATTTTAATTGTGAGTCTGTCTAATATTTTTAATTTTGTTAAAGTTTTGGGTTCATCTAATATTTTTAATTGTTTAAAGTGTTAAAATGTTCTATTATTGAAAATATTTAATAGATTGAGAATACCCAAATATAATATTAAATATTAATGTCAACCGATTGGGGACGTAGGTAGTATAATTTATGTATAATAACTAATAATTTATTAACATTCCATTTTAAGTACGAATATATGGGCGTCTAAATAAAATACTCGAAATAAATTTGTAAATACTATGGGAGTATATTTTTCGCCATTAGTTTAATTGCCCATCATATTTTAATTTTATTCTCTTGTTTCCTTTCATTTGGACTTTGCAACCAAAGAAGTAACCTCCAAGATATCCAGCGCAAGCCATCGTTATCTTCATATTTCATGCTATTTTATTTTCTACACAAATTGTAAAATACATGAAAAAAATCTATATTCATAAAACCAATGCGAGTTTGAGCGTATCGCATCGACATAAGAATTTCTATAACTCAACCAATATTATATATCACATGTACTCCATCTGTCCCCCCTTCAATTGTCCAGTTTGACTTATTGACTTTTTGGCACGCATTTCCACCGAGTCGGGAAACGAGTTATAAAATATAATTTTGAATAGTATCCCGTAAAAGAAACAATACTTCAAAATTATATTTTATAACTCGTTTCCCGGCTCAGTGGAAATGCGTGCCAAAAAGTCAATAAGTCAAACTGGACAATTGAAGGGGGACGGAGGGAGTAATTTATAATTTATCTTCGAACCCGGACTATAATTCAGGCGCCATTCATCCGATTTATTTATTATTAAAACAAAATAATTCAAACTCCGTCTTCATTAATTGGATGTACTTTTTTTTAAAATTGGATGTACTTAATCATTAATAAAATAAATTATCGTGATCAACGTCCCAGCGGTGACATTGTTGCACAAACATCGAGGCGAATACAATAATGCATTTTTTTTTAAAAAAAATTGAATTAAATAAACATTTATGACTAATACATTCTTTCTTTCCATGGTTAATTAATTATTTAATTAATTTCATCATCGTATATTTAACATAAACTAATAAGGCGATTATATTCATACGAGAAGGTCATTTCGTTTTCTAGTTATTTCAACCAACACAGAGAAAACCCACCACTGAAAGGTGATTACGCTCTGATTTTCTTTTTTCTTTTTTTCTCCATCGAATTCTGCTGTTGTTGATTCGCGGCGATTAGTTTATTTATGGATACTTCAATTACTGTTTTTTATTTTTATTTTATTTTAAATTAAACGTTTTCTTCTGATGAGAAATGGAGTAGTAGATCGATTTAGCTTTTTTTTATTTGGACTTTGGAGCAAAAAGCTAAAGCGATCGGGTTTTGAGAAGCTGTATAGGTTAGGTGAGGAGTGGATAGATTGTTGCTTTATTGAACAGCGCTTTACCTTTTCTTTGTTTTATAGTAGTATTAGTTTTTTAGTTTAAAATTTAGTATGAGAAGATTTAGTGAAGTTTTCTTTGATTTGATGAGATAAGGTTGTTAATGATGGAATTTTGATTCGTTACATTGAATATGAACTGGGTTTCTCCTTTATGGATTGAAGTTTCTTCTTATCGGTTTGTAACATTGCTGATAATGCGTTTGATGCATGTCCCAAGCCGATCATGAACTTTTTCGATCTTTGAAGAAGCGCAGTTTTTCGGTTTCTGTGTATGTTTTGACACAAGATTTGTGATTAGTTTGCAGGATTAATCAAGAAATATGGCCGAGGGAAATGTTGGAATAGCTAAGGATGTTACTGAAGTAAGCTTTGCAGATTTTGAGTGTATCTGTTTTAACAAATGTAATTTTGTTTTCTTTATTTCTCAATATTGTTTCTAGACTAAGCATAGTTTCCTCATGTTGTAGTTGATTGGTAATACTCCATTAGTATACTTGAACAATGTTACTGAGGGTTGTGTTGCACGTGTCGCGGCAAAGCTTGAGTCGATGGAACCATGCTCTAGTGTCAAGGATAGGTATTACTAGTATTTCATAAAATGATAGTAATATGTTTACTTTTATCCTACCTTTGTTGTTTAGTAGTAGTTTTTATTCAATATCTATGATTTCCTCAATGCAGGATTGGATATAGTATGATTAAAGATGCTGAAGCAAAAGGCCTTATCATACCTGGAGAGGTATAACACTTCAACTAATTCGTTGTTTACATTTCTGAAATTAAGGCCATCACTTCATTTCGTTTAAGGTTTTTGATGCTATGGAATTTTTGATATATTCTTGCAATTTGTTGTGAAGAGTGTCCTCATCGAACCTACTAGTGGTAACACTGGTATAGGCTTAGCCTTCATGGCAGCTGCTAAAGGTTACAAGCTCATCATTACCATGCCTGCTTCTATGAGTCTTGAACGAAGAATTATTCTCCGTGCTTTCGGTGCTGAGTTGGTGCTTACGGACCCGGCAAAGGGAATGAAAGGTGCAGTTCAGAAGGCCGAGGAGATACGGGATAAGACACCCAATTCCTACATTCTTCAGCAGTTTGAAAATGAAGCAAACCCGAAGGTACGAAAACGGTTTGCCACTGCATATAAAGCTGATATAATATTGAATGTGAAATTTTTTTACATGTTGAAAAAATTCTTCCAGATACACTATGAAACAACTGGACCCGAGGTCTGGAAAGGAACAAATGGAAAAGTCGATGCATTTGTCTCTGGAATCGGTACTGGAGGAACTATTACTGGTGCAGGGAAATATCTTAAAGAACAGAACCCCAACATAAAGGTCAGCTCATTATTCAGAATTCAGCAGATTTTATTGTAGTGCTGAGCTATGGATTCTGCTTGTAATTGAACTGCCTGCTTTGGTGGTCGATTTCAAATTGTTAGATCATTATGATTTTCTCACTTTATGCATTTTTTTGTTCAGCTATATGGTATTGAACCAGTCGAAAGTCCTATTCTTTCCGGAGGGAAGCCAGGTGAGTTATGTAATATTTAGTTCTGGATTGAGTGAAGTGCTGACAATTGATAAAATGCATTGTTGCTAAAAGATTGCAATGCGAGCTTAAGTCTGTGGAAGAGTGCAATATTGATTTGCTAAATTAAGATCTCAATATAGGTTGAAATGGCATACTCTGAGCTGAAAGTAGAGAATTGATCTAAACATCAGCTGATTGTCTGTGACTAATTGCGACGGGCTTGAGAGGCATTGGTTTGAGCTAAATTTATTAAATAACATGATTTTTTGTCTGAAACTATAGTAATTGCGATGGAGTAATCTTATAAAACTTTACCCTCAAACTAATTCAAACATAACAGAATAGTTCTTTTGCTATCTGATTTCCTTTCACCCAGCATAAAAGTGCACTCATTTCATAACCTCATGTTTTCTTATCTTCTGTCTTATACTGATTAAAATCGTCAATGCAAGTTGAGGAACAAGTTTGAGGTAGCTTGCTATTCTTTGGATCATACTTGAAGACGAGCTTATTTTTTAATAATAAAATGCTCATACAAATTTGAAGGCTTGCTGTAAAATCTGACGCCTCCATAAAACTATGAAATATATTTCCTTATTCTTCTTATGGTGTGAGAAATTTCACTTCATTACCCAAGTTAGTTGTACTTCATTTATACTTTCTTCCCTTGGTATTACCTCTGAGAAGTTTGTGAATTATGTTTTTCTTATATTGCTCAGGTCCACACAAAATTCAAGGAATTGGTGCTGGTTTTATCCCTGGTGTTTTGAATGTTGAACTCATTGATGAAGTAGTTCAAGTAAGATTCATGTAAACTTATTATTGGTAATAATTCAATCAGTTGCATGGTCAATTGCATTTAGGTGTGATGTGTAACTGCAAATTTTCCTGTATATTTCCAGGTTTCAAGTGAAGAAGCGATAGAGACTGCTAAGATTCTTGCATTGAAAGAGGGCTTGTTGGTAAGTACCATTACTCTAATCTTTTCAAGGGTCGATGCAAAATGATTAATCAATTTGATTTATTCAACTTTTGATGCTTATATCTTACCAGCCAGTGAATGTTCCTTGATTCTGAAGCTGTAATGATATGAAACAGGTTGGAATATCGTCTGGTGCAGCAGCAGCATCTGCTATTAAGATTGCAAAACGTCCTGAAAATGCTGGAAAGCTGATCGTCGTAAGTTTTTATCCTTGTTCCTATAGGGTGTGTTATCTTGATGGAAAATGAGGGAAAATAAATATTTCCACAATATTTCCCCCTTATTTTCATTTGTTCTCTATGATGGATAATTTTTCCGGTCTGGATCTAAAATTTTCCTTCGGTAGCCTTTTCCTACCTTTTCACTCCAATTCATGATATGTTAAAGCCTATTTTCCACCTTAGAGAGCATATTGTAAAACAAGTGGGGACCACATCACGAGATAAAAGTTTTCATCCTTTTATTATCCTTCCATTTCCTTTTCCATCAAAGAGAACACACCTATAGTGTAATTCTCGAAAAGAATTTCAGTATTATAGCCTTACAAGAACAAATTAAGTTTGGTAACTAAATGACAATTTGACAATCTAGTCTAAAGAACCTTCTCTCGGAAGGATCTCTAAGCGAGTTGTGCTTTCTTTACTTTTTAACTTATCAAAGTAGAAAGTAGAAAGGGAGGAAATTATTGGAAAATATGCATGGAAGTATCCCCACCCCACTCCCTACAACATCACGATCAATTATTTCTACTGCATGCACTTACCTAAAAAATTTAATGGAGGTTGCTTGTGGGTGGACTACTACTATAATCCCTTCTATCCAATATATACAGGCTACACATTTCATTTTGTGGATGTCATAATATGTATTCAAATTTCCAGATTTAACAGTAGCTTTTCAGTCTACGGCCCCTATTTCATATTCATTTTAGTTCTATTTTTTCATAGCATTCATAGAATGAGGGCGGAATAGGAGATGCTTATAAGTACTCGGTTTAGTCAAAGCACACGCAGTAGTGCTTGATACTGGTACTTTTGATGCTTCTTATATAGCCATTTTATATGTTTATTTCTTCGTATTTAGAGAAGCTGTTCTGCTATTATATGGCGACTGAGATTAAATCCAGTTGACTGTAATGTATAGCATATATTCATTCCGGAAATGATTCGCATTCACCATTGATATTCTTCAACCTCGACTGCAGGTGATTTTCCCTAGCTTTGGGGAACGATATCTTTCTTCTGTGCTCTTCGAATCCATCAGAAAAGAGGTTGAGCACCAGCCCATCGAGCAGTGAAAAACCACCGTATCAAAACTCTACCCTGTGAATTTGCTCTCTTTCGAACATGTCAAATGGAATAATGGAGAGAGATACCGATTCTCTATTTCACTTTCATATATTTCACCTTCACTTTGTGAGTTTGGCACTTCATTTCTACCCAGTTTCAATTTAATCTGTTTTGTTTCTATGAAATTATTTGATGCAGTTTGTCAAATGAATAGTGGCACTTCTTATTATATCCAGCCTGAACCACATTCCAACCGTCATTTCATTTTTATTCTTTTGGGCATGTGTTGATCTATCAAAATTTATAATATAAAAACAATAAAATAAAATAAAATAGAACAAGGGAAATCAACTGCTGAAAAAAAAAATTACATAAAATGAAAATCCATTTGAAGAACAAAGTGTCCCCCTCTAAACTTGGCTATAATGACTGATTTTATGTATATTGAAAGAGACGTTTCGTTTGAACCTACTGTCAGTAAGAACTTGAATTGCTCTCTCTGTTCACAAAAATTATAGTTTGTTGTTTCAGCACTGTTTTAATAAAAAGTTAATGGATATTTTTATATGGAGAAAAGAGTACCATATATGATTATTTTATAAATAAATAGAAGTGGTATTAGTAAAGTTTTTTTTAGTAAATATCGATGATAATGAGGATAAAAAAGCATAAATGATGTGTGGAGTGATAGAAATCTATTCATTTTGTGTCAAAAAAAAAGAAGAAAAGAAATCTATTCATTTATGTTATAATATCATTGGGATTTGAACACATGACCTTGGCGTTAGCAAAAGACTCTGACCATGATATAATTTCATCTCATCTAAAAACTCGAATTTATAGAGAGGTGTGAAATCTATTCATTTATATTATAATTCCCAATACGGAGTATGTCTAAAAAAAAAAAAAATAGCCACACTTTTTGTAGGAGTGATAATTCCGAAGAAGGGAGTAAGAAATCTGAATCATGAAACTGGAAGCATAGGGGCACAAAAGGTCTCCTAGTTCCAGAAAAATCCCATATAAGAGATTTGATATTTGGATTGAAAATATATTATTTTATAACAAATCAATATTTTCACAAAATTGTAATGATAACGATCTATAGAAAAACTCAAATATGATAGAGTTATCCTTAATCAATATTTAAATGACAAGCTGCTTGACATTTAATCCTTCAATTATATCGAAGAACGAGAGCCTTTACTTTAAATGAATATAACCACGCGAAAAAATCTTCTCTCTCATTGATCTATTTTTTTCGACCAACAGAATACTTGATATGGAAAATGTTAGCTTAACATTTAAAATGAGTATAACTATACGAAAAATGGGACCTCACCTAATCTACTTTTCTATTACAATGATCACGGGCTACTACACATTCAAAACGAGTAAAACTAATCGAGAAATGTCACACCTCATTGATTTTTTTTTCTAATTCATTTTAGTTTTATTTTTTTCGAATGAATCCTAATAACAAATTATATTATTATTTTCCACGAGAAGTGAACCCCGTCGAATGTCGACTGACACTAAACTAGTGATTTCATAAATGATTTAATATTTTCAAGTATACTAAAATAAAATAAAATAAAATAAATATGATAATTGGCTAAAATTCAATAGGGTTTGTCGTTACATGCACAATTCCCTGCGTTTTATGCACTGCAGATGGTGCTGTGCTTAAGTGCACAGCAAGGGATCCATCCCCCTTTACAAAACCATTGCACTTCTAAAGGTTGCATTAGAAATACTAGATAAAAGAAAATGATCAAATTGAAAGTAGACCACGACTTTTGACAAAGATTTTTTAAATGTTATTAATTCATATTTACCGACTCAAGATTTCTACCGTCACCATCCAAAATGTCCAACCCAAAACTATCCCAAACCGCCTAAACTGTCCAAATCGCCCAACCCGCCAGAACCCCACCCCGTCTATGATCACTCCGAGAGGTTTGCACTTTTCTTAGGCGGTAAACAAAGTTTAACCATAATAAAAATAACTTAAAATATATAATTGCATGTATTCAATATTAAAGTGTGTGAGAGATTCCTCACTCTCACGTACATTCCCGTCACATAAGGACATTTTTTTTTACGTAGATTCAAAAGTAAAGGCATTTTTTACATTTTTACATGTTAACATTATCTAAATTATCAAAAAAATAAAAATGGGTCGAACTGATTGAAGTACAGTAGAATCTATTTCTAATCATGTGATCCTGGTCCATCACAAATGGGATGGATCATGATGAACAGTTCTTTTTTACTTTTATTTTCTTTTTGGGGTAAAAGATCATTTAATGAACAGTAAAATAAGATGCAGTGTGTGGGAGCTTCGACCTTGGCACCATTGCCAATGGCAACAACCACTAATAACCCCATTAAACTAAACTCTTTGTTTTAGCAGTATTTTTTTTTATAACAAGTGTTTACTGTTTGAAAATCCCAAATTAACCCACATGACAACATCCCCAAATTAACCCAACCAAAATTTAAGGGGAAAAAAAAATTGGTAGCCCAAATTAAAAATATTATCAAAATTCCAGAAAAAAATTATTTAATTAATTAATACTCTAGTATTAAACAAAAAATAAAAAAATTATGAAAAAACATTTTTTTATATTGAATAAATTATATTACTCCATTATAAATATAATCGCATCCTCTCCTCAATTACCAAATACACTTAAACAACACTACCTTAATTCCCGTGCCGAAAAGTTTAGACTCGATTTCAAAGGACCGGAGGGAGTATATTTTTGTCTGGTAGGAACAGTAAAAAAAGAGTTTAAAAAAAAGCAAAATCTTATATTTAATTAACTTTAATTTGCAGTTATCATTTAAAAAAATACTGCAAATTAAAAATAATAAATAGATTTACATTTAATTATGAAATTCTAAATAAATAAATAAAAAAAGAAAAGAAAAGGGGCAGAAATAATAAATAGATTAGGGGTTATTAGGCACTGTTGCCATTGGCAACGGTGCCAAGGTCGAATTTCCCATAATAGTATTTTATGAAAAATAAGCATATGTTATTGAAAGTGGTTAATAAGTTTATTTTGATTAGATTGAAGTGACATATATATATATATATTGTCGAGTTTGGCATCGTTGTCATGTACATGTCCTCTTCCAATTATTAATCTGATTATTACTATTTGTTCCTCTTGTCACTAAGTGTATTTTCCCCTTGTTGTAAGTAAGCTGTAACAACGTGTCGGTTCATACAAATACTTACAACATCATCATTTCAATTTCCCATAATGCACTAATTTTCTTTTTCATATTCGAATAAATTAAAAGTAACACTGTTCAAATTTAATCGAGTTCATGTCTTTTTTTAAAAGCTTTATTTTCGTGTTTGGAAGTTGGAACATTACTGCGTTTGTCAAATGCCGGAAGTTCGTAGAAAAAGGAGCAATTAAATAAAAGATTTCTTAGAATTGATTTTTTTTTCCCCAAAAATAAGCATCTGCTATTATATAAAATAAATTTGATAAAAACACAACACCGCTATGGTTTAATTTTATAAGACGATTCACGATATTGATGTCTCTGCATCACGGATGTTTTAATTTTTGCTGTGAAACTGCATAAAGCAAATACATTTAAAAAAAATTTATACAATAAATAAAAAACTTATGTTGCGCCTATGCATTGCACATATGATGTGAATTGTAAAGAGTAATAGAATAAATAAATAAAAATTGAAACTATATTTTTTTGTCTCACACTATTATTTGAACAAAAATTTAATTCTCGTGATTTTAGAAACCTAAAATAATTTTAAAGAATATAAATAAATATAATTTTAAATATTCATGTAATAGAAATGTAAGCTCCCTATAGGCTATACTACGTTTATATAGTGAAACTACTATTGCTATTAAAATATTCGAATTACTATATTTTTGGTATATTTTATTTAAATTCGTAGTAGTTATCTATATAATTAGTAATTACTATGTCCCTTAAATAATTTAATATTATTTTATATTTCTTTGAAAAAAAATATTACATCAACAAATTAAGCAATAAGTTATGATTACATTAAATTTATCAATCAATAGCTTTAAATCTAACTTAGTATTATTTCACAAAAGCTCAATTAATAATTTGTGACAATGTATCAAATCAAATTTTCAATTGTCACAATAAAATTTTACACAAATTATCAACATAATTGAAAAAGTAAACAAATAACATATGAATATAACAAAATAAAGAAATTTATAGAATAATCTAATGCAAAAATGGATATATTAGCAAACAATATAACATATTTATAATTTATATTACATTTGTTGCCAAATCCATTGGACAATTCAAAAATATTTGACAATCATTTTTGAGAAACCATTGGACTATTAATTGTTGCTTTTGGAGAGAAAATGGCATTGATGTAATTCTTATCAACTATTTAGCTTTCATATATTGTATAGATTAAGATATACATTACATTACGAAAAATGGGAATAATAGTCCTAAAATTGATTACTCTATCATGTAAACGTTGCCAATTGTCTGCATTGATTGCCTATTGTTGGTCCCAAAAGCGGCTAACACACGTAGAGGAGGGGGGGGGGGGAATGCGTGTGTATAAGAAGTGTTTAACTTCTCTCGCGTTTTTCGTTCTTTTTACAAGTAGACGCTTTGAAGGCTGGTGAGGCTTCCAAAGCTTCTCGCTTGCGTGAGTGTTGTGCGGAATATGGTGAGACTTTAATTTTCTTGCAGTTAAAACCGTTTTGATTGTTTAGAGGGTGGTATGCAAAAATGATAAAACGAAAGCTTATGAAGTGGAGTAAATATAGAAAGTAAAGCACACTGAGAGTTTATAGTGGTTCGGAGCAACTCTCCTATATCCACTCTTGTCCTCAACGGGACGAATACCTTCACTTGGTATTCAGGAAGTGATTTAGAGTTAGTGACAGACTCACTCTAAATCCTCAAGAGATTCCTAGCTCTCGAGAAGCCGTACAACTACAACTTTCTATGAAATCAAGGACCTTTCACTTAAGTATGCAAACTTAAGCTTTAAAATCATGATTTCAACAAAACAAGAACTTACACCCTTACAACTCAATCTAAGAACAATAGACTTGGTTTTGGGGTTTTTATTTTTGTTTAAAGACTAGGTTTTGGATAAAATCAGTTGAACCTAGATGTAGAAAGAGGTTGCAAATTCTTAAGAAAACTATGTTTTCTTAAGGACACACTAAGGATTGAGAGGTTGAAGAACTTAGAAAGATTCGAATGCTTGAGTGCTTGAGTTCTTGTTTGTGATTAGAATACTTATGCATGCGTGTGTCATCCTTTATGTGTTGCAACTCCTTCTATTTATAGTGAGAGAAATCCTACTTCCCGTTAGAGGAAGAGCGGTACGTGTTCCTCACTTGACCGGAAAAACCGAATTAGTGACAGGTGCTTTTGAGAGTTCCGTACGAGGGTATGGCTTTACCCGGTTAATGCGGGATCCTAGCATGGGGACTATAAGAGTGGCCACGCTTCCTTTAATTAGTTTGAATTTCAAACTGAAGCTTTGAGAGTCAACTTATCGTGGGTCTTGGTCTGAGTCTATAAGAGCGGCTATGCGGTCAGTGACGCTTTGAGTCTGATTGTCTTGAAAGCATTCTGCTTTGATATTGAGACTTCGGCACACTCTTATCTTTCTTACGCTTGAAAGCGTTTCGTCTACTCTCTGTGAGACTCTGTCTTGTGATTTTCAACAATGGTGCTTTCCAACTGCAAACTGCTTTACACATTTAAAGCTTCCTAACATATAAGCTTTACTAGTACATGAAAATGCACAAGGCGTGATTTTAACATTATCAAAAACAATAAGAGAATCTTTTAGGAACGGGTTTTGGAATCCAATCAAAATTAATTAACTTTGAACTCAAATTCCCCCTTAATCCAATATTCCAACACCTATAATTAAGAGAGAGAAAAAAGTGCAAAAAAGAAATTAAATTGTGGTCGAAAATTTTGTTGATATACTCATACATACCCAGAAGTGAAACTTGCATTTACCTGTAAAATATTTATGTTGATACTATAATTTATTCTTCAGATGTATAAATCTATACGGATTAAATATATTTTCGCTTATGGGCAAATAGCAAGAAATTGCCCTGTGTTTTGCGAAACAAACACAAAACATCCTTGTATTTTTTAATTTGCATAAAACACTCATGTGTTTCGATAAACTCTGCACGTTATACCAAAACAGTGAGCACCTATCACCGTTTGCTCACTTTAGCATTATTTTGTTCGATTGTTTTATATCCTGATACCTTAGAAATTAATATTGAAATCATTAAACTTACGAAATATATAATAATCGAGATTCGATTTGTTATTTTTCCACAAATTAAACTTATAAATGAATAATATATCAAATCGAATGTCGATTATTATATATTTCGTAGGTTTAATGATATTAATATTAATTTCTAAGGTAATAGGATATAAAACAATCGAACAAAATAATGCTAAAGTGAGCAAACGGCGATAGCTGCTCACGGTTAGGTATAACGCACAGGGTTTATCATAATCTATGAGTGTTTTATGCAAATTTAAAAATATAGGGATGTTTCGTGTTTGTTTCACAAAATACACGTCAATTTTTTGCTATTTACTCTTTTTTATAGAAGATATCTATATCTATCTAATCTAAACTTATATAAAAAGAGCCTTGAGTACTTAATGTAGATTGCCTATTATACCCTTGTAGTATTTTAAATTTAAGGACAATTATGTAATGTTATATTATACATTTAAATATAAAATATATTTGTATAAATTTAAGTATAGTATTTACCTTATTTATTACTTCGTATTTTAGTTTGATTTAATTTTTTTATAGATGGTAAATATCTATTACTATTATAAAAGAGTCTATTATTACAAAATATGGTTTGCCCAACATATTTCTCTAATAGTACTTAATTAATCAAGTATTTATTATTATAATTAATTAATATTGACTGAGGTTATATTTAATTATTTGTTATTTTAAGAGTCTTACCAATCAACTATAACTTTTTCGGGACTTAATGATCAAATCATGCAAAACAAATACAAAGACAAGTTATAATACGAAAGTCTGATGAATTACGACATCTTATGAAATACAAAATCTTATAAGTATATCTATATTCTTTTTAATGAGTGTATATACGTATATTAATACATATATTTATTCATACTTTCCATCAAATGGAGTAATACTTAATACAAATGTCAAAATTATTTGCAAAATTTCTAAAACATGCAACTTAGCTATCAAATTTATAATGCATGTGATAAATCATCATTTCGATTAGTTAATTTTTAAAAAATCGAGATGTTTCTATTAGTTGATTGTTCACAATATTCTATTTGTATAATTTATACTCCCATTGTCTCGGTTAGTCTCGTTTCATATATAAATATGAGATATAAAAGAATAAAACAAGAGTAATATAACGAGACAAAAGTAACACTTATTAATAATGATAAATAATTTTTTTTGATAAATTATGCAACAACTGATGCAATATTTCCTATAAATTTTAAGGAAAAACATAATATCTTGTGCTAACTATATTTTTCCCTCGAAATATCTTGCAATATGTTGTTATATAGTTGTGATATTGAAATCCATTTAGCTTTAGTTATAAATATTATAATCAAAATCTCAAACAATTATATGAAATAATGAAATGAACAAACTAATTCATAACAAGAAATATGCTGAGCATGAACAACGGCCTCTCATATGTCAATGTTTGTATGCCTTAGATAAATGAGTAGATATATATATCTAAAAGTATAGTTTTGATACTATATGATATGCAAATTGATGATATCATTTTCGAGAGATATAAATAAAAAATAATTATATCTCATTATGTGACTTAATTTTTATTAATAATTTTGGAGGAACTAGATATACAAATTATAAATTTACTCCCTTTAAATTTATATGTGGTTCACGGCTAAAACTCATAGGATACACTTCATAGAGAAATGATAAGTAAAATTGCAAAATGATACAACTTTCTCTTGTGATAATTGTGCACTATTATTTCGTCACGTGTTTCAATGTGCCAAAAATAGATGTTAAGATAAAATATTGATCTCATTTAGTGTACTATACACCAATCATAATAGAGTATAATACACTATATCAAACGAGACTAATATGTTATCTTTATAGTCACTTGTCGACATATAGAAATACTTAACGAAAACAAAGTGCACAATTATCATGGATGAAGGAAGTACATTACCCCCTTTAGTTTGTACTTTTGAAATACAGAGTAACATATAAAAGACTCTTCATGAAAAATGATAATTAATGTAATTGAAACTACCATAAAAATTATTTGTGGTTATATCAGACAAGAGCAACTCTCCCACCTTTGTAATAAAAACGTATAATATACTTTTTTACTTATTCTAAAGTCCGATTAATTAAATCAAGTATGACTTCATTAGTAATATATATATTGATTCTCACAATTATGCAATTTTACAAATTATATTAAAGATAGGATATAACTCTTAGCTATACATTACACCTACTTGCAAATATTTTATTAAAATTAATGTAATTAATATTATTGTAATTTAAATATTTTTTTAATTTATTATTGATTGTATATGATCTTGATACTTATTAAGAGATTATACGTGCAACGCACGTAATACTTGCTAGTAACAAGAAAAGATACTAATAATTCATTCTTGATAAGTAATTAAGAACAAGAATGTATGTACATATATTCAGGAATTTTCTGTAAATGTATGAATGTGGCAAGTGAAGAAAATGTGGTGATTAATTTTTTACTGCACCATTATTCTTTTGAGTTTGTCAACACCAAAATCATATGTCGTTTTCATCTAGATTTGCTTCATGTATACTAGTTTTTAGTTGTGTCATTTTCAACTATTCTATATTAATGAACAGTTATCATAATTTCTTCAATAGTCACTTATAGCTAGGTTTAGGCCAATTGCAATTACTTAATTGTTACTTGAACTTCCTCAGCATCGATAACCAAAATTTTGATCTTAGAAATTGGTTTTAAGCATACATATGCTCATCCTCTTTTGTTCTCATTACATATATTTAATATTAACATCATGTGAGTATATATTTACACTATCATGCATTAAAGAGAACTTGTGACAAAAGTATTCAAATTCTATATAGAATAAAATAACATTAATTCTGTGTCTATTGTCACAATTTGTTCCCATTGAAATAGATGTAAATATATTGTACATATATAGACGAAAAAGCTAATCCATTCCATGTATAAATTATTATTAAAAAAATGGGACACACTTGGGTCAGCCGGAGGCACCGTGCGGCCGGGCTAAAATAATGGTACTTTTATTCATATAGATTGACACTTTTCTGTATAAAGATTGACACTTTTAAAAATTGTCATTTTATTCGTAAAATAATTATGTTAAAGATTGACACTTTTATTCATATAGATTGACACTTTTCTATATAAAGATTGACACTTTGGGCCCGGCCGCACAGTGCTTCCGGCTGACATAAGTTTTTGTCTAAAAAATATATATTAAAATACGAAGTAAAATAAGAAAAATTCAACTACTCAATCATATATGGTTACAATTTTTGTTTGTCCTCCCAACCATTATCTGGATTTATCTATGGATGATACTAATCAGTTTGAGTGCTCATGCGCCTAATAACTTATTCAATTATTTATAATTTATTTCGAGAAAAAAAGAAGCGAAACACAAAATAGCAGTCAAGTTTGTCGTACTTAGCTCACTCTCCCAACAATAGGTCCAAAATTAAAAAAATACTTAATGTTGCCATTATAGCGTACAAATCCTACTACGCCTAAAAAGGACATGACTTGGAATTTTATAATTCATTATTTCATGGGAATTAGGTAAATTATTATCCGAGCCAACTAACATGAGCATAATTATTGAAGTTAATTGTATTTATTTAATAAATTAATTGCAGTGTGGTACATAGCAGTTAGAATGCTTTCTTTGGATTCTTTTTGGTTTGTCTCTACGCTCGAAATAACATCACAAGGAATCCTTAGTTAAACTTAATTTATTTCATTAGTTTGTCCATATTTGGGTTGACAGAAAATTGTTTTAAGAATCGAGCAGGGCCTTTATTTGAGAAATGTGAATTAAAAATGGAGAGAGAGAGAGAGAGGGAGAGAGAAGTGTCTACATTGCATAATTAGTTGTCTTACAATATGAATTAGTGTTAAATTTTCCACGAAATGATGCATGCACTTTCACCAATTTGAGCTCGAATAATAATTTAGTAATTAATTTTGATTAGACCCAACACAACGAATTTTTTGCACTTGAAGTTGAATATTCAGATGGTTACGTAGATCTTACGAATATGTGAATTACTATAGATTTGTTTGGTTATATATATTACTTTACATGTCCCTAAATTTGTATCACTTGAGCGACGATACATGTTGGAGGTTAAATCTCACATTTAGGGGTGTTTGGCAAAACTTATTTAAAAAATTTATAAGTTTTTGTTAGTGTTATAAGATGTTTGAAAGAGTATAAAAATAAGTTGGGGTAAAAGATCAAAGAAGGTTATAAGCTTTTACTATAACTTATTCTTTTTATATATATTACAAGTTGTTGGTCAAACACTTTTCAATAATTATTACTTCGTATAAGCTATTTTAAGGAGGGTATAACCTCAGCTAAACACCGCTTTAATGTAATAAGAGTATTAAATTGTTGATTATAGGTAGTAAAGTTGGTGAATATCTACTATAGTGAAAGTATAAAAGAGATTATTATAGTACGTCACTTCCAAAACCCAAATTTATACGGATTGGGAGGGACGGACTAAAATGGAATTATATGCAGACTTGAAAACTTCCTCTGTCCATTAAATTTGTGCATTTAATTCCATTTTAGGATGTAATAATCTTCACCGTCAATCTATCTACTAAATTATACTCCCTCCGTCTCAGTAGAATATGTATTTTTTTTTTCGGCACGAGTTTTAATAAATGGCAGGTGAGTAGTGTTAGTAAAAAGTGGGACCTACATTAATGTGAGTGGAGTAGTGTGCGAAAATTGAATGCGCATACTCTATTGAGACGGACCGAAAAGAAAATAGTACATACTCTGGCGAGACGGAAGGAGTATAAAATACTTCCTCCATCTCTTATTTGTTGATCCTTTCTATTTTGGGACGTAGACCCCATAATAATTTTTTTTTATCACTTTAACAAATCAACAATTTTAACATTTTATAAACAATTAAAAATATTAAATGAACCCACAATTTCAACACTTCAACATAATTAAAAATATCAGATAAACCCACAATTAAAATTTTAACACATCATCACACTATATCAAACACCGTGCCCCAAAAAACAAAAAAAAAGCGCAAAGAGAGTATCATATATGGTCCCTCACCTCACTTATTTACACTCATCAAAAATATTAAAATGCTTGCTATAAAAAAACAACTTATCATTTGTTTATTTATTCATTAAATGTGAAATCTTCTCACTCCAATTCATTTTATACTCATGAAAAATATTAAAATACGTACCATAAAAACAACGCACGAAGGAGTATCTCGTATGGAATAGACTTGCATTTAGATACACCTTTTCTAGTTTTATACCGTTCGAATTTACTGACATGTCTCGAAGTAAATTAGTACTCCCTCCGTCCCGCTCGATATGTCTTGTTTCGCTCTCACAAAACAAGCCATATTGAGCGGGACGGAGGGAGTACTCCGTATAATAAATCGACAATTTTGTGATCACCGAAACCTTTTTCCTTATTTTAATTTCACAAGACTTGATCCCCCAAGAAAAGAAAAAACCGATAAAATTAAAACATGTTCACAAAACGAGAATAAAAAGACATTCTTTCACTGCGACAGCATTTTACACAACACAAAAACTTTAAAATTATTACATCTAACGAGACGCAAAACTTCCTCACGCCTCAACTCACCTTATACAAAAACCAACATATGCCAACTTTCCTTTTCTTTTTCATTTTGTCTTCTTTTTTTTTTGTGCATTATTGGTTTTTCCTTTTCATTCCAAAACGAAAAAAAATATACTAGTACTAAACTTAATAATGTGATGTGCCACCGTGTCATTGGAGGTGGGGTCTCCGGTAACAGTCGACCGGCGGCGGCGAGATGAGCGAAACGACGACGTCGGCAAAAGCGCCGATTATAAATTTGTGGGTGTGCTGAGGGTTTAACGTTAGATAACACAAAAGCAGCTCATTCAAGAACTCCCAATCGGCCTTGGCGTTTTTCACATCACGAGCTTCGATCATCTCAACCATGGATTCTCTGAAATCGGAGTAAGGGTCCGCCGAATATGTCTGGACGGCCACGCCGCCGCCAACGACCGCGTCGGAGTCCTGCTGCGGCGGCGGTTCGAGCAGCTCGAAGATGGAGTTCGAGCTGCCGGGGGAGGAGAAGAAGAAGCGGTGGGAGGCGAAGGCCGAGGTGAAATCTGGGATGCAGTCGCCGTCGGAGTCGGTGGAGGAGGAAAATAACTCGTCTTCAGTTGCGGCGGCGTTGGTGGTGGAGGAGGAGGTGCCGGATTTTGAGGTTGACAAATCGGAGCAGTTGGCGTCGTACAAAGAGTTGAAATTCTTGAAAACTGTGGGGTCGGTGGTGTTGGGGAATTTCTGATCTTGGTCGTGGTCGGCGGTGGCGGTGGCGGTGGCGGTGGAGGTGGCGGAGGAGTTGGTTGGCGGCGGAGAAAAAGAAATGGTTGGAAAGCACTGGAACTTGGAGAAGCAGAGGTTGAAGCTCTTCCAAATGAGGCTGGACATTTTTCTATTTTCACTTTACAGTTTACAGTTGTTGGATGACTGTATATATATATAGTTTTTTTATGGCTGTATAGATGTATTCTTCATCTCTACTTAGCAATTAGATAGTTGACTCTTTAAACAAGGTGGCGGAGGCGGTGGCTGTACATGTTTTTAAGAAAATGTATTCTATATATTATTATCATGGTGTCCACCTCTTTAATTTAAGGTTATTTTGGATTATTTTTGGAAAGGGGTCAGATGGGAGTAAATGTCCTAAAGAGTAAATGTGAACAAATCGGAATAAACACTGTGGCTAAACGGTTTCGGTACTTCGGGTATTACCCGTTCTACCCGATACCCGACGGTTATTGGGTACCCGAGACCTGTAATTACGGTTATTGGATCGGTTCCTGGTTGAGAAATTTTAGCTTTTTTGGGTATCGGGTACCTCAATACCCAAATTCTACTACCCAATTATCCGAATACGAGTATATATATAATAATATATTTATAAAATTATATTACTTGTTATACTTATACATTTAATAATTTTAATAATTAATACTCCAAATACACAAATTATACACCAAATATATTTAATAATTTTCTTAATTAATACTCCAAATACATTTAATAATTTTAGGTTAAGAATTTTTTATTTTATTTCTGCTTAGTTGATACATTCTTGTTGGATTTCGGGTAAACGGGTAGTTGGTACTGGAACCGATCAGCATATTTCAGGTACCGGGTACTCGTATTGCTTAGACGGTACGGGACTTGGACCCTAAAATTCAGTTAAACAGTTATTGGGTAATTTAGTTCTCAGTTCGGGTACCCGATAACCGGCCCATTATCCCAGCCCTATAAACACATGGAGTATATTTCATAATTTTGAATTTATCAACGCCAATATAACTAATAAAAGTAAATTAAATGGTAAAAATAATTATAAATCCTAATTGGATAGGTGAACTCTAAAATATTATTATAAACTAAATAATTTTAAATTAAAATTAGTGAAGAAAAGTACATAAAATTAGTAGAAATTAAGATTTGGTATACGGTTAAAACATGAAAATAGGAACATAGAACCCAAGCGAGTGTATAGTACCCCTCCATGCTACTTCAGTAGTCATGCATACTATATTAGATTATCCCACTTCAGTAGTCATGTTTCTTAAAATGGAAAGAATTAATCCATTAAATAGATCATTAATCATCCCACCATCCACTCACAACTCAGTACGTATCCATAATAATAAGTTTATTACTTCGAGTTTTTACGATTTTATACCAAATTAAAGGTTTTGATGCAATCTTTTATTTAAGATCAGACATCAATATATTTTTATGCATATATGATGCTCTAGTTTTAAAATATGAAATTTGCACTAAAATATTAAACACTACACTTTATCTCTAAACACACTTTCATAAAATCTCGTACTAAAAAACAGGACTATTGAAGTGAGACGAAGGGAGTAATATACTCAGTCCATCCTGTGTAAGCGTTTTTCTTATTTGAGAAAAAAAAAATTAAAGACACTAACATTTTTCACATTATGCACCCCCAGTAAAAGAAATGAGACGCACAATATATCCTCTTATTTATTTGGAATATTTTCCTCATATAGTTGTGGGGTGGTACCCGGAATTTCGTCTCTCAAATTTACAAGGTAAACTATAACTCCAATATTTTCTAATACCTTCATAATTCTTTTTGTAGGGTACATAATTTTTTTTTTTTATCGGAAAGGCGAGGCTGGATTTCGCAAAACGGGGCTTGAACTAGTACAATATTACTTTTTTTTTTTGTTCACACTATTGAAACAAAGATGTATGCATAATTTTCTTTTTATTTTAATAAAAAATACAAATTTAGGATGACAATTACCTGCGGATTAGAATATTCAAAAAGACACCCACTGCCTAATGGCGGGGGATTTAGAATATTCAAAGGCACCTAGGGATTGAGGAGAAAAATTCAAGGTGGCTTAAGGATGGAAAAAGAAAGAGGAAAAATAAAAATAAAAAATCCACCAATTTACCCAATTAGTCACACCCCTTCAAATTAGGAGGAAGGCCCTGCTATTTATATTATTTAATACATCTATTTAATTTATACTTACTTTTTGGAATAAATTTAAGAGATAGAATATAAAATAGCCACTAATCTTAGTAAAAGATAAATACTAGTCACTAACTTAAAAACATATAAATTCTAGCCATTTTCGACTTGATTGGACAAAAATAATATTCTAAAAGTCCCCGCCTAGGCGCTAGGCGGCACCTACCGACCGACTAATGTAAATCTACCTAGACACTTAGCGGCAATCTAATTATCGGTCAGATTAAAGTTTAATTAGTCTAGGTGTGAATTATTCGATGTTTACGTTAACTAGACTGTTTCTATACGTGATTTGAATGACTAGATGAATTTAGGGCTACATTAGATTACAAATATTGAATTCAATACATATTGATATTATGTTGAAAGTTAGAAAAATTTATTGTAGACTATGAAATTTATTGAATTAGACTGTTAATTATCATATTCTATGTTTTTATCATGAATTTGCAATAAATTTATGAATACTATATGTTAATATAGTTTCTAATTGATGATATCATGTAAAAATAATAAACATAAGTATTATTTTGTAATCCGCCTAGGCTCCCGCCTAGCCGCCTAGGCGCTAGTCCCCCTCCACCGCCCAACTAGCGCCTAGAGATTTTTAGAACATTGGACAAAAATACCCTTAATGAGCCCGTCCGCACCCGGCTCAATGAGGCTCGTTCGAGCCCAAAAGCCTCGATCAAGCCCATTCGTACCTGACATGCTAGACTCGATCGAGTCATTTGAGTCTGAATCGCTCGATCGAGCCTTTTCATACTCGATCGAGCCATTCAAGCCTTTACATGCTCGATCGAGCCATTCAAGCCGGAAATGTTCAACATGCTAAGACTCGATCAAATGAGTCTTGAATGGCTCGTACGGGCTCAAATAAATCTCATTCGAGTTCGAAATGCGGCAATGGTGGCAACGGTGCTGCTGGGTGGAAACGCGCGGTGGCTGTGTTGAAAAAGAGATTGCTGCTATCACGACGTGGTTCCTGCTCTCGTGGCGACGACATTCGTTTGTCGTGGCGTCAATGGAGGATGGATGAGAAATACAAAAAAAATGCAAAAAACAAATGAATGAAGCAGCGGCGACTGCGATTGAGGGAAAGAGAGAAAGAGAAGGGGGAGGGGAGGTTAAGAAAACATAAGGAAACTTGAAAAAAGAAAAAAGAAAAAAGAAGAAGTAGAAGCTGATTGCGCGAGGAAGAAGGGGGAGATCGAGAGAGAGAAGAGATGGGGTGGGGTGGTTTTTCCGTGTCTTTTTCTTTTTTTCATTTTGTTTTTTAATTAATATTTCATTTGGGGTATTTTTGTCCTATCATATTGAAAGTGACTAAAATTTATATGTTTTTAAGTTGGTGGCTATTATTTATCATTTGTTAAATTAAGAGTCTATTTTGTACCATTATCACTAAATTTAAAGTTCTATAATTTGATTTTTTTGGATAAATTGTGACATTGAGAATACATTTTAAATGAATTAAGTTGGTTCTTTTTTGGTTTATTTTATTAGGGAAAATATGATTTTATTCAAAAAGAGAAAAATCGGAGGTGTTACAAAGAGTATCACCGCATGCAATTAATCATTCACCCACGGCTCACATAATTTTTGTCTACTCCACGTATCAAAAACCCAATTCATATCCACTTCTTGTCTGATCAAACACCAATTCCAAAATCAACATTTGATCTCTTCCTCTATTATTCAAAATTTCATTCCTTAATTATGCTCGAAACGCATCGCATATTGCCATTTCCACCACCACAACCACCACAAAGCAAATCCATAGACCACCCATAGTTACTCTCGATTTACCTCCTCCACAAAGAGCCGAAATCTTCTTCCACCACCTCGTTCCGCTTCCCCCTGCCGGTTGCCTCCCGCCCCTCTCTTCGCCCATGAGGGCACACCGCGTCTTGAAACGATAATTTTCTTCCATAAGCACTCCTCCCCCCGTCAAGAAACGCCACACCCACTTACAAAGGAGGGCTCGATTAAAGGAAATGAGCTCTTTAAACTCCTGCCCTCCCTCCGTTTTGGGGCGACAAAGATCATCCCATTTAATCTAAGCCAACTTCCTAGCCCCTTCCTCACCGCCCCAAAGATTCATTTTTTTTTTTTTTTTTCAATGAACGTCTAGACAAACGAATTGCACGACTGCAATTTATTACAAGCTAGTTCTCGTAGATGTTGTACCTTCAAGAAGAAGAACTTGCAAGTGTTGAAGAAAAAAGGAAGAAATAAAGATGCTCTGAATCTATTACTATTACACTCATCTAGTACACCGAGTATTCTCAAAGAACAGAAAAGCATTGAGAAGATGATTCATCACACTACTACTGCTATTACTATACATACATACATACACACACAACACATTTGTAAGTAAGTACTAAGCAGAGCCCTCATTAACCCTAGCAGCAGCCGCTACCGCCTCCGCCACTCCGCCGGGATGTGTCTTCATGTGAGGATCATTGCGCATCTCGGCGCTCGTTATCCCCTCGGCATCCTCCCGCGTCGCCACCTTGTCCGCCGCCAGTTTCGCCCCCGCACCCTGACAGTACTCCACCATAAATTAATAAACAAGTTAATGGAAGTATTAATTATAAAAGAAATGCGAAGCTTTATCAACGTAAAATATTACCGATAATACGTCGGCAAGCTTCACTTTCCCCTCCTTCCCGATCAAACCGTCGTTGTATGCGGCGGCAGACTGTGCAGCCGCCGCGAGGCTACCAGGAGAGACGATATTAGAACCGGTGGCTCTGCATTCCGCCGCCTGTATGGCGGCGGCGTCGCTGTGGTCGATGGGTTTATCTCCACCTGCACGGCCGGCGGCCTCCAACGCTTCCCCGATTGTCACCGTGGCTTGCTGCGCTGCTGCCGTCGCCGCCAACACCGGCGTCGCTTCGTAATATTGCCCCACAACCTATTTTCACATTCAAAACTTCTATTTTTTTATTTTATTTTTATGTTGAAATGGAAGCAGAAAAGAGTAGTAGATATCAAAACCTGTCCAGCAACGGATTCAGTGACTACGCGAGTGCCCGGAAGTTGAGTTTCCGACACCGTGACGCCGCCCTCCCTGGCGGCGTCGGTGACGTCATCGTGGCCGACAAGGCCGGCCCTCTCGTTGATGGTGGCGGCGGACTGCATGGCGGCAGCGGCACCAGCTTTTTGGGTCTGCCCTAACACAGCGGCCTCCGCCGTCTGCATCATCGATGCATCATGCGGGGCTATGGGCTGGTCGGCGAGCTCGCCGGAAACCTGAAAAACGTCGCCGTACTTTATTGGCTGCTGCTGCGGCCTACTCGGCTGTTCTTGACTCATACTGATCCTTTGATTGCTGTAAGTTGAAATGATAGAGCTCGAATTTGCTGCAAAGTTTAATTTGTTATGGATGAAACCTTGAAATAATGTGGTGATTAAAAGGGTAAGTTGGCAGATTTTGGAGAACAGGTGGCAGGTGTTTCTTAGGACAGCATGCCGCTGATAGTACGCGTGGCTGCCGCCGCTTTAACTGATATACATCACTGCATTAATTCTTTCTTTCATATGAAAACTCTAGCTAGTAGCACATACAAAAATCAATGTAATTTATTAATTTTCTTCATATAATTATTTTAATACTATAATTTAAAATTTAATTTTATAATTATTCTAGGTTCACTTCTCAAATTAGGTTTATAATTATTTTTAACATTTAATTTTAATTTTATTAATTAAAATGAAATTGATATATTCAAAATTAGGATATATTATTTTTAAATTTTCAATTTTAATTATAAGTGTTTATTATGATTTAAGACTATAATATACTCCCTCCGGCTCAAGATTCATGACACATTTCTTTTACTTCTTTTCGGCACGAATTTCCACGCTTCTCGATAGTGAATTTTAAAATAAATTTTTGAAGTATCTTTTCATTTACAGGATACTATGAATGTCGTAGTATCCCGTAAAAGAAACAATGCTTCAAAAAAATATTTTAAAACCCACCATCGAGATGCGTGGAAATGTGTGCCGAAAAGAAGAAAAAGAAAGGTGTCACGAATCTTGAGCCGGAAGGAGTAACAATTATTTATTTCAATAAAAAAATATTATAAAATTAATAAAATTAATGTTTAGGACACGGTTGAGACACAAAAATTGAAACAATTGATCTCATCCGCTCTAATAAAATTAATATATTAATATATAAAAACAAAATGAAAAGTCAGTTTTTTTTTCCCGGCAAATTTAACAGTTACTCTCTCCATTTCATATAAAATGACAGTCGTAGTATCCCGTAAAAGAAATGATTATTCAAAAATCCATTTTAAAACCCATCATCGAGAAGCGTGGAAAAACGTGCCAAAAAAGCCAAAAAGAAGTGTGTCATTTTATATGAAATGGAGGGAGTATTATTTTACTGATTAACCGCCACGTTCTCTCAACAAAAATCACAATAACTCTTCTACCCAAATTTACATGTAGCAGTTTCTTCTTAAAAGTGTTAAAGAGCAGTTACTTTTCGAACATTTTATAGGAAGTTTTTTCGGATGTATCGATACGATGCAAATCTAAAAATTCACTTTTCTCTCGCTCTCCATTACGCACGGTCTTTTTCTCTCTCTCTCTATCTCTAATCAATGAGAAGCCCTAAGATTGACTGTCAATATCCATTCGCCAGAGTCATAACAGAATCTGCAAGAAAACAGATTCATTAGAAAAGGTATGACCCTAAGATTAACAATGCAATTGTCTAGGCAGGAATTTTCGTCTTTGAAGACTTTTCCATTTCTTTTCGCATCTTTAATTTTAGTTTTTCTTTTTAATTTTGTTGTCAAGCAAAGTTTGATTATATTTTTGGTTATTGAAAATTGAAACTTTGTGCATATTTTTTTTTATTTTTTTCAGTTGCCATTGAACAATAAGTAGGAGAGAATCCCGAGTGTGAAGTTAACAATCTGTTTGGATAGAAGGAAGGTTCTTTGTGCAAGCGAGGGAAGAACAAGTTACTTTGGCCACAAAAGTATATAAATATATGTATGTTAAATCAAAGTATTTTCTCTCATTGAAGTTGTGATCTATGAGAACTTAACTGAAACAACCACAACTTTCTCATGTGTGCTTGAATTTTTCCCATGCATTGATATGTTTTATTGCGTTTTGTACAATAACTCAAATCTGCATTCTCAAAACTATATATGTTGATTCTTAACACCACACATGTCAATACGTCATCAGGTTTTGATTGTTTATTTCTATATAGTATTTGTTTTTGTCTACATAGACCAGCATTCATTTGTACAGTGCTGATGAGTGCATATGTATTTTTTTGGTTGTTTGTTCTAATCTTGAAGCTTTCTCGAGGCAAATGTTGCAGATTCTGGAGAGGCTACAAACATATATTTGAAGAATGCCAATGTGAGTAATCTTTGAACAACTCTTAAGAATTTGTGTACAAAGCGGCGAAAAGATTCGAATTTCAATGCAATGCTTTGAGAAATTTTGTCTTCTCAATTTTTGGCTACTTAAAATATTTCTGTTTTTCTCAAATGTACGTGTTCCTATATATGATGTTATGGTTATAGATTGTACATTTTGGGGACAAGATTATCCTTCAATAATTAAGTGACTGAAATGTTTACTGGTAATTTTAAATGTTGAGTTTTTTTTTTTTTTTTTCAGAATTCACTCTGCTATAACAGATGTAAAAAGATGAGAAAATCTCATAGAGGTGCCCAGGTAAGGGATTTCCATTATTGCATATGTAAATTCTATCATTCCATTGGAAAAGGGCTTTGTCTTGGAGATTTGGATATGCAATTGATATTTCGAAATCGTTGCGATTTATAGAAATCAACTGATGAATAGTTATTCATAGATTGCAGGAGAATGGGTGGATGTCAACTTCTCAAAAATTAAAGAGAATGAAGATTGAATTATTATTATTATTATTATTATTATTATTATTATTATTATTATTATTATTATTATTATTATTATTATTTTTTTATTTTTTTTTTTTTTTTTTAATTTTATTTTAACTCTAAAAGCACAACATGGGAGAGGCAAGCATGACGGATCAATAAGATTAGCAATGGTAACAGGAGAAGAGTTATTCTTGCTTGCACAAGAGTTATTGGAGTTTATGTTTTCTCAAGCTTCGTCATTTTACTTTTGTCTTGCAAGTTTTTATTGCATTTTTTTGTGGTTGTCCGAAGAGAATTCTATTGATTGTGGTGATAGCTCCTCACGAGTGCAAATTCCTATTCCCTGATTTTATACACTAGATCTTTTTTTTCTTTTTCATTTCAAAGATGAATGAATAGTTGTCCATTATTTTCATATTTTCTGATTATGCCTATGATGTTTCACATGCAGAAATATTTCAAAACTTGTGATTCACCTTTGAAATATTTAATTTGTGTAATCTTAGTATTCAAATAGCTATAGTGTTACTCCCTCCGTTTCACTTATAAAATGATAAGTTTTTTTGCTAACCAAATTTCACAAGTCCGCTATTCTTTTATTTTTAATTTCTTTCAATTACCTCTGAATTATTCTGTATATGGCGTTTAGTATTAGACGTCAACGAGGGGAACACCCAAATTAGCTTTAGCAGTAACTTATTCTCGGCCGGTATGCATGAAATGAATCCATTTTGTGATTGTTCTATTGCTCATTTTGGGCCAATTTGTATAAGTTTCTGAGTTTGAGATTTCGAAAACTACATTTTCAAGCGATCCAGTTCAATAGTTGCTGGGGCTATTGCACAGAAAATTATACTACGATAAACACATTACTCCTTAGGCACATTATTACACACAAGCCTGATTTAGAATACTACCAAGCTTCTACTATTGCTTGCTGGAACATATATACTGATATACATGCCTGATTTAGAATATTGGCATCTGGCTTGATATCTCCAACCCATTCCCTGCATATTTGAAGGAAGACCCGATCGATTACATGGCGAAACAAATAGGACCAGAAATATTGAGCTTATTACAGAAAATGCACATCACTGATCCTTCAATGCCAGACTCGAATTGTTTTGCATGTCGAGGTAAAGAAGAATTTACTCACCATCTGGATCGAAGAAGAAGGCTTGCTTCGTTTTCCCATCTGCTTGACTCTGCTCATGTATCGGCATTCCTTTATCCTGTTTTCAGTAAACAAGCAATCTGGAAATTCAGTTGCCCTTTCTAATGGTTCGATGGTAAGAGACGCTGTTGTCGTTCTCAAAAATATTAGCAACCAATACTCATGCTGCTAAATATGCTTTCCTTTTATATTATTACAAACTTGTAACATAGTGGTGCAAGATGAAACGCAACTCATTTACTAATACTCGTCCTTATACAACCCTCCCAAACCATCGATTCCCCAAGTGCGAAACAAGAAATAAAAATAGATTACCGTAGACATTCGCATCAACCGCTACAGTTAAAGACTCCACAATGTAAATCAAAGCTCAAAAAGACGTTATACTTGCTCTAATCCGACAATCATGCATCACTCATTCTTCTACAGAAAGGGTTGAGAGGTAACAGAGGTGCAGGCAACCGTTGACATAATCATGGAATGTCAAGATTCAAGCTATTTATTGGAAGAATATATCCCACAAAATTCATACAAATGATGCAGAAATTCCAAGATGGTCATAAAAAAGAACTTGCATCCTCAATATCCTAAATGAGCTACCAACATTTAAATACCGCAATCACACATTTTAGCTCATCAACCATTTGAGCAAAAACAGAGAAGGGAGATTTCATTAGGAGTACCTTTACTTTCCGAACAAAGGAGTCGAAATCGGGTACATAGAAACAGACATGGTGTCCTCTAGGGAGATTTTTTGGGTCCACCACAGCATTCATGGAGCTCCATGGACTTTCTGGAAGCATGGTGATGGGGTCTCGTTCTATGAGGTGCAGGAACATAGATGAACCAAGCTTCAACCATATCACCTTAAAATCGAACTTTGGAGACTCTACTTGCTCAAACCCAAAAACCTTCATTACAAAAGAAATAAAACCACTAACTAATCAAGATCATATTTTACTTTTTCCAAATTAACATGAAATCTAAAGGCCGACTCACGGAAGACTGAACCCGAGGTCTCGGATACTAACCTCCTACCGCTAGGCCAACACACGCCCACATCAAGATCACCTTCTTGTTTTCTTCTCTCGTTACGGTGTTCAATTGCTTAAACGTTGCAATGATTACACACGATTGCATAACATACTTATGAATCTGATGACTCAACTAATTAACTCAAACATTCTTTTGCAGATAGAACCCTAACACTCAAAGAACTCAGAATCAACATATTTTCATTTCTTAATTAGACTTGCTCCAAAATCGACACTATCAATATACGAATATTCCACAGAATCCACAATAATTAATTTTCTACTACTATATCTCAATACTTTTCGCCGAATTGAAGAAAGCGAAAAATCAAAAGAATCGGAAAAAATATACCTCGATGTAGAACTTGGAGAGGCGTTGGATATCAGAAGTTTCTCTAGAAATATGATTGAGGCAAACTCCTTCGGCTGCTGCCATTGTCACTTTGAATTGGAGCAAAAGAGATTTTCAGTAGCAGTATCTACTATCGGCGAAATCTCTTTAGTTAAGCGGCGCCGTTTGAAAACACTCGCATTTCATTATTAAATAATTCCAACACTCACCACGTGTACACGCTACATACACGAGTACAACTGGTGATTGATAATTTTGTTTTTAAGGCGTAGCTATAATAGTATAGGAGTTAAAAAAAAAAATTTTTGCTATGTCATTGTCACACAACATAAGCTAGATACTACCTTCATCACCCTCATCAGTATCAAACACTTTATTGACTTTTCAGCACGTATTTTCACCAAAATTTAGTACGGATTTTATAATATAATTTGAAGTATTCTTTTTTTTTACGGGATACTATGAGTGTCATAGTATCCCGTAAAAAAAGAATATTTCAAAATTATATTTTAAAACTCGTACTAGATTTTGGTGGAAACGCGTGCCGAAAAAGTCAATATGTGTTGTGTATAAAGTATAATGTGTTTAGGGATATGGTGTTGTTTATGTATTTATACATATTTTAAAACAAGAGCATCATAGATGCATAAAAATATATTCATGTTTGATCTTAAATGAAAGATCGTATCTAAAAATTATAAAAATCCGAGAACAAACGATCAAGTTATGATAATTTGAAGTTTTAGAAATTAAATTATATTGGGATATGTGCTGAAAAGTAAAAAGTGAGTGGATGGTGAGATTTAATTTTAGAAAGTTAAGTGTAATAAGGGAGTGTTAATTATTTCTCAAAAATGAAAGGTGTCAAACATAGTGAAACGGCCCAAAAAGGAAAATGTGTCAAAGATAGCGAGACGGAAGGAGTAGTATATAGTAGCTAACATGATGATCAAAAGTGTATAGCACACATTATATAATAGCTAACATGATGATCAAAAGTGTATAGAACACATTATACAAGTATTGGCTTGGCTTATTAATGTAAGACATATATTTTACGGATCTGCTGCGAATATGGTGTTTTACAAAGTGTTTTGCTTTTAAAATTTTATGAGTGTCAGTTATGTGACAATTGTGCATGATTATCTGCATGAAATGTTTCCTTATTCTATACGATTGTGGAGTTACCACTACAAAAAAACTGGCCGGACAACGATGGATTTAACGACGGATACCATTCCGTCGTCGTTTAACGACGGAACTATGAATATTTAGAGACGGAGTTTATCTCCGGCGGCACACGACGTAGTTAGGCCCATCTCAATGAATATTAAGCCCCTGTGCTAATTATGAAATTAGACCTTTAAATTTTTTCAAGATATTATTTAAAAATAATTATTTTACGACAATATCTTACAAAATATAAAACCAAATATGCAAATAGTTTTAATGTTTTATTTAAAAAAAGAAAAGAAAAAAGACATCCTCCAGAAATCCAAATGGAAAATTAATGTAAAAGATATGGTCTTATTGATTAAGGTGGCGGATGGAGCTTTAAATTTTTTGGGGAAAATAAAAAAATAGAAAAAAAAGAAATAGGAAGAGATGCGGACGGAAAAAAAAAAAAACGGGAGCGAGGCGTGAGGGGAATAAAGAGGAAATTAGTTGGGCTTAAAAGAGAGAAAACGAAAGTTGTAAGAAACAAAAAAAAAAAGAAAAAAGAATCAGTTGGGCCTTAAATTTTGGGGCCCTATAAATTTTGGGCCCTATTCTGAAGAACACTTTGGGCCGCCTAAGAGACGGGCCTGGACGTAGTTAACGACGGAGTGACGATGGAAGCTTCCGCGAAATTTTGGCGCCAACATATAACGACGGATTTGTAACGACGGAACTTATGACGTCACGGTTCCGTCGTTATTGTGAATTTCAGGTCTGAATTTAAATTTTAACTTAATTTTTTTTTTAGTAAATTCCTATTTTCCCAATTTTTAAAGTTAGATTTAATTGAATTTGAGTTTCTTAGTTTGCGCTTGCGTGCGAGCCCTAATCTCCGACTGTGCGATACTCAGGTCAGTGCCTGTCGTTCTCCCTCCAATTCTCTCCGTTCTCTTTCCTCTTTCTCTCTTAACGTCTCTCTCCATCGCTTTTGTTGAAGGCGTTTGGCTTCAAAGTGTTGTCGTTTGCATCCACTTTGGCGCCGTTGACGGTGGCTGCTCGCCGTCCCACGCGGTTTCGGATCTCTTGGTGAGTTCTTGCTCTCTCTCTCTCTCTATTTCCTGCCCTCCCTCTGTTTCTCCTTCTCGCTCTTTCTGTCGCTTTGTCTCCCGCTCTTTCTCCGTCCCTTTCTTATATCTCTATTTGTTTTTGTCCGATTAATTATTAATTTTTGGGTTGAAGAAACATGTTGCCACGTGATTTATTGAAGTGCAAATATACTTCAAAATAGGAGTTCTTTACGTACAAGGAGATATATCTTTGAAGATATACACTGTCTTTTTTATCTTGAGAAGCAAGCCAGTGTATAGAGTTTGATAAGAGACCTTTTATATTGTTGAAGTGCTAGTCTAGGGTGGAAGAGTTTATTATTATAATTCTGAATATAAGCCTCAAAGTAAATCCAATAAGAAAAAATGTTAGTGCAGGGAAAGAGTACTCTTTTAAACACAATCACAAGCAAAATGGCAAATACCAATTCATTTCATATAATGTAGCAATAACAAATCAAATGGCAATTAAAGTTGATAATTTGTTTCTCTAACAACTAGTACGCTTTGATTATTTTAAAAGCCTTGTGGTGGGGGAGCATGGTGGCGGCGGTGTTGTTTTGGAGGAGGAGCATGGCGGTGGCGGTGGCGGTGGCCGTGAGGAGGAGGAGCATGGTGGCGGCGGTGTTGTTTTGGAGGAGGAGCGTGATGGCCGTGATGCGGAGGAGCGTGGTGGGCGCCGCGTAGGAACAACTCATCTTCTAAATTTCGAGCGAGAGCGAGGGTTGTGGTAAAAATCAAGAGCCCAAAGATCAATAAGAAAGAGTATGTACGAGACATCTTGTTTGTTTGTTTTTTTTTTTTTTTTTCCTCCTTTTTTTTTTGTGGTTAATTTGTTTGATAATGAAAATTGAATGAAATCTATGCATTATATAGTTGATGAACGACTTTGCAGCATTTAATTTTTGTATTGATTAATAGTATACGTTGCATGTTTGATTTCAGGGTTTAATGTCAATTAATTTTCTCTTTCTGTCGGTTTTTGAGAATTATTTTCCACATTCAATGAGATTTTGATAAATTTTCCTCCAAAAAAAGAAAGAAAGAAAGAACAAAATAAAAAGATTTCGATAAAAATGCTTTCCATTTTAGGCGACGAGGATCGGAGTAATAGATTATCAATATATATATATATATATATAGAGAGAAATGATATGCTACTCACCTCCCGGTGGGCACCTTCGTGGACACCTCGTCGTTTTATCACGTTTGCATTGCTTTTTTTAATTTTTATTTTTATTCTATATTCTAGTATCTTAGAAATTATTTACAAATCATAAAATCTAAAAATACATAAAAATCGAAGCTCGATTTATTTTATTACTCAATTTTTGAAGTTAAAAATAAAAATAAATAAATTGAACATTGATTTTTTAGATTTTATGATTTGTAAATTAATTTCTAAGATACTAGAATATAGAATAAAAATAAAAATTAAAAAAAAACAATGCAAACGTGATAAAACGACGAGGTGCCCATGAAGGTGCCCACCGGGAGGTGAGTAGCATATCATTTATATATATATATATATATATATATATATATATATATATATATATATATTATACGTTTCGTTGCGGATTCGGAGCACCACAATGATCCACGCGCCTATGTGGCGTCTCCTACGGCCTCCATTCTTATTTATCTAATATATATGTATATATATATATATATTAATTATTATTTATATATATTAATATATTAATTATTATTATAATCTATTTATATTATACATAAAATTTAAAATTTTAATTATGCGTATTGGAGGATTCGAATTCATGATCTCCCACATGATAGACTATGTTTTGTACCACTACACCATATCACTAAATAATACTTATTTAAGGCTTACAATATATACATCCATTATTCAATCAGTTTTGAAAATCATTATTCAATATATACATTATGTTCATTTATAAAATTATATATATATATTTTCAGTATAAATATATATAATATGAATATGTATATTTTTTTATTGATTTTAACATGTGTTTCTTAAATTTTTATGAACCTATACTATATAAATCATGAATTTTTGATATTTATAAATATACAATAGATATTTTTATTACTTTTATTAATTTATTTATTAAACGGTTTAACCGATCGAACCATGGCCAGAAAAATATTTCAATGTTGAGGGTGTTTTTTGCTACTCTTCCCAAAATAGAACAAAAGAAAGGAAAGAAAAAGAAAGTAAAATATTTTGGCTCGGGCTATCTAACACCATTTCAATTTTGAGGTGGCCCGCCCAAAAGATTTTGATATTCTTTTAGTTTGTATCGATAACAACAATTGACAAATTTTTGTAACGAAAAATATATTTTTAATTTTTAAACACAAAATCAATTTTGAGGTGGCTCATTGGCCAATAAATTTTCTAAATTCTTTTAGTATGTATAGATAGTTTTAATTGTCGAATTTTTGTAACAAAAATTATATTTTTTAATTTAAAACAATTGACAATAATTAGACACAAAATGAGCTTAGTGGACTATTTTCAATTCGGATTGGCTAATTTTTTTTTTTTTGTGTTAAAATATTTTGGCTCTAATACTATATTAATTTTGAGGTGGCCCATTGGCCTTGAAAAATTCCATAATGGAGATTTGCTTCTATGGTTTGATTTTTTTTTTATTAATACGTATAAATAGAGTACAAGAGTATAGTACACCGTATTAAACTATTTTTCTAATAAAATTTAACGCGACTTTGTAAAACATATTCTCTAACAAATTATCATAATACTATATTTCTGTTCGGGTTGATCAGGCTAGACTGATTTATAGTAAAAAAATATTTTTGCCCTAACACTATTTCGGTATTGAGGTGGTCCGTTGGCCAACAAGTTTTTGATTTTTTTTTTTGGCTCCAATACTATTTCGATTTTAAGGTGGTCCGTTGACAAAAAGGTTTTAAAATGCTCTTATGTATTACAACATTTGACCCAAACTGAGATGAGGCGCTTACGGGTGTCAAGGATCAGCCATCCGCACTAGTCGCTGCCGAGGAGTTGGTGGACTTGAAGGCAGGTGACTCTTCCGAGCCCGAACATGGGGATGCAGGAAGTGCTAAGGACAAGGGGAAAGGTTGGAACAAGAAGGCTTTTAACGATTCAGCGCTGGTGGTGCGGCGAGTCATACTTCGTGGGCGGGGACAAGCTTCGTGGGTGCTTCATATGTGATGGAGACCACCAGATATGGGACTGTCCGAAGCGGAAGGCTAACATAGGGAGAAGTTGAATGGCTGTGATCGTTGAATCCGTGGATGAGGAGGCTTGGGTCAACACGATGCAGTATATTTCGGGTATGCAAGTGTTAGATAAGGGTCAAGACATGTCGAAAGTGGACCGTGTGGAGCCTGGGAAGGACATGGCGATGAAACAATCAAGTGTGAGCAGTGATGTGCTCACGTATGCAAAAGTCTTGGCGGGAGCTGCATCAAGCAACATACGTGGTGTGCCGGGAGAACTCGCTTATGGTGAGCGAGTTGTTGCTGAAAATGGATCGAAGACAAGAGGGTTATCCCACATGACGAGGACGTCTTCGAGTTTTGGTGGGGAGGTTTGTTAGACCCTTAAATCGGCGGATGCAGCAGGTGCGCCTAGCCACGGACGACTATATCCGATTTTGAGGCGGCCCGTTGGCCAATACTTTTTTGCATAAATCGGCGGATACATTAAGTGCGCGTAGCCACGGACGACTCATATTCGATTTTGAGGTGGCCTGTTGGCCAATATATTTTTGAAATTCTTTTAGTATGTATTGATAGCTATAATTGTCAAATGTTTGTAACAAAATGTATATTTTGAATTTGAACCACCTGAGAATATATTAGACACAAAATTGATTTTGAGGTGGCCCATTAGCCAATAAATTTTTGAAATTCTTTTAGTATGTATCGATAGATATAATTGTAAATTTTTTATAACAAAATGATAATCATTTTAACAAATTATCATAATACTACTATTTTAATAAATATACAATAAAATATTTATTATTCATGTGTAATAGATTAAAAAAAAAGTAGTAATATTATTTATTTTATTATTTTAGCTTTGCTGCTGGCCATTTAAATACAGCGCGGAGAGGGAAAACGAGAAATATTTAATTCTTTATATTCACTTTAATTTCTTTGTCATCAACAAAATGATGTACTTTGTGGCACATTAATTAGCAATGTACTATACCAGTTATTTTTTGTTAAATACAACGATGAAATGGAAGAAAATGCATGCACAAAGAACTATACATAAGTAATTAATCAATATTCATAATATTATTTCACGTAAATGAAAGAATTAGGACGAACAAGCTTTACATTTAGATATTCATTAATTATGTGGATGTCGCAATTAATTCACTATCGTCTCCGCGATTAACAGTCTACAAGATTTTGAAAAATCATTGCGAATTTGGAGAACAATTTTAAAGAAAAATTATTATTTCTCGTTTTCCCTCTCGTTTTCATGCACTTTTTAGTTTTTGCAATGTATCATTTCATTTTGTTCTTTGTACAAAAATCATGCAAATCGATATTCTAACGCAAGAATTCATGACAAAATTGGCGGAGGGAACTTTTCAAGAACACCCAATAATTTGCAGAGAAAAAAAAAATCCATTTTTTAATGTGCATATATATATGGTTATATATGTAAGTTGGTAACAAAATGATTGACTAATTTTATACAATTCTTTCCTTTCCTAATTGATTCTTGAAGACATTAAATACTACAAATCAGTAAAGGAAAATCTGGCGACCTACGTATTAGAAGGGCATCAATCTTGGAAATTAATGAGAGGAAATTGGGGGCACTAATTAATCGTGGACTAAGTAGGGTATTGGGTCCTATAAATTGACACATATTTCACTCATTTTTTTTTCATTCAAATTAAGCAAATTAAATCAAGAAAATAATGTCAAGTGTACACTCTCTCCTATTGCTTCTGGGGCTCTTGGCCCTTCTCAATACCCCATCTCTTGCTCTCAACTCAGAAAATGATCAAGTCCTAGAAGATGATGAGGGGTGGCTGTCGAATAATATCGATTCTACCGCCGTTCGCCACCGCCACCGCCACCACCACCCCCACCACCGCCACCATGCTCCTCCTCCTCACCATGTTCAACCACCGAGACACCATGGACACGTGGATGCTCCTGTTCCTGTTCCGGCTCCCGCTTCTCACCACCATGTTCATCCTCCAAAACACGGCCACCATGCTCCTCCTCCTCACCACCACCGCCGTCCTTATGCTCCTCCGCCTCACGGCCACTATTCTCATCCACCGAGAAGCCATGGAAATGTGCCGTCTCCGGCTCCGACTCCTCAACTCAATGACTACCCTTCGCCTCCTCCTTATTAATTCTTTCCCTGATGTTCCTTCGCCCAAGGAGATTTGAGAACCTCGTTATTTAATTAGTTAATCAATAATTCCTTTTCCTTGTAATAATAGCTTCATATAAATAAATGCTACTCTTTCATATTCGAGTTAATTACGTTCCGATCCGTGCATATTTATTTTCTTTTTTCTCCAATTATTTTAATGCATGGGAATGAATTTAGTTATTTAGATATCCGTTTGTATTTATTATTTGAAAGAAAAAATATACAGTCTAAAAGCATATTATAAGACATGAGCCTAGATCTAGTAACTTAGAACTTTACCCCCACAGGACTGCAGTTTTCACAGTTTTCAAAATGGATATGCACACAATTTTTAATTTTTATGACATTGAATTATGTAGTTAATACCTAAAAGTAGACATTTTGATATAACAAATTCAAATTATAGTCATTTTTTAGAAAAAAACAGAGCTAAAGTTATCCATTTTTGCTGTTAAATATCATACCCACCCAGCCACCCTTAACCCTTAATGAAATTGATTTAATAAAAAATAATAGTAAGTTATGTATTCTTTTCATTGTAATTTTTTCCCTTATTTGTGAACAATATGTAGGTAAATAAATATATATACAACTATGAAAATAATTTGATTTTCTGATTTTTAAATTGACATGTTTGGTTGGATTTTAATATTTAATTCAAGGAATGCAGAAATTCTTCAAAAATCATGTCAGTGCTGAAACACTCTGATGTAATGACACCTTAATACTATCTATCGTGTAATAGCATTTCCAATTTATATAGAGAACATTTAATTGGTGAAAGCCCACCCATTTGTAGGTCGGAATTGATTAATGTCATTTAATCAATCACACAAGTAAATAAGAAAATATCCATTCATATATAGCATTGAAACACTAGTTTAATAATAATAATAATAATAATAATAATAATAATAATAATAATAATGACAATACCGTTGTTGAAAAAAAAAGGATCTCATAATATAGATTTCATAACTAGTACCCCAAATATATATATATATATATATATATATATATATATATATATATATATATATATATTTTAATTTTCAACTAAACGCTTTTAGTAGCGTTGTGGTGGAGGAGCATGATAATGATGACTGCAAGGAGGAGGAGCATGGTGGTGGTGGTGGCCGCCGCCGTGTGGGGAAGGAGCGTGGTGGTGGTGATGGTGGCCTTGAGGAGAGGGAGCGCCATGGTGGTGGTGGTGGTGGTGGTTCTTGAGTAAATCATCAATACTCCAAAATAACTCCTCATCTTCATTAATTTCACTTTCACCATCTTCTAAGTTTCGAGCAAGAGATGATGGGGTCACGCTGAGAATCAATAGACCAAAGATCAATAAGAGAGAATATTTATATACCTCCGACATCTTCTTTTCTTTTTCTTTTCTTTTTCCACCCTTCTTGTAAAGAATTATGAGGCCAAATGCCATTTTATAGGGAATGCATGCGCAACGTACTAGATGGCATTAAAGTTTGTTGGTCAATTATGTACATTCAATATCTGGTCATATGGTACTATTTTAAATGTAGCATTTATTCAATTTCTTTTTCTTGGAAATGCTTTTATTCATTTTCTATTTGAGAAATGTTTTCTACATTCGTGGTACTGTTGTATTTTGGTAATTGAATTGTTGTACTATGACTTTTTCGCTTCGGTAGCCAATTCTGTAGAAATAGCATCGTTTCTTTATTTTATACTTTATATATATTCAAAAAACCAATCAATTTCGACATGACGGAAGGAGCACTATGTTTTATGGAGTACTACATTTTATTTCTCCAACAAACACCACATGTATACTCCATTAAGACCGTGAGCAATGTATAAATTGGAATATTCATTGGAAATTGTGTCAAATAAATTAATTCCTCCTCCAGATGTCCTTTAGATGTTCATTTCTCAAAAATTGAGGTATTCTTATTTAAAACATACATTATGATAAACTAAAATAAAAATATTGAAAAAAATAATTTAATCTTAATAAAAAATTACAGCCATCCATCACAGACCCACTATTTCAAACCTACTACACAAGTGGTCTTGGACTGCTGCGGTTCTTAATATTTTTAAAAACCTAGCCTAACCTAGGTGGTGAGCTATAGATGGGTTCATGTGGACTTAAGTTGACTCATGTTAGGGCATCCCCAACGTGCCGGGATAGGTCCGTCCTCCGTTGTGAGCGATCCCAAGACCGATCCTGGGCGCGTGTTGGGGCCGGCGAGAGCGGGGGGGATGGTGCGCTTCGGTAGTTATTCCCATATGCTGATGTCATTATGACGTCAGCTTCATATTTTTTTTATTTATTTTTTTTAAATCAATTTTTTAGAATTAAATATATATATATATATATATATATATATATATATATATATATATATATTAATGCTTAAAGGTAACAAAAAATCATGCTTAAATTTGTATAGAATTATGCTTAATACATAATTGTGCTTTTTAATATACAAATTTATTCTTAAATATAATTATGTTAATTTATTGTATCTTGTAATCATGCTTAAATCAATATCAACCATAGATCTAACGAAGATCAATGGTCCAGATCTATTTCTATTTCTCACCCCAGAACTTATTTGCAATTAGCCATTTGGAGTAGCAACGGCTACTTCCAAATCCCTCCTATAAATTCATCTTCATTTTTCTTCTTCTTCACCCCTCTTTATTCACATTCTTCCTCATATTTCTCTTTAAATTGTTGCAATTTTTACATCAAATTCAAGCAAAAAAAAAAAGGGGGATCCCATGGAGAACGAATTCAACGTTTGGTATGGAGATTATGCCGCCAACTACGGCCCGCCCCTGCCGCCGCCGCCGCCTCCAACAAATCCAGAGGATCCTCCGACTCCAACTCCGGGGCTCGGTTTTGGTGCATTTGCCAACTCCCCGGCTCCATTCATGGGATATTCCGGCAAAGGGTATCGACCATACTCTGCACCGGATAGTCAATGTTTTGGTCAATTCGGAACCCCTCTCACCAATTCTGGCGGAGCTCGCTTTGCAACACAAGACTTGGAGTCCATGAATGTCGCCGCCTCCTTTGAGAGTGTCTCCAATGTTCCTGCCTCGTCACCGTCGAAAGGAAAGGGGAAGGCAAAAGCGAAAGCAAAGCCGAAGGGGAAGGCCGACGAAGATGACACCGACGACACTCCGACAAATAGGCTGCCTACCTCATACTCTCCCGAAGAAATGGCAGTTGTGGCATGGTGTTGGTCGGCCGTGTCTCAAGACTCGAGGAATGGAAGAGACCAAACGACACTTCAATTTTGGAAGCAAATCGAGGAACTTTACAATCAAAAAAAGCCAGAGGGTGCGATCGACAAGGATCACGTTCAACTCAAATCGCATTTCGGAAGAGCGCAAGCAAAAGTCCAACAATTCAATGGCTACTACATTCAAGTGTCGAGGGAATGGCCAAGCGGATCGTCTGGCGAGGATATATACGACGCTTGTTCTTAAGGAGTCTTGGAAGATCTTGCACGAGCTTCCCATATTTCAAGGTGTCGGCTCAAAGGATGACACGAGTGGCTCTTATAAGCGACAAAAGGGCCTTGATGGGTTGTCCAACTCAAGTCAATCCGAGGATGATGGCGGTTTCTATAGTCATGACCGGCCGATTGGGCAGAAGCAAGCAAAGAACCAAGCAAAGCGACGGGAAGTGCTCAACTAGAAGGCGTCCCTGAGGAAATGAGTGTCAATCTAGTCCAAACAACGACCGCAACAAATCAACAATTCATCGAGTGGGCAAAGGCTAAAGCTCAGTTGACACGTTCAAAAGCGATAAGAAATTATCAGAAGGCGATGGCGACAGATACGAGCAGAATGATGCCGAAGCAATTGGAGGAATGTTCTTGAGCTCTTGGCGGAATTGAAGAGCTTGATTTGAAATTAGATGTTTTTTTTAAATTTAGATGTTTTTTAAATTTTATGTAATGTCTAGTATTTGAATTCAATAAATAAAATTAGTTTTAAATATTTTAGAGTTAAATCGAAAACGAAACCAAAATCAAAATATAAATTGAAATAAAAAAGATTTAAAAATAAATAATAAGAATAAAAAATAAAAAAAAATTGAAGAGATCCCAAGAGAGATCTCGTGCACTGGGGCAACTTTTGAATATGAGATCTCTCCCACCGGAAAGTGAGAGAAATCCCACAATTTATGATCTACATTGTGGATGCCCTTAGATCCGATAAAGATTTTTGTGAGGAGAACATACCAAAACTCGTGCGACTTATGAGCCAAAATATGTTGGGCTAATTTCTTTACATCCATATGTCAATAAAATGTTTGTAATTTTAATAATGTTTAATTATATTTAGATTGGAATATCCGTGTGAACGGCGGCGGATGGGATCGTTTGTCCCCATTACACGATGATCGTTGTCCCATTACGGTGTACCAACTGTATATCATAATCGAAGATTTTTTTAAAATATTTTCTCAATTTCGATGTAATATGATATAGTCTAATATTATACTAATTAATAATGTGTTCATTAATTCAATTAGAGTATATAATTATTTTTTAGTATTTTATTTTTATTTTTTAACTATTAAAATTGAAATTAGATATACTAAAAAAATAAATAATAAATCATAATTCGATTGGTGAACCCTAATCAATTAATATAAAATTAAATTAATTGAATCATAATATCGAAAAATTAAATTAAGAAAAATTAATTTTGGAATACGATAGGTACACTGTAATAGAGATAGGAGATCACATGTGGAACCACGGTCTTATAAATACTTTTAGAAAAAAACCTAGCTAAAGTTATCCATTTTTGCTGTTAAATATCATACCCACCAAGCCAACCTTAACCCTTAATGAAATTGATTTAATAAAAAAATAATAATAAGTTATGTATTCTTTTCATTGTATTTTTTCCCTTATTTGTGAACAATATTTAGGTGAATAAATGTACAACTCTGAAAATAATTTGATTCCTGATTTTTAAATTGACATGTTTGGTTGGCTTTTAATATTTAATTCAAGGAATGCAGAAATTCTTCAAAAATCATGTCAGTGCTGAAACACTCTGATGTAATGACACCTTAATACTATCTATTGTGTAATAGCATTTCCAATTTATATAGAGAACATTTAATTGGTGAAAACCCACCCATTTGTAGGTCGGAATTGATTAATGTCATTTAATCAATCACACAAGTAAATAAGAAAATATCCATTCATATATAGCATCGAAACACTAGTTTAATAATAATAATAATAATAATAATAAATGACAATACCGTTGAAAAAAAGGACCTCATAATATAGATTTCATAACTAGTACCCCAATTTAATTTAATTTAATTTTATTTTATTTTATTTTATTTTTTTTCAACTAAACGCTTTTAGTAGCGTTGTGGTGGAGGAGCATGATAGTGATGACTGCAAGGAGGAGGAGCATGGTGGTGGTGGTGGTGGCCGCCGCCGTGTGGGGAAGGAGCGTGGTGGTGGTAATGGTGGCCTTGAGGAGAGGGAGCGCCATGGTGGTGGTGGTGGTTCTTGAGTAAATCATCAATACTCCAAAATAACTCCTCATCTTCATTAATTTCACTTGCATCTAAGTTAGAAGATGCATCATTATCTTCTAAGTTTCGAGCAAAAGATGATGGGGTCACGCTCAGAATCAATAGACCAAATATCAATAAGAGAGAATATTTATATACCTCCGACATTTTCTTTAATTTAATTTTCTTTTTCTTTTCCCACTCTTGTGAAAAATCATGATGCCAAATGCCATTTTATAGGGAATGGCCGAATGAACAACTAGATGGCATTAAAGTTTGTTGGTCAATTATGTACATTCAATATATTCGATAATTTGAGAAGAAATTTTGAGAGAATTTTGGAGAGAAAATTAAGCTACTTTCTTCATTTCTGCAAATAAGTTTCCGTACATGCAAGGCTCACGTAGCCTGTATTTAAAGAGAAGAAAGAAACTACCCTAATTACCAACTTGCCACAGCGAGCCACGTGGCATACAACCAGCGAAAGAAAACTAATAAAAACGTAATAACCTGAAAACACAACTATTACTTATCCTCTACTTAAAACTAATAAAAACGTAATAACCTGAAAACACAACTATTACTTATCCTCTACTTCTTCCTCTTTTCTTCCTGGTGCGCACCTATCTCCTTCTCTCCTCCATTGAAGGACATCAGTTTATACTCCCCCTCAAGATGGTCATGGATATTACACATACCCATCTTGCCTAATATGCGACGAAAAACCGGAGCTGTCAACGGTTTTGTAAGGACATCAGCTAACTGCAGACTACCCTTGATGTGTAGAGGTTTGATCAAACCTCGAACATACCTCTCACGGATGAAGTGACAATCGATTTCTATGTGTTTGGTACGCTCGTGAAATACAGGATTTGAAGTGATATACACAACCGCCTTATTATCACAAAAGAGAGGAATGGCTTTACTTCGAGGAATTCCAAACTCATGAAGAAGCATGTCAATCCATGAAATCTCACAAGATGCTTGTGCCATTGCACGATATTCAGCCTCTGCTGAAGACCATGAAACCACTCACTGCTTCTTTGAACGCCAGGAGATGAGTGAAGTCCCCAAGAACAAGCAGAAACCTGACGTGGAGCGGCGAGAGTCTGAGCATGCTCCATAATCGGCATCAGCAAAGATACTAGGCTCAAGTGTAGATGATGCAGAGAAGTAGAGACCCAGTCCTATGCTCCCTTTTAGATAACGAAGTATGCAATGTGCAGCCGTCAAATGATGCGCACATGGTTGAGCCAGAAACTGACTTAATCTGTGAACTGAGTAGGTGATGTCAGGTCTAGTGAGGCATAAGTACAAAAGCCTACCAATGAGGCGAGGATAGACTTTTGCCACTGGAAGAGGGGAAGATCCCTCTTGTTGAATATGTGTGTTTGCATCCATGGGAGTAGAAGCTGGCTTGCACCTAGTGAGTCCAGAATCTTGAAGTAAATCCAAGATATACTTCCTTTGGCAGACTGTGATTCCCTGTGGATTTTGAGCAATCTCAAGACCCAAATAGTATTTGGGTTTTCCCAAGTCCTTGAACCTAAAATGATGACCAAGATACTCCTTGAACTGAGTAACAATAGCTGTGTTAGAGCTAGCAAGAAGAATATCATCCACATAAATTATCACTCCTAGGTAAGTTCCATCTTTATTCATGTGAAAATAAGAATGATCTGCAGCTGACTGAACTAAACCAAAACCAGTCAACACCTCTGTGAATTTCAAGAACCATTGTCTAGAAGCTTGCTTAAGTCCATATAGGGACTTATGCAACTTGCAGACATAACCTGCCTGCTCCCCCTTAACTTCAAGCCCCTTTGGCCATTTCATGTAAATGTCTTCTGCTAAATCTCCATAGAGAAATGCATTATTTATGTCTAAGTGTGAGACATGATACCGTTTTACTGCTGAAACTGCCAACATCATCTTGACTGAAACTAATTTTGCAACTGGGGAAAATGTATCTAGATAATCAACTCCTTCCTGTTGTGTATACCCTTTTGCAACAAGTCTGACCTTGTATCTTTCAATAGTGCCATCAGATAAGAACTTGGTCTTGTATACCCATTTACAACCTATGGCAGTCTTACCAGAAGGTAAGGGAACTATGCTCCATGTGTGATTATGTTTTAAAGCATCCAGTTCAGCTCTCATAGCATCTCTCCACTCCTGATATGCAGAAGCCTGAGCGTATGTTGATGGTTCAGGTACAATAGTGATGGAGGAAATGAAAGCTGAATAAGAAGGTGAGAGATTGGCAAGGCTAAGAAAAGAAGATAAGGATAGAGACAATTGGACTGGACTGCACCACAGATGTAGTCACTGAGATGTGGAGGTGGTTTGACTTGCCTTCCTGAAGATGTAGTGGGAAAAGACACAGTAGGTAGTGATGGTTGGACTGGTGGTGGTGATGTGTAGATATGTGAAGAAGGTGGAAGCAGAAGTTGGAGGAAAATCAGAAGGAGCGGATGGACTGTGGACAGGAAAGGGAACTGAAGAAGTATCAGACTTATTGGAAAAGAAAGGAAATACTTCTTCATGGAAAACTACATCTCTACTAATGAAGATCTTATTGGTGTTGAGATCTAGGAGTTTGTAACCTTTGTAACCTGTGGGATATCCTAGGAAAGCACATTTGACAGCCCTAGGAGAAAATTTATGTCTGTTTCTATTCAATGTAGAGGCAAAACACAGGCATCCAAAAGTGCGGAGGTGTGTATACTGAGGTGGTTTCTTGAAAAGAACTTGGAAAGGTGTGAGATTGTAGAGTTCAGGAACAGTAGAAGGTGTTCTGTTAATGAGGTATGAAGCTGTGAGTATGCAATCCCCCCAATAACTTATAGGTATGTGTGACTGAAAATATAAACTCCTAGCAACATTCAAGAGGTGTTGATGTTTCCTTTCTACTCGAGCATTTTGCTGTGGTCTCTCTACACAAGAATGATGAACTATAGTACCAAACTTAGAGTAGAGATGTGGAAGATGGAACTCAGTTCCATTATCAGTCCTAATGGTTTTTATAGGCTATTCCAAACTGAGTGAGAACTTGCTGGAAAAACTGAGAAAGAACTTGACCTACTTCATTTTTCTGTGTTAAGAGATAAGTCCAAACAAATCTTGAGTTATCATCCACTATGGTTAAGAAGTATTTCTGACCAAGATGTGTAGCAGGTGTGAAAGGACCCCATAAATCACAATGTATAAGATCAAAAACTGAAGTTGCAATATTGAGAGAATTAGGAAAAGAAAGCCTCTTCTGTTTAGCAGAGGACACACTTCACAGATTTTTTGTTTTACATTTTTAAGAGAAAGAGTAGATGACAACAACTTAAGCTTCTTAGCTCCTAAATGGCCTAATCTAGAGTGGCAAACATCTGCACTAACTACAGATGAAACACTTGTGGAAGGAAGAGCTGATTGGACTGCTTCAAGCACATACAAGTTTCCAATTCTTCTACCCATCCCAATCAACATTTCCTTGGAAGCATCCTGGATAAGACATGTATCATGAGTGAAGGTGACTTGACAGTTATTGGAAGAAGTTAAACTACTAATGGAGATCAAATTATATGAGAAACTTGGAACGAAAAGGACTGAATTCAAGGTTAAAGTGGGAGTGAGTTTCACAGAACCTATGCCAGAAATGGGAACTTGCTGACTATTTAGAAGAGTAACAAAGGCATTGACTAGTTTAGTTGAGGAAGAGAAAGCTGAAGATGAGCAACACACATGATGTGTGGCTCCTGTGTCTATTAACCATAAAGGCTGAGAGTGTGAAAAAATAGCTACAAAGGAAGTAAGAGAGAACATACCACTGAAAGAAGCATTAAAATCAAAGGAACCAGTTGAAGAGTTTGTGAGGGCACTCTCAGCAGTGATAGCCTGACCCTGAATTTGAGACTGGAGGTATGTAAGAAGCTGCTGACACTGTTCTGCAGATAAAGTGTTAGGAGTAGGAGTAGTAGGAAGAGAATGATTAGATTGATGAACATGAGAACCATCACTATTGAGCTGAGCTCCAACATTGTGCACTGATTTCTGCATATTTGAAGAGGATTCTCCACTGTAATTGTTCATTCCCCGGCCTCTACCTCTGCCAAAACCTGGGGGATATCCATGAAGTTGGTAGCATTTATCTACTGTATGATTGGTGCGCTGACAATGTGTGCAATAAAGTTTATCTTTTCCACCCCTGCTTTGAAAACTTTGAGCTGCATTTATGAAACTAGGACTCTCACTCACTGGTGCAATGACAGTACTAGGTGGTAATCCAATATTTTTCTGCCTCTCTTCTTGTAGTACAAGAGAAAATATCTTAGAAATGGATGGAAAAGGATCCAAGCTGAGCAAATGTGACCTAAGTGCAACATACGAATCACTCAGTCCCATCAAAAAATGCACGGCAAAATCGCGCTGCTGGTGTTCTCTCCATTTCTGAGAGCTTCCACACCTACAGGCATTACACTCACACCAGCACTTTGGCTCATAATCTAGGAATTCATCCCAAACAGCACGTAGATCAGTGTAGTATGTGTTAATATCTGAAGAACCTGGCTCTGATACCATATTCGATAATTTGAGAAGAAATTTTGAGAGAATTTTGGAGAGAAAATTAAGCTACTTTCTTCATTTCTGCAAATGAGTTTCCGTACATGCAAGGCTCACATAGCCTGTATTTAAAGAGAAGAAAGAAACTACCCTAATTACCAACTTGCCACAGCTAGCCACGTGGCATACAACCAGCGAAAGAAAACTAATAAAAACATAATAACCTGAAAACACAACTATTACTTATCCTCTACTTCTTCCTCTTTTCTTCCTGGTTCACACCTATCTCCTTCTCTCCTCCATGGAAGGACATCAGTTTATACAATATCTGGTCATATGGTATATTTTTAAATATGGGGAATCTACCATTTATTATATTCAATTTCTTTTTCTTGGAAATGCTTTTTTTTCATTTTCTATTTGAGAAATATTTTCTACATTCGTGGTACTATTTTGGTAATTGAATTATTGTACTATGACTTTTTCGCTCCGTTGGCCACTTCTGGAAAAGAAAAAAAAAAAAAATCTAAAGGCGCTAGCTAATTAATGAATCAGTGCCATCTCTCTCTCTTAAATTTTTTATAGGTATGTTTTTACATTTTATTACTCCGTCATTGGAATTTTCCAGGAACATTTGATCATGATTAACTTTGTATCCGTCTCTTCAACTCTTTAATCCTATTTCCACTCATTTGCTCCCAACTCCTGTTAATTCCTCCTCCCAATGTCCTTTAAATGTTCATTTCTCAAAAATTGAGGTATTCTTGTTTTAAATATTTTCACAAACTAAAATAAAAATATTGAGAAAGAAAATAATTTAATCATAATAAAATTACAATAAGTCATCATAGACCCACCACTTCAAACCGACTCAGGCCCAGTTCAAACCTAACTCGGACCCACTGGCCTAGGTGGTCATGGGCTGTGCTAGCCTAAATAGAAGTGGGCTCACACAAACATGGGCCGAGCCGGGTTGGCCCAATCCAACTGACAACTATAATTTAAGCCTGCCTCATATCCCATAATTATTATTATCATTATTATTTTTGTGGGGAGAACAAACAAGTACTATACGTATGCAATAACAACAATTAATGTACATGGCAATCATTTGGTTTACTCTGATTACTTTTATGATCATTTTGATTAGAAATACAAAAGCTCATGCCAAACCATATGAGACATATTCATATGTTGGTCAATTTTTTTTTTTTACATCCCTGTGAATGGAATGTTTGTAATTTTAATATTGTTTGATTATATTTAGATTGGAATATCCATGTGAACGACGGCGGATATGATCTTCTGTCGCCATTACAGTGTACCAATTGTGTATCAAAGTCGAATTTTCTTAATTTTTTTTCATAATTTAGATGTAAAATATTATACTTAGTCTAATATTATACTTAGTAAATAACGATATATGGTCATTATTTCAATTAGAGTATATATTTATTTTTTAGCATTTTTCTTATTTTTAGACTATTAAAATTAATATTAAATAAATAGTAAATAATAAATCCTAATTGTATTGGTGAAAACTAGTTAATTAGTGTAAAATTAGATTGAATCATAATATAAAAAAAAAAAATTGAAAAAAAAATTAATAAAATAAATCTAATTTAGTACAGTTGGTACATTAATTGTAATGGAGATAGAAAATCTCAAGTGGTCTCATAAAATACTTTTGGATCCATAAAACGTCCTATTTTTTTTCACTATAATGCGTTCTTATACAACTTTATACCAACTAAGCAGACTTTGTTCATTATATATATTATATGCCTGTATTAGGGAAGATGAAATAATACTTATAAAATTGATGGGCATGCATTCCAATAATTCTTTATTGCTTATTAATAATAATCAATCATTTCATTATATCGCATAGGTATGAAACTAATACAGTAGAGCAGAATTAATGACCATTCTAGCTACTTCATAAACTGATGATACGCCTTTAAAAGCTTTCTGCAGGTGGAGGAGCATGGTGGTGGTGCGGCTTAGGTGGATAAGCATGGTGGTGAGGGTGTGGCGGAGAAGCGTGGTGGTGGTGGGGGTGAGGTGGAGAAGCATGGTGGTGGTGAGGGTGTGGTGGAAGAGCATGTCGGTGGTGAGGTTTCGCACTGCCGTGGCTGTGAGGGGGATGAGCATGATGATTGATCGATCTTATTTCTGCAAGGTAATGAATGCAAGAAAACTGGGATTTAATGAATACGAAAGGTGACACAAAGGATTTACGTGGTTCGATCTATTGTGATAGATCTACGTCCACGGAGCGAAAGTGTGTATGGATTTTATTGAGAGTATGCGTATAGTTTGTACAAAGATTGTTCTCCTCTTTCAATCTATTCTCAACCCCTATTTATAGGTATTTACATATGTAACCCGACTAGGATTACAAGTCTTTTCCTATTAGGACTCTTTGGCTTGATCTCCTCCTTTTTTGGATAAACATCGAGCTTCTATATCTCTTGGAGCTTGAATTGTGGTCGATGTAGGAGTTGCCTTTGTGTAGAAGTCTCTTTGAAGTAGGTTGTAGTTGACTGGGCCGAAATGCGTAGGGCTCTAATTTGGCCGAGCTGCGTTGGCCAAGCTTAACTGTCGGGGCCCAATTATATTGGCTCGATGCTTGGGCTTAGTAGCTAGGCCATATCCTATCACATCCCCCCCCCCCCCAAAAAAAAGATATAGAAGTGAGGGTGTGACTCGGGGTAGAAAGTTGAAGTAGGAGTAGTGAAAGTGCATTGCCCCTTCTGAAATTAGATTTCGACGAAGTCGGAATGCGTACCACCTCGTTTGGATGAGGTCGAATTAAATTCGCATTGCCCCTTCGGAAATTAGATTTCAACGAAGTCGGAATGCGTACCGCCTCGTTTGGATGAGGTCGAATTAAATTCGCATTGCCCCTTCGGAAATTAGATTTTGACGAAGTCGGAATGCGTAGCGCCTCATTTGGACGAGGTCAATTTTGTACTGTCTCGTTTAATTACGAGGTAAGTAAATAGTGGAGTGAAGTGGCTTAGCGTTAGTCAGCATTGCGGGTGATGTCGAACACGTGATGTGTCAGTTACCTTAAATGCGCCGTTTGGGGTCCCGATAAAGTAGGCACGTGCGTATCGTGGAGGGGATGCGAAAAGGCGGAAAGTTGATAAAACTTCTTTCATACGCCAAAATTAGTCATTTTCGAAATTTGGAACCCTAAAAACTTGGCGATTCACCTTCAACCTTCACGATTTGCAGCATTGCCGGTGTTGTTGTGCTAGAATCCAGTGATTTTTTTTTCTCGCCACAGTCTTCCAGCGCTTGAAAAGTAAGTTTTCATGGCTTCCTCTTCTTTTATTCGTGAATTGAGCGGTAGTGATAGTCGGGATTCTGGTGAAAGGTCCATGTCGCTGCCGGTATCCCATCCGCCGGAACATATAGATGTAGATGTATATACCGTAGAGTCGGACATTCCTTCGAAGTGTAGGGTAGTGTTTGCTTCTCCCATTGATTCAGTCGGAACAGTGTTGAAGTTTTCTTCAACCCTAGATTTATCCGCAATTTTGAAAATTACAAAAAATTATTTATTTCCCAACTCGGTAGAGATTGTAGTTCCTCGGCCGGAGGATAGGGCATCATATCCTCCGATTGGATTCGTAACTATCTACGAAGATTGTTTAAACAACGGTCTTCGTCTTCCCCTTCCCTCTGTTTTCGCCGATCTCCTTCGGAAGTTCAGCATTCCCTTAGCTCAAATAATGCCGAACTCGTTTAGGCAGTTCACGGGTTTAGGCATACTTAGTAGTCGTCACGGGGTCAGTCTGTCAGTAGAGCTGATCCTGAAATATTTTCAATTTAATTCATTCAAATGGTGTACTACTTGACACCCCGTCTTGACTTTAGAGTCAAGACGAAGTCAATGATCCCGAACTGGCAGTCTAAGTTCTTCTTCTGCCGGTTCGGTGAGGTCCCATATTTCATGTGGAATGTGGGTAAGCTGAGGAACCAAGGCACCGAAGAGAAGTTCGGTGTGCTTGAGGAAGTGTTAACGAGCCTCGTCGAGGAAGAGTTCACCGAGGCTGATCTTGCGAGGGCGGGGCTGAGCCCTTATGATCCAGACTCCATGGTTGAGCCGGTGAAGGGTGAGGCTCCACTTGGTCCGTTTTTATCCTGTGTTATGTTTTTCATGTCATTGTGATAAGGCTGATACTGTGTTTCTTTGCAGTGAAACTACTCGGTCTGAAGAGGACAAGGTCCAGCTCTACTGAGAAGCTGACGTCCGAGGCTTCATCGGAGTGAACAGAGAGCGGACTAGGCTCATCACCCATGGGGTCCTATCCGGAGAGACCCCTTGTTTGTAAAAAGAAACTACAGAAGTTGGCTGTTGCCACTTCAATCGAAGAGGAGGATTGCACTGTCACTACAGTCCGGTCGTCTGGCGGTGTAGGTGGCCAGGGTTTTGGAGAACTGGTGAATCGGCGTCAGCCATTCCTCGAGGTAGTATCGTACCTTCATCTGTACTTCGGCATCTCCTTTATTTTTTGCTAATATGAACATTTGGTGATGTAGGGTGCCGAGGATATGGCGACGAGGCTGATCGATCTGGCCTCGGAATTGAGCGGGTTCCTAACCACGGGGGTTGACTGCTACAACGAGGTGGCCCGGATCCATCGTGACTTGGAAAATGAGAAGGGCGGCCTCGCTAACCGATTAGCGGTGGCCAAAAAAAAATTGGCGGTGGAGCGGGCTGCTACCGAGGCGGCGAAGACGGAGGCGGCCTCGTGGAGGGCCGAGGCAGAGGCAGCAAGGCGGCGGGAAGCTGAAATGGTTGCCGGGCAGGGGCCGCTGCTTCGGGCGTATACAGAGAGTCTTTTCCGGTCCGAGAAGTTCTCAGAGCTTGCCGGGCAGGTGGCCTCTGTCCTGAACGCTCGTGCTGTTAGTGACACCATCGACAACATTGCTGCTGATATTCCGGACTTGGATAAATCCAAGTACGGTTATCAGGAGATGTCGGATGAGGCCGTGCACTGCAAGTATGCCGAGGCCTTATTGAAGGGCATCCAAGTTATCCCTCGACTGGATAGCTTGGCCTCGGCATCCACTGTTCTGACCGCCGAGGTGGTGGAAAATTGCCCGGTCGACTGGGATGATGAGCTGGAGGAGTTGATCGCTGGCCTCAGCCGCACTGGGGAGACCGAGGCGGAGGATGCTGGCCACAAAGAAGTGGAAGCTGAGGAGAATGAGGAGGCCAAAGTCAGGGGTGAGGGTGAAACTGCTCCGGCTACTGTCGGGGCTTCTCATGAGGATGAAGTGAATGCCGGAGTGATCAGTTGATCACATCCTTGTATATATATATATATATATATATATATTTTTTTTGTGTAGGGCACTTGTACTACGGCATCATTAGGATGTCGTTTCACCTCTACCCTAGTGGCTATAAAACCTCAAGTTTTAATTGAAATTATTTTATGTTTATGTAGTCTTCTTCTTCTCCGGAACTTTTCGATGCATCTCCGTATATAGCTCAAATCAATAACTTACAGCGAGCTCTTGAAGCTAAGAATGTCGAAGTCCTTCATTGGAAAGACTAAGCTGGCCATATCCAGGATGAAGCCGACATGAGACTTAGAGCCGCTCAAATCAGGAATGACGAGCTTCAAGCTCGGCTCTTGGAGCTGGGAGATAAGTTTGATGCCGCGAAGGAAGAAGCTGATAGGATCGCCGAGGAGCACGCTGAGTACGAGGCCATTGTCCGCCGAAACGGCGGGAAAACCATTGCTGAAGTGGACGCAAAGGTGACAGAGGTCGCAGCCCGGTGCCAGGATTACCAAGAAAGATACGGGGTGGACTCCTGGCAGCTCCGAGATCAGATGGTCGAGCTGAAACGAGTAGCCGGCATGTACGAAGTGATCTTAGCTTGGCGTCCGAAGTTGGCTACTCGGTTGGCAAATAATGCTTGTCCTTCAAGTTCGTCTACTGCCGCCGGTCCCTCGAGTTTGTCCACTTCCACGAGTCGATCGAATATGAGATTCATGCGCCACTCGAAGGAGTTTTATGAACAAGAACAACAATTGTTGGCTCAACGAGGACGAGGTCGGAGCCTTCAATCGGGTAGGGGTAGGAGTCAAGGATGAGGTGGTGGTGAATGAGGTCGAGGCAGCTTCAATATAGATGAAGTTTTAAATTTTAACTCTGACGGTGATTTTCCCACAAGATGGCTTAGTTTTAGCAAACCCAAGCCTTCGAGTTTGTCTTGATCACCATGTAATTGTACTTTTCCATTTTTGAAATAAAACAGATTTTTTTTGTACTTGTATTAGCCTTTTACCTTATTTTTAACATAGGTATATTTCTTTGTTTTAAACAAAGGTAGGCCATAATGAGCATTACCTCGTCATGAGACGAGGTTTAGGGTTTGAATAGCACGACTTCGTCAAAGACAAAGTTTAGGCTTTAATTAGCATGACCTCAGCTTCAGACGAGGTTTAGGCTTTGAATAGCACGACTTCGTCAAAGACAAAGTTTAGGCTTTGAATAGCATGACTTTGTCAAAGACGAAGTTTAGGCTTTAATTAGCACGATCTCGGCTTCAGATGAGGTTTAAGCTTTGAATAGTACGACTTCGTCAAAGATGAAGTTTAGGCTTTGAATAGCACGACTTCATCAAAGATAAAGTTTAGGCTTTAATTAGCACAACCTCGGCTTCAGACGAGGTTTAGGCTCTTCTCCGTTTAAACAAATGCCGTATCTTTGTTTTTAACTGAGGTGGTGCCTTCTCGTTTTAAACAAAAGTAGTTCTTCCTAGCTTTTAACAAAGGTGGTGCCTTCGTTTTAAACCGAGGCAGTTTGTACTTCTATTTTTAACAAGGTTAGGTTGGTACACGCGTTTGGAATTTACCCCAAATATAGAGTTTATTAAGTTACCCTCGTCAGGGTTTTAGAATAAAACATCAAAATACTATATATAAGTAGGAGAGAGAGACATGTAGGATATGATATGCAAGAACTTAAACGAATAATAAAGGAAAAAAATAAAATTTTATTGATAAAAAACTAAAGTTTAAAAAAAGAAAACAGCTGACAAGACGATTTGACTCTTGATTAACACATATTTTATGTGCATGTTGAGTGTGCTTTGAGTGTGTTTAAGTCTCGATTCATGTGCTCAAAGGGTAGAAATGCTAGGGTTTCTTAACTTGTAGCATACTTTATATTTTTCTCGTTTTTCCTGGTTTTCGATCCAATTTTGTAAGAATTTGAAAGAGCATTCAAGTAGCTAAGGATCGAGGGCTGGAAACGAGGAAGAATCGATCTCTATTAGAGTGAAACTTGTGTTTAAAATGTGGAATTTCAAGTTCTATAGTTAGAGTTTCACTAGTTTGATTTCATTTATGTTTTCCTCGTTCTCTCGAGTCTCTTTATGCTTTTTGCAGGAATAATGGAGAACTTACTTGGCCAAATTAATCATTCCATGACGAAGAGGAGCTCGTTAGGAAGCCATAGCAAAAAGCGGATCGAGAATCGGAGTTCGGACGAGAGAGAACGAGTGAAAACGGTGAAGTCGCGCAAGAGAAGAAAAACCGGCGGGTTGGCCGGCGGTTTGTCAAACCGCTAGGAACCAACATCAAACCGCCGGTTCACCACCTCCTTTGGCAGCATAGACGGCGGTCTGGCCGGCGGTTTGCCAGACCGCCGGTTCCCCTTCCCACAGACCGCCGGTCAAGCGCCTTCTTCACTAATGGGCGAGTTTGGCTCGCCCAAACTCGTCCCGGTTCGTCCCGTTTCACTCCGATTCGACCCAAACTCAATTTGTGATGTATTTAACCCCGAAATTCACCCATTTGGAGATGTAGAACATATTTTTATTCTCCCAAGAACCCTAGAACATTTTCCCTTTTCCCTTTTTAGTATTTTAAAGATTGTTGAAGCTACATTGGTTGGATTTGCAATTGGAGACCATCTTCTTCTTCCTTATTGAATTCTCTTTCTTTTAAGCATGATTTCAATTACTTTTTATGGTTTATTTTCCTTAATTATGTCTAGCTAGTTCTCTTTATAATTTTAATTATATGTAGATTAGGATTAAGTGATTGAGTTTAGGTTTTAATTGTGAATTTACCTTCTAATTTCATGTTCATCTCTCTTGGGGCTATGTTTTATTATGTAATTGTGATTGATCACCATAGTTGCATACCAAGTGTTTGATCTAATGCTTAGGAGGCTTAGATTAGATGCTAGGATCAAGAGATTTGCATGCTAGAGTATAGTAGGGTTAAGGAACTCCATGAGCTATTGGGAGTTAATGAATTGCTTGATGTCTTAGTCGGAATTAGGCCTTTCATTAATCTACTTGTCTTCATTGCAATGAGAATTGAGTGAACCATAGTTAGGAGGTTTCCCACATGAAATTGGATTAAATTGGTTAATTCTAGTTAGAGTTCTAATCACACATCACTTGAGCCTAATCGAAGTATAATTGGAATCACGCTTACTTTCTATTGATTTTATATCCTTTGCTTATTTGTTGCTTGTCTATTTAAGTTTTAAGTTGATAATTATTGTTTGGTGTCATTAGTTAATCAAAAACACAAAAACATGCTTGTTGGTAGTTTGAATAGTAGGTTTAGTAGCTAGGTTACTACTTGAGACTTGAGCGTCCTTGCATTCCTTGTGGTTCGACCCGGTTATACTATAATCGGTTATTATTGCTCTCTACCCTCACACCTAAAGTGAGGGTGGACCAACTCTTGACACCTATGACTTTAAATGAACTGATCTTGGACATTACTCTCCTCCACTTATACAAAGTATTTCTTTAAATGAGTAATGTGCCATGTGCGGGGTAAGGGCTCACCGGATAAATGGGCGAGCTTGTACGACCCTTTGCCGAGGACTTCTTCAACTCGGTACGGTCCTTCCCATGTGGCTTCAAGCTTGCCAAGCCTTTCTGCTTTACTGACCTCATTGTTCCAAAGTACGAGGTCACCTGCTTGGAATTGTTGGTACTTCACTCTTTGATTGTAATACCTGAGCTACTTATTGCTTGTACTTGGCTTCTCTTATGTAGGCGAGCTCTCGTTTCTCTTCCAACAGATCCAGTTCGGTTCGGAGGTCTTCCTCATTGACTTCGGATGTAAAGTTGAGAGTACGCGGGCTCGGCAGGCCGATCTCTACCGGGATCACTGCTTCGGTTCCATACACCAAACTATAAGGTGTTTCGCCGTTCGAGGTCCGGGGAGTTATTCGGTACGACCATAGGACTTGGGGTAAATTTGCTACCCAATCTCCTTTGGCTTTGTCGAGGCAGGTCTTGAGTCCCTTGGCGATCGTTCTGTTCGTAACTTCAGTTTGGCCGTTCGCTTGAGGATGAGCTACCGAAGTCAACTTTTGGTGAATGTGAAGCCCTTCACACCATTCTCTGAATGTCCAATCGGTAAATTGCGTTCTGTTATCCGAAATGAGGATGCGAGGTACACCGAAGCGGCAAACCACATTCTTCCATACGAAGTTGAGGGCGTTCTTGCTTGTAATCATTGCCAATGGTTCAGCTTCAACCCACTTAGTGAAGTAGTCGATGGCTACGATGAGGAACTGGAGCTGTCTGGGAGCTTTATCAAACGGTCCGACGATGTCAATTCCCCATTGCACGAACGGCCACGGACTTTGCATGCTTACAAGGTCGGTTTGAGGTAATCTCGGCACCATCCCATGGATTTGACATTTGGGCACTTTTACCAATTCGACTGCGTCTTGGAACGTGAAGTCAATCGAATAAATTCGACGAAGTCAGTCGTGTACCGCCTCATTTGGACGGGGCAACAGACTTTTCTTCGACCTCGTCTTAACGAGGCGGTACACGATTGACTTTGTCAAATTTATTTTTCGACGGGGCAACGGACTTTTCTTCGACCTCATCTTAACGAGGCGGTACACGATTGACTTCGTTGAATTTATTTTTCAACGGGGCAACGTACTTTCTTTGATCTCATCTTAAACGAGGCGGTACATGATTGACTTCATCGAATTTATTTTTCAACGGGGGCAACGGACTTTTCTTCGACCTCATCTTAACGAGACGGTACACGATTGACTTCGTCGAATTTATTTTTTGACGGAGCAATGTACTTTTCTTCAACCTCGTCTTAACGAGGCAGCACGATTGTCTTCATCAATTCTACTTTTGACGGGGCAACGTACTTTAGACTACTCCTACCCCAACTATTTCCCCTAAGTCACACCTCGCTTCTATATCTTTTTGGGGGGGATGTGATAGGATACGGCCCAGCTCCTAGGCCCAAGCCTCAAGCTCAATATAATTGGGCCCCGACAGTTAAGCTCGGCCTACGCAGCTTGGCCCAACTAAGAGAAACTTCTTTACCAAGTCAATCAAGACTCCTACATCGACTACAACTCAAGCTCCAAGAGAGATATAGAAGCTCGGTGTCCATCCCTAATAAGAGGATCAAGACAGAGTCCAAATAGGAGAAGACTTTGTATTATAGTCAAACTCCATGTAATTACCTATAAATAAGGGTTTAGAATAGATTGAGAAGGGGGAGAACAATCTTGTAATCACTACTCATACAAGCAATAAAGATCCATACTCTTTCCGCCGTGGACGTAGATCTATTCCAATAGATCGAACACGTAAATCTCTTTGTGTTCCGTTTGCTTTCGTGTTCATTAATTCTTTGTCCACATGCATTAATTACCTTACGAAAATAAGATCGATCAATGATGGCCCAGGGCGGTGATGATAGTGCCTCGTCTCCTCATCTTATATACCTCATTGTTATCGGAATCGAAGAATGAAAAAACATCGTCTTCCGCTTCTAAAGTACGAGCCAAAGATGGCGTCGCAAGAAGAACTAAGAAGCCGATGAGGAAGAGAAGGGAGTATGCACGAGGCATCTTTGCTTCTTTTTTTTTTTTTTTTCCTTTTTTTTTTTTTTTCCTTTTTTTTTTTCTTTGGTTTGTTTAATATTTGTGAGAGATGAAGAATAGTTAGAATTTATAGTGGATGCAGTGCTCAGTTTAATTAGTACTCCGTAGTATATTTGTTGGTCAATGAGCTCATAATTGTATTTCAAATACAGAAAATGTGATATTGATAATTTGTTTCCATGTGTGGAGAGTATCCGGAAAAGGTTTTTGGGATCTATTCATTAGATCATAATCAAATCATTAAAATTTCTACTTTAATATATTACTATATATGACAATAATTTGGAGAAAATGACCTACATAATAAGATTTTTCCAAATTGAAAAATATAAGAAGGAAATTAGTCAAATAAAATTCAAAACTTCCCCAGATTTCGTAAATTATACTCCCTCTATTTTTTTTAAAAGTTCCGTTCAACAAATTACACATATCAAGGAAATGAGTAAATTTATATTTTAACCTCATTTATTATTTTCTTTTTCTACACACCACCTTATATATAACATTAATTATAGAGGTAAAGTTAAAAAAATGTAGCTATTATGTCATCAAATTCCAAAATATGACACTTAAAAATAAACAATAAAAATAATAAGTAGGACACTTAAATAAAAACGGAGAGAGTATATAATTATATTCTGGGAATTATGCATATAATATTCAGCAAACTATGAATAATTCCCCATCTATGTATGAATTATATAGTACTAGTGCATCGCCCTTCGAAATTTTAGGTGAAATATAAAAAAATTATTGATTTATCTAAAATAATAATGCTATGCAAATTCTTAAAAAAACAATAGCATTAAGTTATATTACAAAAAAATTAACAGTGAGGGACAACATTTCTTATCCAGTTTACATGTTTGGAATGTCAAACCGCTCGTTCTTTACAATAATAGAAAATTAGGTTAATAAAAGTTCTCACATGATCTTACTTAGAGTCGGCCAAAAAAACCGGAACCGGGGAACCGGAATTGGAACCGGCGGTTCGGAACCAGATCGGAACGTCGGAATCGGCAGTGCGGCTCCGGTTCCATTCTCGAGAACCGGGAACCGGCGGTTTAGGTTAAAAACTGGAATCCGGCAATTTTTATTTTTTTATTTTTGTTTATTTCTATATTTTATTTGTATGTTGTGTATAAATATCATACTAATTATTTGATCTAACATTTTATTAGTATACATCCATTTTAATGAATTCTTAATGTACAAATTATAAAGTATAATTTGTAAAATGAAAGAGATTTTTCATTGTTAAGTTCTAATTAAAATTGAAAAAAGTACAAATGAATAAAACTACATACATATGTGATGTTTATTCATTCAAAATTAAAATATAGTAGCCTAGTAATGTTGGATGTTGCGCACTTGTGAGTTGTGAATCTTGTGATAATGTTCAAACGTTAAATTCAAATATTTAAACAAAAAAATAAATCATATAAATGACATTTTATTCAATTAACAATGTCACATGCTGATGATGAATTGAAGATGACAAAATATACAATTTAGTGATTTACATAAAGATAATAAATTATCCAATTCATGAAGAAGATAAGATGAAGTGTCAATTTTGAAATTTTTCATTCTAATTAAGAATGATAACATGTTAAAATTTGTATGAACTTTGCATATTTAATTATTAATCCATAATTCCATATCATATGAAATATATATTTTTAATTATGTATTAATATTATCTATTGGGAGTGTTAGGAGTTCTGCTTCTTCTGCCCATAGTAGTAGACCGAGGCCCCCTTTGATTTAGGAATTAGTGGTGACAGTCAACGAGCTCGACAACTCCAAAGTATCTTCGAAAACATCGGCTCAGGTTCGTACTCACAAGGTGATGAACTTTCTATGTATTTAAATGAACCCAAAACTACGGAGCTAACAAGTGCAGGTTCCAAAGAGTCCAATTTATTGAATTGGTGGTTAAAAAGATCAGCACAATATCCAATCCTCTCCATTATGGCTCGAGAAGTCTTTGCCGTTCCTGTCTCAACGGTGTCGGTCGAGCAAGCATTTAGCAGCGGAGGATACACACTCGACGAAAGACGTTTGACAATGGCTCCAAAGAATCTCGAGGCGCAAGTATTGCTTAAAGACTACGCCTTAGCCGAAATGCGAGAGCAAGAGAACAAATGGGAGGAGGTCTTTCAAGATGATCCACTAAGCACCACTGACGCGGGAACTGACACCGACACCTCTCAAGTAGAAACTGACGATTTCGATGACGATTTTGATTTCAATAACATGTAATTCTGTCATGTCAAATCTTAGACGAGTACTTTTTTTTCTCACTGAGGTTTTAACGAGGCTCGGCCATTGAAATCAAAATGTGATCTTCAAAGGTTTAGGTGAAATAAATAAAAAAATGAATAATCATCTAATTTGTTATATTTCCAATTTCTCTTACAGTTTTTGATTATAATGTTCTTACAATTAAACTCGAAACAAATATAAATGAAGTATGCATATAGTGAAAAATAAATAAAAAAAAGAAAAAAAAGGGCCGGTTCCATCCGGTTCGAACCGGAACCGAACCGGAACTGGAACCAGAACCGGCGGTTAGAATCGAATTCGGAACCGTTGGAACTGGCGGTGCGGTTCCGGTTCCTCTTCGGGGGAACCGGAACCGGAACCGGAACCGTGGTCGCCTCTAATCTTACTCATTCATTCTTTGAATGTCAAAAGGCTCGGTGATCATGTAATAGAAAAATAAATAAATGAAAGATATTATTTCTTTGGTGATCATTTTGAATATCAAGATGCGTAGCTAAGAAATATATTATAGCATCAATCAAAAAATGTTAGATTTTCTTTTTACAACCTCCCAAAAATAAATCAAGAGGGTTACTATTTTAGGATATTTGTATTTTATTCATATGTCAAGCCGCATGTTATTTATTGTAATATTAAGCGATAACATTTGTTTGATAGTTGTATCGCGTTCAATCGAGTTCGAAGGGAAATAACTTTATATTTTAATTTTTAAGTGAAAATATTTAAAATTAATATAATTATTTCAAAATAATAGTATTGCGATAATTCCTTAAAGAAGTATTAGGATTAAATTATATGATAATAAAATAGTTTAATACTCCCTCCGTCTCATTTAAACAGGCCTATTTTCTTTTTGCACGAGATTTTAGGAGAGTGTGTGTAAAGATAAAGTATAGTGTTTAATATTTTAATGTCAATTTCATTATTTTGAAATTAAATCATCATAAATGCATCAAAATATATTGATGTCTGATCTTAAATGAAAGATCGTATCAAGACTTTAATTTGATATAAAAATTATAAAAATCGGAGAACAAACGAGCAAGTTATGATAGTTTAAACTTTTAGAATTTAAATTATATTGAGATACGTGCTGAGAAGTGAGTGGATGATGGGGTGATTAATAGTGGGTAATTATTTCCCTATTAGGAAACTGACATATTGTAATGGGACGTCCCAAATAGAAAAACTGGTCTATTCTAATGGGACGAAGGGAGTAAGAGATAGTATTTGTTCGAAAGATGTACTTGTTTTATATCTTAAATACATGCGGGCGTTGTAATAAAAGGGGGGAGGATCCCCTGCTGTGGGGGGTTGAACACAGCAGGTGTTGTGCCTCCATACGACAGCGTATTTGCCCCCTTTCCATTAGTTTTATTTTATTTTTATTGTTGTAATTTTTATTGCTTTTGTTTTATTTCTTAATTTAGTTTTTAAATAATAATTGCGCAGGTGCTGTGCTAGGTTATAGCACAAGAAATCCCTTCAACTTATATTTTTTTGTTTCTTTTTCCATTTTCTTGATTTATTTAACTTACAAATTAAGTACTAAAAAGTGTAAATATATAGTAACATTAAAAGTTTATTTATGAAAATGATTAATGAAAAAATAAATGGATATAAAAAATAATGATATACTCTATTTATGAAATAAAACAACAAGCAATTATTATATAAAAACTAAATTAAGAAATAAAACAAAAGTAATAAAAAATTACAACAATAAAAAAATAAAAAATAAAACTAATGGAAAGGGGGCAAAAACGCTGCCGTATGGAGGCACAGCACCTGCTGTGTTCAACCCCCCACAGCAGGGGATCCTCCCCCAAAAGGATAGAACATGCGTTAGCATTTTTCTAAATAGTTGTACTCGGTTTGGATGTTAAGTTGCTTGTTGTTTATTATGATAGAAAAATATTTCAATAAGAGATACTATCATTTCCGAACTATTGTACTCGTTTCGAATTACTTTGATGTATTTCTTCTTTTGTTCGTCTCTACTCCATATTGGAGAAAATTCATATTGGAGAAGACAAAGATAGTTAGAGCACGAGCGCGTTTATCTTTGTGAGATTCATATAGAAATATATATTAATAAAGGGTCATTTTACAGGTATTTCCTTCAGCACTTCGAACTCAAGTTAATTAACTCGTTGCAAATCATCAATTTTTTATATTTTTTTATTTTTTATTTTTGTCTTTTAATTTTCGAGCTAACACCTCTCTTTTCAAAATTAATTTTATTTTAATTCTCTCACATATATATTTATGCATCCGCTTGTCTCTACTCCATATATATTTGTCACATGTATATATTTACGTAAACCCTCCCTACTCCATCATATTAATTAGACACTGGCCAACATATTTTTTCTTCTTTTTTAATATTAATTTTTGGTGTTCTTAAATTTTTTTAATTAATACTACATTTTGTCGATGGATATTTTATTTTAGCACCCTCACCTCGTACAAACATTTCAGTGCCTACCCGCTCATGCTTCATGTTATACAGTAATTGGAAAGAATTTATTCAAAGATTGTAACTATTAATGGCGAGATGATGGAGATTGTCTATTCACCACCATGATTGTTTTATTGAGATTAATTATAGATTTAAGATAATGAGGAATGTATTATCGCGCGTTTTTAAACCCAATTAATTTTTTTTTCTTTCACTATTTCATTTCTTTGTTTGTCAAATTTTCAATTAGCACATTAACAAATGTTCTTGCAGATTAGATGTTTTGCTCTTTCTTATCCTCTTAATTATTGATCACTAGAACACAAAAACTCGTGTGAGACGAACTAATGAGCTAAAAGACACACGAGATAGGATTAAAATCATGATTACATTTACATCCAATAAACATATAAGACATATTTGAAAAGTTAATTATTAGCGTTTAATCTATATTTATGTTGTTGAGTTCTTGTATAGACAATAAAGTTGGATAGACATGTAATATTTAGACACTTTAAATATTGTTAATTGATAATAACCATTCAGTACATCACAAATATTGCATAGCTATGAAACTAATACAGTAGAGCAGAATTAATGATCATTCTAGCTACTTCATAAACTGATGATACGCCTTTAAAAGCTTTCTGCAGGCGGAGGAGCATGGTGGTGGTGCGCTTAGGTGGATAAGCATGGTGGTGAGGGTGTGGCGGAGAAGCGTGGTGGTGGTGGGGGTGAGGTGGAGAAGCATGGTGGTGGTGAGGGTGTGGTGGAGGAGCATGTCGGTGGTGAGGTTTCGCACCGCCGTGGCTGTGAGGGGGATGAGCATGATGATGGCCGGGGCGGTGATGATAGTGCCTCGTCTCCTCATCTTCTACACCTTCATTGTTATCGGAATCGAAGAATGAAAAAACATCGTCTTCGGCTTCTAAAGTACGAGCCAAAGATGGCGTCGCAAGAAGAACAAAGAAGCCGATGAGGAATAGAAGGGAGTATGCACGAGACATTTTTGCTTTTTTATCTTTGGTTTGTTCAATATTTTGTGAGAAGAAATGATGAAGAATGATTTGAATTTATAGGGGATGCAATGCTCAATTTATGGCATTAGTATTAAATTTGTGGTCAATGAGCTCATAATTGTATTTCAAATACAGGATATTTGATATTGATTTGTTTCCATGTGTGGAGTATTCGGTAAAGATGTTTGTGATCTGTTCATTAGATCATATATTATCAAATATTTAGTTAATATTTCCTATGTAAAGCTACTTTATTATATACTACATACTACCTCCATCCCATGAGTTTAGTCTCATTTACTATTTGACACGTATTTCTACCGAAACCTAGTACGGGTTTTAAAATATAATTTTGTAGTATCGTTTTTTATACGGGATACTAACTAGTATCCCGTATAAAAAACTGATACTACATAATTATATTTTAAAACTCGTACTAGGTTTCGGTGGAAATACGTACATAAAGCAAATAGGACTAAACTCATGGGATGAAGATAGTATATAACAATAATTTGACGAAAAGCAATAAGTAGGGCTGGCAAAGTGCTGGGCTCGGGCCGGGCCGGAGCCCACCAAGCTTTTTGAAATTTAATGGGCGGGCTGGGCCGGGCTGAAATCATTTCGGGTCTCAACTTTCAAAGCCCAGTCCAGCCCTAATGTATGTTTTTAATATAAAATGGTCGGGCCGGGCTGGACTTCCCCGGGCTTATCAGGCTTTTCTCTATTTTCGGGCAGGTCGGTACAGCCCGAAATTCTTTTGGGCCTAACTTTATGAGGCTCAGTCCAGCCCAAAAATAGGGCGGGTCACCGGGCCGGCCCAACTTTGCCACCCCTAGCAATAAGTGTTGCTTTCGTGCGGTCTTAATTCATCAAGATTTGGTCTTAATTCTGATAGGAGATGTGACAATTTTTTTATACAAAATATTATAAAACTAATACGAATATATATTTGAAATACGGTTAGCAACAATGAAATTAAGATTGAGGATCCAATCCAAAAACTAACACCGACTAATTTTTAAATTATATTGTACTCGTATAATTTTACAGTCAAGATCCTCGTTCATCATGTATGATTATTGTGTTTCACTACTTATTTTACTATTTTAAGTAATAATATTTATTTTGAAAATTAAAAAAAAAATGTAATGTATGGAATCATAACTTACATATATATTACAAAACAACTAAAATTTCAAAAATAATTTATCTAATTTTTTTTATTTATCAATCATATTAAACTATTTAAACTGATATTAAATCATAAATGAATAATTATAAAATCTAATTTGATTAATGAACCAAAGTAATAGTTGTAAAATTAAACCAAATTACGTATAATATATTGAACTTGAAGATTTTTTGAAATGATATAACAGTACATGATTTAAGCACAAAAGTAAGAATAAGGGATCTAATGTGATCATTAATTTTACCCCTTTAAACTTGAAGATTCCTCATCCAATTTTTTTTTATAGCAACGTGGTTTGTTGAAAAAAGTATCAGTTCAGTAACTAAAAATCCGAAAGAAATACATGAATTAAAATGTCCAAATGTAAGGTATAACTTAGCATAAGAATTCTTTAGTTATAATTTATGCATAAAGAATTATGATGAAAAAAATTAATTAATGCAAATAGTTTCTAAAATTGTTGCTAACTCATAAAGTTTAATTAATGAAAAAATCAATATAGTTAAAATGATTTTGGAAGAAAAACTTAACTATTTTACTTAAGTAAATATAATAGTGTCAATGGTTAAATATACCCAAAAAGGATAACTATATACCCAAGCAAATAAAACTATAAGTTTTTATACCCAAAAGTTATTGAAAAGACAAAAATAACCTTCACTTTATCTCACTCAAAACAAGACAACAAAGAATGTGGACCCCACATTTCAATTTATTCAAAGAAATAAAAAACAAACCCTACCCCACCCCATTCTCTCTCTCTCGGCCGTCACTCTCCATCCTCACGATTTCTCTCCCTCTCTCTCCCAAAGAAACCGTGAGCCCTAACCCCCAATTTTGAACCGTGAATTTTTTTAATTGCCGGCGCCGGAGAGGAGAAACCATGGCTGATAATTCGAACCATGACCACGATTCTGGTGCCGAATCCGAAGGAGTTCCACAACGTCGCCCAATTCCGACGAGAGCCGAACGGGAGAATATTCCGGAGCCGCCGGCGCCGGTGAGTTTTCTAACCTTCATTATTTTTTAAAATAAAATTATTCAATTTACGGTTTAAATTGTAAGCATGTTTTTCAGTTTTTTGGATGGAATAGTTCGGATTTGTATGCGATTTATATAAAAATGACACAAATATGTGTATGCTTGAATTGCGATTTATGTGTGTGTGCTGGGTTTGAACTTGAAGTTGAATATGTACAGTATAGGTTTGGGCATAATTCACGGTTTAAAAGTAAAGAAACCGTGAGCTCACGGTTAAACTAAGCTTAAACCATGAGAAAAGGAATTCTCACGGTTTGACTTAAGCAAACCGTGAGCTCATGGTTTGAATTAAGTTCAAACTGTGAGGAAGCCATTTTCTCACGGTTTAAGCTTAGTTAAACCGTGAGATCACGGTTTCTTTGCTTGTAAACCATGAATTATGCAGCATACAGATTATATACACTATATTCGATATATTTAATTTAATTAATTCATTCATTTCATTTGCGTTTTTTGGGTGATGCAGCCTAGGTACCAATGGTACATGCCTCTCATGCAAGGATTTCCGGGTGAAATCAATGCCTACTATAGAGACTCCGCAGCTGTGTCAATCGTAAACCATTTACTGCGCATTGGCGGACGTGATCTGTTGGCCCGATTTAGCGACGAATCTCCATTCGCAGTCATCTGCACAATTAAGAAGATTGGGAACGCAAAGCGTGCCTTGCACGAGCTTTTGTCCCGGGAGTTATGGAGGGGCAACGACCATGATTTTGAGAGGTTGTTTCACGTGAATGGCCAGGATATTCGGTTTGGGCCGCAAGAATTTTGCCTCGTGACCGGATTGAGATTCGGTTCCTCGACCTTTAATCTTCACGGCAAGAACCACGTCATCCCAAGGACGAGCCTCTTCTATACTTACTATGAGGGGCGTAAGGTGCTAGTGAAATAGTTGTTTAACGATTTCACGAATGCCGACGTAGTTCTAGGGACGGAGGATCAATATATGGCTGCCGCTAACCTCCTCGCCTACTACTACTTGCTATTGTGTCGGGACTACAATAGAAGCATTGATGGTTGGGCATGGACTTTATTAGAGGATCCGGAACGATGGGCTACATTTCTGTAGGGCTCATGGTCGTTCCAAATACTGTGCCACCAGCTAGGAGTGGCAAAGAAGGACCCGAGAGAAATTGGAGGCTCTGACACTAATGCTGCCTACCATCTGTATGGGCCCGTCTGGGCATTGTATTTTTGGGCCTTCGAGGCCCTTCCAGATTTAGGAGAGCACTGTGCCAACAAGCTGAACCCGCACGCGTTCCCTCGTCTAAGGAGATGGGAAATGGGACACAACTATAGAGATTTCCATGATTTTTTTAACGATCCAACAGTATGTCATCATTCTCTTAATCTGCAATTATATATCATTTGAATTATTAATTAAATTCAATTAATATTGGCTTAGTTTATAGTTTATAGTATATGGTGATTGAAATTGAATTAATTGGAGCGTTTTATGTAGATTATCGGTTAATTGTTTGAACTGAATTATAATTAATTTAGTTAAATTTATTTATTTATTATGATTATTTAAGCATGATCACGGTTTGATATTACATAAAACCGTGAGCTCACGCTTTCATTTAGAATTAAACCGTGAAAGCTGTTGTCTCACGGTTTGGGACTACATCAAACCGTCAGTTCACGTTTGATTTAAGTTAAAACCGTGAAAGATCATTCTCACAGTTTGAACTTAAATTAAACCGTGAGCTAACGGTTGATTTAAGTTCAAACCGTGAAAGATCATTCTCACAGTTTGAACTTAAATTAAATCGTGAGCTAACGGTTTGATGTAGTCACAAACCGTGAGGCATCAGCTTTCACAGTTTCATTTCACAGTTTGAATACTGATTTTGATTTGATTTTGATTTTTGATTTTTTGTGCCTTTGTCTTTTGCAGCTCCAAGTAAACACGACGCTCGAACCTTTGACGGAAGAAATGGCTCAGTTATACTATCTTAGCCTCTTTGAAGAGCAAGACCCTTTGATGGTTTGATTTAATCCGAATACGCATCGTGCTTGGAAGAAAGCGCCTATACCGCAGAGACAGACGAAGGAAGCGAGAACTATGGTGAAAGTTCTCGACAAATTGAGGTGTCGGGATGCCGGGACTGCAGCCCAGCCCCGTGGTCGCCAGCCACTTGCCACCAGGGCAAATTATGAGGGTCGAGGGCCTCTCCCAATCCCCAGAGCTCGTGCGAGTACGTCGAAGAGGCCGAGGGTGGAGAGTTCACATCCCGAGAGGTCCCCGGGCCTTGTTTGCTGCGTGCATGGGCATCCGTGCCCCCGAGGATATGATAACGATGTGTGGGCTGACAAGATCATGGAGAGAATGGCCCAAGACGAGTCGGACATCGGGGTGATGGCTCGTATCGCCAAGTTCATGGCAGGGCACCTGAAGGGGATCTTCAGGAGGTCGGGGAGTTCCTCGGGTCATGGAGTTCATTCTCATCATCGAGCACCGTCACATGCCAGCCATGTGGGCTCTGCTGAACGACATTTCGTTGACCGGGCCTATGAAGATCGAGACGATCGAGAGGCTCCCTACATTGAGCACAGATCACCTATCCCTGTGGCGCTCCGGGTTTCGAGCACATGGTGGGGTTTGTTACCGAGCCGGTAGCACGGGAGAGATCAAGGACGCCTCCAGTTCGAGAGGCTGAGGTCGAGGACGCAGAGTCGTCACACTCATCTTTTTATAGGGACTTGAAACGATGCCCCCATATGATTGGATGCATCCGTACTATATCCTGCCGTTCCTCATCCGCAGATGATTCCCGTTCCCGATGAGCGACATGGAAATGGGGGTGAGTACAGTGATGCAGACTCTGACGTGGCAGGATAGATGCCTGTGCGTCGGGTTCGTATTGGGGGACGGAATGTGAGGCTGTCGGCTACCTTACAGAGCCCATTTGTTCCGATTATCCCTACACCGTATACTGGCTCGACGATCAAGGAGATGTTTATGGCATTCAGCGAAGCGGGCCGGATTCCTACGCAATGAACATGCAGGACCCGCCATATAGGATGACGCAGTCCTTGTTCGATGATATCGAACACCCCGCGATACAGTTCAACGCTGAAGGTTAGACCGGACCTTATTTTGTGTTGTTATTATTTTTGATACTTTGTCGAGTATTATGTTTTCATAATAATCTGTGTTTATTTTAGGTAATGGAGTTGTATGTGCTTTACTAGTGGAGTCAGCTCTAAGATGGACTTTCTTTGTGTCCGTCTCTGCAGGAGAGAGGCACCGTTCTGCTTGGATTGGGCGTATACGTGAGTTTTTATTAACATATTTAATGATAATTATTTTATTTATTTTATTTTGTGTGTAATCTCTAAACGAATATATTATTTGACAGTACGACTTGAGAACAACTCTGATGGCTTTTCACGATGGAGATCAAACGGCAATGGCAAAGTCAAAGCTAAAGTATCGTGATTACAAGCTGTCAAAGGATCTCGAGAATTGGTTTCACGGCGTGGGCTCGTATGATGTTTGGATGAACGCAACTTATGTAAGTTCCTTCAATTTAACTTTTTCGTTTGAGAACGTATTATTATTAGTGCTTGAAGAATAAGTTGAGTCCTCGACCCTTCTATGCAGTTTGTGTTTGTTTGTCACGTCTCCTCCGACCACTGGGTTATCTGCCGGGTATTGACTGACGAGTGGACGATGGAGGTATATGACTCACTTCTACATACGCTCCCTAATGCAGCCGACAGAATGCATCAGAAGGTCCAGCTCTACCTGATCCTAAAACTGTGGCCCAGAGTCTTGCAGCAAGTTGGGTATTGGGATCAACATCCACGGCTGGCAAAGCAAAATAATTTCTTGCAGATTGTCTGGGCCCCCTTGACGCAACAATACATACAGAAAGATGATTATTCATGCGGCCCGTTCGCTTGTATGTATATTGATCGTATCTTCGCCTTGAAGAAGCCGTGCCTTGAGAGGGTTGGTATGAGGTATCTCTCCGGGTTTCGTTTAGAGGTGGCGAAACAGATATTTTCACTTTCACAACGTTATGTCGAGTTGTGAACATTATATTTCATTATATTTGACGTTGTGTATAATATTATCACTTATATATTTAAATTTATAATTCTACGCAAATTTGTAACTTTTTCGTAAAGTTCATTTCATTTAGATTAGATTATTAGAATAAAATTTAAACATCGAATTTAAATTTAAAAATAGTATTTAAACATTTAATTTACTAGCATATCTAACTTTGAACATGATTAGCATATGTACAAGTGTATAAGTGAACAATACATCAACAATCTCTTTGAACTCAAATATACGTGTAGCATTATTAATAGACAACAATTAGTGATTAATTTAGAATTTAGATAATATATGCACACATTTCACATATAATATATTTATATCAATTAAAATATGGTTAAAATCATAGTTTCGGCATTAATTTTGGCCTAATTATGAAATTAACGGTTAGGATTCACGGTTAATTTAAAATTCTTACGGTTTAAACGTCTATTAAACCGTGTGGTTACACTATTAACGGTTATAGGGTTAACAGTTGCTATATAATTTCACAGTTTTATTTGCATTTAAACCGTGTTTGCTCTCTTTAAAATAAATAAATATAAAAAAAAAATCACGGTTAGGTTTCACGGTTTATATGTGAAAAAACCGTGTTTTAAAAAAAATTAATGAAAAATGTGACTCTCACGGTTAGATTAGCAGTTAAACCGTGATCTTACAGTTTGCTTGCTAATCTAACTGTGAGAGTCATGTTTTTATGGTTTAATTGGGGTTCAAACCGTGAGCTCGCGGTTTGTACTCCAATTAAACCGTTAGGTTGTGTTTTTATGAATTAAATTTATATAAAAAAATTTAATTTAATTGTTAAATAAGAGCTCATGGTTTGTTTGGCATATAAACCGTGATCTCGCGGTCAACAAACCACCTAAACCGTGAATCTGTATTTTAATCTAAAAGAATACTACTATAACTATAACAGAAGATACAGAAGCTAAAGCTCCAAAAACAAGAGAATTGTGATTCAGGCATCTAATCAGAACCGATTCGAATCTAATCAACAACTCTCATCGGGCATCTACGCCTAGTATGCCCCTGTACGTGACAAATGCTACAAGTTTTTGGCCTTCGTCGTTGCCTACCATCCTCGTTCGGGACTCTATTGAGATCGGCGTCGCCGATCTGCGAAGAAGCCGTGCATATGCGTCTCTTGTGACCGTATCCACCGCACCGCCCGCATCTCTGTGGATTTCAAGGAAGATCTTCCACCGTTGATCTCGCTCGGCTATTTCGCGGTCTACCCGCTTGTCTTTCGACAATAGGCGGCAAAACCACTTGAGCAGCAATGTGCTCGGGTACAGTCCAAGACCGTGGATCAGGAACCGGATGAATGTTGGACGAGTAGGTTGCCATGAGGGTCGATTATTTGAAATAATGGCTCACGTAGTCCGTAGCACGGCCTCCGGCAAAATTGCGAACATAGTAATGAAATATGAAAGAATTAAACCAAATATTTTAAGACTGATCGTAGCATAAAAAATGAATATAAGGCATGCATACCTAATGGCAGCACAAGCGTATCGACACGGCACCATGTCCCCCTCCCACTCACGGCAATCACACATTGCATTCTGCATGTCCACTAGGTAAGTCCCATTGTCACCCTCGACCATGTACACGTGGGGAATTGTTGTCCCACGAGTTCTGTAGTGACGGGCCCATTCAGAAGATACGGCCATCTTCTAGTACGTTGTCTCAGTCACCTCGTGGGTCCTACATTGAGATGCTCCTCGAACCATCTATCGACAATAATCCTGTACGCCTCAATCATGGCACAGATGGGCAATCGACGTGCCCATAGGAGTCTGGCGTTCATTGTCTCAGCGGCATTCGAAGTCATGAAACTCGTGCGCGGAACAAGGGACTTGTTACGCGACCACCGATGCATGCCGATCTCACACAGCCTCTGATATATTCCAGAACCCATCAAGTTTTCCATGTATTCTTTGAATTTAGAATCTGAATATGAGTAGGCCGCAGCTTCGAATATGCCGACTGCGTGCTTCCCAAATGTAACCATATTCTTGGCCAAATGATGCCAGCAAAGACCGTGATGCGCACCGGGGAAGACATCCCTCACTGCATTTCCAATGCTGATATGGCCATCGGAGACTATCAACAGGTCCTGAGGATGTCCTAAGCAGTTACGCAAATTCGTCAGAAACCAAGTCCAGGAATCATCGTCCTCGATCGGGCCAAATCCAATGGCAAGTGGAAACATTTGCTCGTTCTCATCCTTTGTGCAAGCGACGAATAACGTCCCCTTGTTCTTGCCCTTGAGGTGTGCCCCATCGACTACGATAACGGAACGTAGTAAATTGTTCTGAAATGCATGCAAGGACTGTCCTAGAGCTAGAAACATATAACACAGTCGATCGTCGAGGGGGGATGTTGAGATACTATACACGGTACCTGGATTCTTCTGCTGCAGTAAGTACAAATAAGATGGGAGCCTCTTGTACGACTCCATAAATCCTCCATACATCATCTCGATAGCGATGTTCCTCACTCGCATGGCGAAGCTGTAATCGATCTTAATGCCGTACTCACCTCGCATTTTGTCAACCATCTCTTTTGGCTTGAGCACGACACCATCAGTGATCAACCTCTTTGCGTAGAATGCTCCAAGAACATTCGCGGGGTACTGCCGCGGTGTAGTCCTGTCTAAATCGACGAAACATGTATGGCTGCCATTGCATGTTTTGATGCGCCACATAGTCCCCACGTTCTTTGCCCGCACAAGGTACTCGCACCCCTCCGTCCTGCATTTGAACCCGACACGGCTCTTGTCCGAATTCTCAACTTTATACTGATGTCGGTTCTCCATTTGATGCAATCCAACTGCTACTGACACATCTAACTTCCTCTTGAATAGGCCGCCCTCTCGCAATGCACCAGCTACAAGCGTGTAATAATCTAGATCCAGAACCCCCAAAGGCAACGCAGTGTCTAGGTGAACGTGAGGAATCAACCAATCTCGGATAGCCTCAAGATCGGCCCTGGCATCATCGTCTTGGGTAGGTTGGGACTCTGAATGAATGTTGTGATGCCCAACGATCCTATCAAGCCGTCTCGGCTCTCGGATCCATACACCGAACTCCTTCGTAAGTGACTCAAATAAGTCGGTGCGATCCGCTGCGTCCATTGCTTCCTCAGCCATATCTTCCGCGACCTCTTTATCCTCATCCCTCTCCTCGTCGTATTCCTCGCTCCTTTCTTCTTCAAAATATGGAGCCTCCGAGCTCGGCTCCTCAATATTCACACTCGTAAAAATCCTATAACCTTGTGTCGTCGGAGTGCTGTGGGCGATTCCCTTATCTTTGCTGACAACGTAAACAGTTGCCTTCTTCATCTGCTCCACAATCAATCGTAACAAATCAATGTCGCTCCTCAAAGCAACCTTATCTTGGCCACCATCGGCATTACTCACGTAGTAGAGCAAAAAATTGGTTTCTTCGCCCACTTGATCACGAATCTCTTGTAGTAGATTTGCATATGTAACTTGGGTCATAGCCAAATGCACCAAAATACGATCGCCCCCTACGTAATGAGTTTCGTCCTCAAAATACCCGCCGTGACGAATATATACTTTGACCGTAGACATATCTGCATAAAAATGATCAAGAAATTCAAAATCAGAAGAAAATACACTAAAAATGTAATAAATCATATTTACACGGTTTAAATATATAGCTCACGGATCTTTAATTGAAGTTAACAGTTTAAACTTTGATTAAACCGTGAAAGTTGGACGTTTCACGGTTTAATCACTGTTTTAACCGTGAAAATATTATAGATCAAGAGCTTAATATTTTAATTGAAAAAGATATCTCACGGTTTTCCCTATAAATAACCGTGACATGTCAAATATAAACCGTGAATTTTAATTAAACCGTTAAAAATAAAAAATCATTTTTTCAAGCTTAATATCGAATCTAACAGTTTAAACCATTACATGGAAGTAATTACTTTAATTCTCGATAAATAGGTTACCAAACATGTAATCTAATCACTCTTCGTCTCAAAAAAGTAAATAAACCATGATTTTCTAGAAAAAAAATCAATAATTACTAAATTCCAAATTCATATAATTTTCCCCAAATTTACACAATAATAACAACTAAATATGAAAAAATAAACGGTGCGTACCTTCAATATGATCAAAATATCTTCAACAGCGGACCAAATGCGGTGAATATCTTCAAGAATCAACCAAATTCGATGGGAAATTTCAACAAAATTGAGAGAGCTTAACTCAATTTGCGTTCACGATTTTAATTTTTTGTTGTAGTTGAAGTGTTTTTGTTCAATTTCACTGTTAATTCAATTAATGAAATGTACCTTCATCTGATTTGGTTGTTGGTCAATAAGTGAATTTTCGAATTTTATATTTTTTTCACTCAAAATCAAATTAAAAAGTGAATTGAGAGAGGCAAAACCGTGAGCTCACGGTTTTATACTTTACTCATATTTTTTAGCCCTTATAAACCGTGAGGATACATGCAAAACCGTGAGCTCACGGTTTAGCAATGATATCACGGTTTGGTATGTTGTAACCGTGAAAAGCAGTAACTTTTTAAAGGTAAGTTTGTCTTTTCATTTGATTTTGGGTATAAAAATTATACTTTTATATGCTTGGGTATAAAACTTACATACTTATCGGTTTTGGGTATATATAAAGTTCACCCAATATAATAGATCAGGCCGATTTGTCCTATCTTGACAATGCCATTCATAGATACTTTATCAATGAATTTGATGTTTTGTTTTGTTTCTTTTCTATCTTCTTCCATCACTCTAGTCTCCCGGTTAACTCTTTCACCAACATATTCTCTTCAAGAATTGAAGCAAAAAGAAAACATCTAATGTGCTTGAATCAAAAAACAAACCTAAGAAAAAAAAAAAAGGTGTTTAAGAAGAAAATTACCTAACAATACCATGACATATTTGAAATGTTATTAGGGTTTAATCTATATGTATATGTTGTTGAGTTCTTACTCACTTTTTAACCTACTACAATAACTTAATATATTATATCATTGTATAGACATATGGAATATTAAAGTTGGATAGACATGTATTTAAATACTTTATTATCGTTTAATATTGATATATAATAACCATATATTCAATACATCACAAGGTAATATTGCATAAATAAGAAACTATCACAACAAAGCAATGTAGTGATCACTCTAATTTATAAATTGATACGCCTTTAAAAGTTTTCTGCAGGTGATGGAGCATAGTGGTGGTGAGGGTGTGGCGGAGAAGCATGATGGTGGTGAGGATGAGGCGGAGAAGCGTGGTGGTGGTGGTGGTGAGGTAGAGAAGTGTGGCGGTGGTGAGGGTGTGGTGGAGGAGCGTGGCGGGGATGGGGTTTAGGGGGAGGAGCATGATGGCCGGGGCGGTGATGATTGTTGGAAATTTGGTGTTTTGACCAAATAAATAATAATTAATATTTAATTTATTAATTAAATTAAATATTATATTATTGTTCTACTCTCGGAGTAGATGAACGTGGTATATTTATATGCTCAAAACCGATTTCCGGTGAGTGAGATATAAATGTTAAAAGATTGGTAGAGAGTTACTTCTTTCTTGAAAGAAGTGTAAGTTAAGTGGTTGTGGATGAGGTCGGCTTCGGCCTCGGGTCTTAGTCTTCGACTTCGGCCTCGGGTCTTAGTCTTCGACTTCGGCTTCGGCCTAGGTCTGCGACTTCGGCCTCGGCCTCGGTCTAGGTCTTCGACTTCGGCTTCGGCCTTGGTCCTCGATCTTCGACGTCGGCCTCGGTCCCGGCTTCGGCCTCAGGCTCGGGCCTTGGTCCTCGGACTTCGGCTTCGGCCTCGGTCTTCGGCCTCGGTCTCGGCTTAGTCACTTCGGCTTCGGCCTGTGCCACTTCGGCTTCGGCCTATGCCACCTCGGCTTCGGCACCTCGGATGACTGCCTAGCTCAGCTGCATCCGGAAGAGGTTCTGGAAGGTGACTCTTCAGCTAAACAGTCAGGTGACTCTTCAACTGAACAGTCAGCCCTTTCACATTTTGTCTCCACCACGACCACTAATAGTCTTTATGGCTGATTAATGCATTTAATGCATTAAAGTCCCTCCATAGTGAGCAGCCTATAAATAGAAGGCTCTGCAGGCCATTCTAGGATACACGAACAAAAAAAAAAAAACATTTTGCATCCTCTCTTCTAAAGCATCCAGTTTTCCGAGCTCAGTTCCTTAGCCTTATATTTCCAGTTCGCCGGAGCTTCTTAGTTTGCGGTGCTGCTACTAAGAAGACGAGAAGTCGTTTTATCTTTGGGGACGAAGCGCCAAATCCGTGAGCACTACCCGGGGCGTAATTCGTCTTGCGGAAAGAGGGCTTCCTCGACTCGACTTCAAATTTCGTTTTTTTTTTCTTCCCACTTGTAATCTTTGAGATTTTTCAATTGTAATTGTATGTCCGGCAAGTTGTAATTTTCTAACAATGATAGTGCTTCATCTCCTCATCTTCTACACCTTCATTGTTATCGGAATCAAAGAATGAAAAAACATCGTCTTCGGCTTCTAAAGTACGAGCCAAAGATGGCGTCGCAAGAACAAAGAAGCCGATGAGGAATAGGAGGGAGTATGCACGAGACATCTTTGCCTTCTTTTTTTTTTCTTTGGTTTGTTCAATATTTATGAAAAAAATGATGAAGAATAGTTTGAATTTATAGGGATGCAATGCTCAGTTTAAGGCAATAGTAGTAAATTTGTTGGTCAATGAGCTCATAATTGTATTTCAAATATGGAAAATGTGATACTGATTCATTTCCATGTGTGGAGTATTCAAAAAAGACGTTTGTAATCTATTCATCATATAATTATCAAATCATTAATCTTTCTTTTGTAAAGCTACTTTAATATATACGGAGTACTATATATGACAATAATTTGGAGAAATTAAAGCAACAAGTGCTTCCGTGAAGGTTAAGAGATCTTTAGGGGTTTAGGCAGATTTTTAAATTATTAATTTACAATTGATGTCCTCTGTTCCAGAATCTTGTACTAATTATTGTGTTTCACTACTTATTATACTAATTTTTTATTTTATTTTTTTGAAAATTAAAAAACATTGTAATATAACAAATCATAACTAGCATATCATATAAATATTAAATTTCAAAACATAATTTATCTAATCAATTTTTGATTTAACAATCATAGTATTAAACTATTTAAACTGAAATTAAATCTTAAAAGAATAATTATAAAATCTATAATATTGAACTTGAAGATTTTTTTTAATGATATAACAGTACATGGTTTAAACACAAAAGTTAGAATAAGAGATAACATGTGATCATTTTAACCCTTTCTTTTCATCGGATGGATCATCAATCCCAAATTTAATATACCAATCATGTCCTCATTCTTAATTTTTATTGGTTTTATATTTTTTATAAAAATAAAATTACTGTAATAAAATAAATCATAATAAATATTTATAAATAAAAATTAAAATTTTTAATAATTATATTTTCTAATTTTGAATTTATCAACACTAATATAATCAATAAAAGTAAAATTAAATGCTAAAAAATAATTATAAACCCTAATTGGATGGGTGAAGCTAGAAAATAATTATAAATTAAATTATTATAAATTAAAATTATTAAAAAAATACATAAAATTAATAGAAATTAAGATCCGGTACATGTTTGGAACACAAAAATAGGTAGAGAGAATCTCAAGTGTTCTTCCGTTTTTTTTTAATAGCAATCACAATTACTACGCTGAGCCTACTGTTATTATAAAACTAAGAGTAATGATCCCCTACCCACCGTGGGCATGCTTAATATGCCCACGGATGACGTGGCGGCATTATATTTAAGGAAAAAATTAATTAGTATACCTTATAAAAATAAACCCTACAAAAAAAAACTAAACCCTAACAAAAAAAACTAAACCCCAAAAAGAAAAATTATTGACTGTGGCATTGTCACGTCAGCCGTGGGCACATTAAGCTTGCCCACGGTGGGTAGGGATCATTTCTCATAAAACTAAAGCCTTCAAGTTGAAAATATTTATACAACGTGGATGTTGATGATCATGACTATGTAAATTATTGAACAAAAAACAAATTATAATATGTTTTAGTAAAACAGTTAGAATTCTGTTGTATTTCAATTTGATAATATATATTATATTTAGAGTAATCTTTAAATAGTCATTTTGATAATGTAAAGGTAAATTTTAATCACTCATAAAAAAATATGTAAGTTTTAACCATTTTTCTTGTAAAATGACATGTATTAAATTTTAGTCATTTTTCTTATAAAATGACATGTTTACCTTTTAAATTAATTGCATGACCCTCATTACACGACTACATGGTCGTGTAATGCTGGTGGTGTATTTCGCACGGCACGTTGCCCGGCGTGGCATTGCACGACCACGACTCGGGGTGATGGTGGTCGTGCATTCGCTCCATCCGGTAGACAAGGTGCCCGGCGTGGCATTGCACGACCACAACTCGAGCACGGTCGTGGTCGTGCATTCGCACGGTCCGACAAATACGGCGTTCGGTGTGGCATTGCACGACTGCAATTACACAACCAACCGATCGTGCAATAGTGGTCGTGTATTCAGCAACATTAACACAACATCGGATTTTTGAACATTAACCTCAAATGTCCAAGCAAACAGCAATTTCGATAGCACAAACCCTCACTCCTCAGATTTCTCAACTTTCCCCATCCTTTTGTGATCTTTAATTCGGTGCAACACCCGAATGAGATGCGAGCTCAAAATTCTCCAAGTCAAACACCCACTTCCCTTCTCTTAAATAAATCAGCTACTCAAATGTCCCCATGATAAAATGTGCAAAACCCAATAGCTCATTTATAAAAAGATTTGGAACACAACTCGCTCCCTAATGATAATGTGGATGGCACGTATGCTCCTAAACGATCCGAAAAGCAACCTCAAAAATCCATGGCAGCTCGTCATCAAACATCCGCTCTTGTGTTAACGTTCCTGTCTCTTTCCATGGCAGCATGTCTTCAAATGCAGCGCCCTCGCGCCCGTGCACGGCCACGGCCCAGAGGAGGAGGTCGTGGCCGTGCACTCGCACGACGTCAGGCTCACGTCCGCCAACGCACGACGCACGGCCACCACCAGGGGAGGCGGTCGTGGCCGTGCGCTCGTACGGCGTCGGACACACGGCTCGGAGCTCGCACCCGTGCCACGGCCGACGGGGTGTCCCGGCATGCCGATGCACGACGCACGGCCATGGCCCGTCGTTGTCGTGTAACAGGGCGAGAGAGAGAGAGAGAGATGGGAAAACCTGTGCGTGCAACGAGGCTGTTTCTTCTCCACCGTTGGCAGACCCAAGTATAAAACCATCCAACAATATTGGCTGAAACTCAACGAATCCTTCACCTAGAAGCAAGCAGCGATGCGACGGTTGCGGCGATGATGATGCGAGATTTGGTGGAGATCGCAGCGGCGCCGCAGGTGGAGGGGATGGTGGAGGAGGTGCTGAAGGGGCTGCTCACCGGACTGGAGAAGGTGACGAATCTGTAAATGGCGTCGACTCTAATTTCTGAAATTTTAAGAATTTAATTGGGGAAAATCAAGAGGAGGAAGACCACGAGCCAAGGCAGTGAAGGCTGTGGCGGCTTTGCGCGGGACCACGGCGGAGGGGGCGGCGGAGGAGGAGGAGGAGACGGCGGCGGCGGTAAATGTGTAAGAAGGAAGAGGCGGTGGGAGGAGAGAGACGGGTGATTTCAATTTTCAAATGTTTTTAAATTCTGATTTTAAAACATACCAGTAGTTAATTTAGAATAGAGGGTAAATTGGTAATAATGGCTAAAATTTTCATATTGTTTTATTGTTAGTTAAAATTTACCTTTGTTTTATCAAAATGACTATTTTGGGGTATTTCATTCTATATTTAAGGCTCCATTTATTTCTTCAGATGAAGTAACTTAATTAATTTAGACATATCTATAAGGCCGATTTGTCCAATTTTGACAATGCCAGTCAATTTAATTTAATTTTGCTCCATTTACTTTTGCAATGAATTTAATTTTTTATGTTTTGTTTTGTTTCTTTTTTCTTATCTTCTTCCATCACTCTCTAGTCTCTCCATAAACTCTTTCACCAACAAATTCTCCTCAATAATTGAAGCAAAACAAAACATCTAAATTGCTGAATCAAAAACCAACCTACGAGCAAAAAAAAAAAAAGTGTTTAAGAAGAAAATGACCTAACAATACAATGATATATTTGAAATGATATTAGGGTTTAATCTATATTTATGTTGTTGAGTTCTTACTCACTTTTCAACCGACTACAATAAATTCAATTTATTATATAACTGCTTGCATAGACAAATGGAATACTAAAAAAAGATGGACACACAAGTATTTAAATACTGAAATACGTAGTATATATTATTTATCGATAATAACCATTCAGTACATCACAAGGTAATATTGCATAAATAAGAAATTAAACTAACACAATAGAGCAATGTAGTGATCAGTCTAATTTATAAACTTTCTGCAGGTGATGGAGCATAGTGGTGGTGAGGGTGAGGCGAAGAAGCATGGTGGTGGTGATGGTGTGGCGGAGGAGCGTGGTGGTGGTGGGAGTGTGGCGGAGGAGCGTGGTGGTGGTGGGAGTGAGGCGGAGAAGCGTGGTGGTGATGGGGTTTAGGACCACTGTGGCTGTGAGGGGGAGGAGCATGATGATGGCCAGGGCGGTGATGATAGCGCGAGAACTCCTCATCTTCTACACCTTCATCGTTATCGGAATCAAAGAATGAAAAAATATCGTCTTCTGCTTCTAAAGTACGAGCCAAAGATGGCGTCGCAAGAAGAACAAAGAAGCCGATGAGGAATAGGAGACGAGACATCTTTGCTTTATTTCTTTGGTTTGTTCAATATTTTGTGAGAAAAAATGATGAAGAATAGTTTGAATTTATAGTGGATGCAATGCTCAATATAAGGCATTAGTAGTAAATTTGTTGGTCAATAAGCTCATAATTATATTTCAAATAGGGGAAATGTGATATTGATTTATTTCCATATATGGAGTATATATATTCGGAAAATATGCTTGTGAATTGTGATCTATTCATTAGATCATATATTATTAAGTCATTATTAATATTTCTTATGTAAAGCTACTTTAAATATACTATATATGACAATAATTTGGAGAAAAGGCAATCCTAATTTCATTGTTCCGGAATCGTGTACTAACTATTGTGTTTCACTACTTATTTTACTAATTTAATAAAATTTATTTTGAAAAAAAAAATATATTGTAATATAACGAATCATAACTAACATATTAGATAAAAACTAAAATTTCAAAATAAATATTATCTAGAGCAAATACCCCAAAATAGTCATTTTGATAAAACAAAGATAAATTTTAGTCAACAATAAAGCAATATGTAAATTTTAGCCATTTTTATTATGTAATGACACAATTACCCTTATACCTTTATTCATTTAACTTCAAAAAATAAGAAATCAAGGAACACTCAAGAGTAAGCACCTAATCGACTAAAAATATTGGAGTGGCGCCGGAGTGAGCGGCGGCAATGGCGGAGGCGGCACGGCAGAATGTAATTTTTAATTCACGTTTTCACTTTTTGGTTTTGAAATTTAGGTTTTGAAATGAATTTTAAGATTCTTTTGGGTTTCTTTGTAAATTTGTTTAATCTCGAAATTTAATGGTTATATGCTCTTATATGTATGCTTAGATGCTTAAAAGATCAATTTATTGGTTAATTTTGCTGCAGATTACGTTTAAGATTGTAAAAATTGAAGTTATATTTTTATGTTCTTAAATACACAACCACGCCGATTACACGACCAAATCAGTCGTGCAATGGTGGCCATGTATTCTGGCAGCCACTAGTTTGTGCTGCACGGCCGAAAATACACAACTAGATGGTCGTGTATTTGGCGGTCGTGTATTTTGTGTGCAAATTTTTTGGCTTGAAGATGATCATGTCGGGGAGGATGTTGATGCACATGCACGGCCACGGCCGTCTCCTCTTAGCCGTGGCCATGCATCGTGCATTGGTATTCCGCGGCGGCCCTGTCGGCCTTGACACGGCCACGACCGCCTCCCCTTAGCCATGGCCGTGCGTCGTGCATTACCAAACCGAGGCATTCTTTCAGCCTTGGCATGGCCACGAGCCACCGTCGGGGCGCCGTGAGCCCGACGCCGTGCATCACGGCCACAACCGTCTCCCATGGGCCGTGGCCGTGTATCGTGGATTGGCATGTCGGGGCTGCCCTGTCGGCCTTGGCAAGGTCACGACCGCCCCCTGGGCCGTGGCCGCCCGTCGTGCATTGGCACATTGAGGCTGCCATGTTTGTTGTGCCAGGCGAAACACACGACCAAAATTAAACGACTATGCAGTTGTGTAATCATGGTCGTGTGTTTAACTTAAAGGGTAAACTTGTCATTTTATGTGAAAATTGGCTAAAATTTACATATTCTTTTATGTGTGGCTAAAATTTACCTTTACATTATCAAAATGACTATTTTTGGGATTGCCTCTATTATCTAATTAATTTTTTTGATTTATCAACCATATTAAACTATTAAAACTGAAATTAAATCTTAAAAGAATAATTATAAATCTAATTTGATTAGTGAACCAAAGTTAATAGTTGTAAAATTAAATCAAATTATAATATATTGAACTTGGAGATTTTGTGAAATGGTGTAACAGTAAGTTAGAATAAGGAATCGAATGTGATCCTTAATTTTACCCATTTCTTATAGATTTTTCATCCAATGTTTTTTATAGCAATTACTACTACGCATGAGCCTGCTGTTATTATAACCCTAAAGCGTTCAAGTTGAATGTATTTATACAACGTATTGCTAATCATGAATTCATGATAGCTATGTAAATTATTGAACAAAAAACAAACTATATGTTTTAGTAAAACGGTTAGATTTCTGTTGTATTTCAATCTGAGAATATATGTTTTAGGCTCTATTTACTTCTTCAGATGAAGTAACTTAATTAATTAAATTTACAATAATGATATTTGGCCATAATGTGGCCGGCCACATAATGACATTTTTCAAAATATATGTCATTTTAAAAATACTCCCTCCGTCCCATTAGAATATGCCAGTTTTCTTATTTGGGACGTCCATTAGAATAGGTCAGTTTCCTAATAGGGAAAGAATTACCCACTATTAATCACCCCATCATCCACTCACTTCTCAGCACGTATCCCAATATAATTTAAATTATAAAAGTTTAAAATATCATAACTTGCTCGTTTGTTCTCCGATTTTTATGATTTTTATATCAAATTAAAGGTATTGATACGATCTTTCATTTTAGATCAGACATCAATATATTTTGATGCATTTATGATGATTTAATTTCAAAACAATGAAATTGACATTAAAATATTAAACACTATACTTTATCTTTACACACACTCTCCTAAAATCTCGTGCCAAAAAGAAATAGGCCTGTTTAAATGGGACGGAGGGAGTAATAAATAATAATTATAATTAATTACTTTTATATTTGAATTTCAAAATAAATTTCCCCCAAAAATTACATATTTTTCTTTTTTTTATAAATAAAATGTAACAAATTATTTAAAATAATCAAAATTATCAAATAATTAAAGGGTTAATTTTTTTAAAATACATAAATTATACGAAAAATCACTTTTGTGTTCTCTTATAATCTAAAAAAAGTTTGACATAAATATATAAATTATTACATGTTAAAAAAAATAATAACTAAAATTATGGCCGGCCACATTATGGCCTAATAGCATTACCCTTAAATTTAGACATATATAAGACCGATTTGTCCTATTTAATTTTACAATGCCACTCATAGATATACTTTTGCAATGAATTTGATGTTTTGTTTTGTTTCTTTTTTTATCTTCTTCCATCACTCTAAGATCTCCATTAACTCTTTCACCAACATCAACATATATGTTATATCCTCAAGAGATGAAGCAAAATAAAAAATAACATCTAATGTTCTGAATCAAAAACAAACCTAAGAACAAAAAAAAAAACTATTTAAGAGGAAAATTACCTAACAATACCATGACATATTAATTTGAAATGTTATTAGGGTTTAATCTATATTTATGTTGTTGAGTTCTTACTCACCTTTTGACCGACTACTATAATTTATTATATACGTATATGCTTGTATAGAAAGATGGAATACTAATAAAGTTGGATAGACAAGTATTGAAATACTTTAATATTGTTTATTGACAATAACCATTAATTCATTACATCACAAGGCAATATTGAATAAAGAAACTTTCACACCAAAGCAATGTAGTGATCAGTCTTATTTATAAATTGACACGCCTTTAAAAGCTGTCTGCGGGTGATGGAGCATAGTGGTGGTGAGGGTGAGGCGGAGAAGCATGGTGGCGGTGAGGGGGTGGCGGAGAAGCGTGGTGGTGGTGAGGAGGTGGCGGAGAAGCATGGTGGTGAGGGGGTGGCGGAGAAGCGTGGTGGTGACGAGGAGGTGGTGGAGAAGCGTGGTGGTTGATCGATCGTGGATTTTAGAGTGTTTGTACGACGGAAAAATATGAACACAATGAATTACGTGGTTCGATCTTTCGTTAGATCTACATCTACGGAGGAATGAGATTCTTTGTATTAATACTTTTGAATTACAGAGTGTGTGTGCTATCTATCATAGAAGCTCTATTTATAGGTATCCAGGTGCGGTTATGGCCGAGGTCGTGCGCCCGAGATCGTGGGGTGCCACGTCCGTGATCGTGGGTTGGAGATCGTGGTCAGCCGAGCTTCTGTACTTTTGGGTTGCGCTCCTGGATTAGGCCGAAGTGTCTTCTGGGCCTTGAAGTGGGCCGAGCTCACCTAGGCCGAGCTTATTTGCCGGGGTCCAATTATATTGGACCGGCTCTTGGGCCTAGTGGCTAGGCCATATCCTATCAGTGGTGGTGAGGGTGTGGTGGAGGAGCATGGATGTGGTGAGGTTTAGGACCGTCGTGCCTGTGGTGGGGAGGAGCGTGATGGCTGGGGTGGGGATGATAGCGCGACAACTCCTCATCTTCTACACCTTCATTGTTATCGGAATCGGAGAATGCAAAAACATCGTCTTCTGCTTCTAAAGTACGAGCCAAAGATGGCGTTGCAAGAAGAACAAAGAAGCCGATGAGGAAGAGGAGGGAATATGCACGAGACATCTTTGCTTTTTTCCTTTGGTTGGGTTTAATATTTGTGAGGAAAAATGATGATGAACAATTTGAATTTATAGTGGATGAATGCTCAGTTTAAGGCACTAATTAGTAGTAAATTTTCTGGCCAATGAGTTCATAATTTTATTTCAATCCATATTCGGAGTATTCGGAAAATATGTTTGTGATCTATTCATTAGATCATTATCATATCATATGAATTTCTACTTTAATATATTTACTATATATGACAATATATAATTTGGTAAAAAGGACTTACATATAAGTTTTTTCTATATTGAAAAATAGAATTTAAAATAATCAATTAAATGGTACATAGTACTCCGTCCGTTAATTTTCATCTCATTTGGCTCGTATAAAATAATGAAATGAGCCAAATGAGATGAAATAGAAGGAGTATAAAATCTAGAACTCCAACATATATTGTTATATACCTTTCGTCTCTTTTCTTTTTTAATAGAACTTATATAACTTTCATTCGCTAAACAAGATTTTAACTTTTTCATCATAATGCAAAGATAATTGCGTAGCGATCATATTATAAATATTACACACATTTGTCCCATGTCGATTTGAGAAATGTCTTGAATTTTACATATAAATTGGATAACCCTCCCCTCTTGCAAGACGTGAATGAACTAATATTCTCTTACAATTGATCTGGACAATTGATGACTTAATATACAAAACGACTAATACTATAGGAATACTACCAGTCATTGACATATAAATTAATTATACATATACTATTAATTTATTATTGAGACGCGCGGTTATTATTATTTTGCATTATTGTGATTTTGTGCTTGTGAATAACTGAAAATATGGCCTTGCTTAGGTTTACTATAGTGTAATTTAATCTCCGAAACCGAATCAAAAGAAATATATAAAATTCGTTCTCTTGCATGACATTAATTTCTTATTTCTCTTTAATTTTTGTTTCTCGTAACTATTTCTCTTTAAATTTCTTATTCTCTCTCTTCTTTTTATTTTTTGATAGTACAATATAAAAGACAGCAAGAACGTATGATAAATAGTTCATAGACATGCACCCGAAAATTACTTAGTAATAGTATCGATTATAGTAATAATTACGTAGTACATTAAGAAAAAAATAGTACATATATGATGAGTACTCTCATAATAATCAAAGTACTAATTTATTCTCTTCAACAACTGATGATCGGCTTTCAAAAGCTTTCTTCCGGTGGAGGAGCATGATGGTGAGGAGGGGGAGCATGGCGGTGTGGTACGCCGTGGCTGTGAGGTGGAGGTGCGTGGTGGTGGTGGTGCTGTTTTGGGGGATGAGCATGGCTGCCGTGGCCGCCATGGTGGTGGTGGTGGTGGTGGTGCTTGAGTGAATCAATATCCCAGATGTCCTCATCTACACCTTCATTACTTTCACTTATGTCGGAATCCAAGAATGCAACGTCTTCTTCTTGTAAAGTGCGAGCCAAAGATGGCGTCGCGAAAATAACAAGGAAGCCGATGAGGAATAAGAGGGAGTAAGCACGAGACATTTTCGCAATTAGGGTTCTTAGATTTTGATGAGAGAAAGTGAAGAAGGGCTATGGCATTTTATAGTGGTTATGTTGGTGCAACATTTAAATTTTTGGGACAAATATTTAGGAAGAAAATCTTATTTGATGGTATTCTTTTAAATTCGGGAAATGTAACATTAATGTAGTTTCTTAACTTGTCTATTTAGTATAAGTGGGATTACCCCAATTTTATATATATTTATATAAGACATTAATATATAATATCTAGCTGTTTTATTATGAATATACAAAATAATCCATATATTATAAATTTCAATGATATATATACACTCTTGGATTTTGTAAATAATTTCATAATTAGGAAAACTTGGATTATATATATCTAAGGACAGTTAGTTAACGTAATTGTGTATATAGTTCAATTTTCTAAACAATAATGATATTTGACCATAATGTGACCGGCCACATTATGGTATTTTTCATAGTATATGTCATTTTGAAAATAATAAATAATTATTATAATTAATTACTTTTATATTTGAATTTCAAAAAAAAATTCCCCAAAATTACATACTGTATTTTTCTTTTTTCTTTTTAAAATAAAAGTAACAAATTCTTTAAAATAATCAAAATAATCAAATAATTAAAGGGTTAATTTTTAAAAAATACATAAATTATACGAAAAATCACTTTTGAGTTTTTTATAATCTTAAAAAAGTTTGACATAAATATATAAATTATTACATATTAAAAAAATAAAATAACTAAAATTATGATCGGCCACATTATAGCTGAATAGCATCACCCTTTTCTAAATAAAAGTAATTTTATTAATTGCATCCATACTCTTAGTGAATTTTAGTAGTTGGGGCTGAACATAATCCATAGTTATTTTTTAACTAATGAATCGTTCTTTTTCTGTTAGAAATTCAAACTAAGATGTCAAAAATATTATAATCCCAGAGCGTAAAAATATTATAATTGTAGAGGATAAATTTATAATTGAGGAAACGATCGGCACGCCAGGTATGTTTGGCACGACAGGTTGGGCACTATAACCTGTCAAACATAAGTAAGATACGTAATAGCCCTTCAAGAGCATCAGTTGGGATGTCTGGCGAAGGGCCTCCGACGTTCAAATCAGTAGGACAATGGGTTTATTTGCGAAGTATATAAATCAAATTAAAATAATGATAAATAATAATATTGATGCAAGATGTTCGAGTATGTATGCCGATCAACAGTAGTGAGAATGAAGATGGAGAGAGTTAGGATGACAGAACAACGGTTGCTTCAGGCTAGTTCGGCGGATCCAACAAGTGAAAATCCTTGATGGAAGTTATCCAAGAGTGTAGAGAGCGAGTAGAGAGAACGAGAAAGAATGTTGGAGTCGTGCGAGTACGTGAGGGTTGGATGGTTCGACTAGTAGGGTTATCTTATATTTATATGACAACATGAACCCTTAGGGTTTTCACTTCGCAGGTTCATCCGTTAGCTCCGTCTCTTCTGGTTTGTTACGATTTTGGTGGGAACGACTTTAGTTTTGACTTAGATTCCACATTTTTTAATGGTATCCCTATTGGATACACTTAGGTCAGCCAGAGGCACCGTGCGGACGGCTAAAACACTGACACTTTTATTCGTGTAGATTAACATTTTTCTATATAAAGATTGACACTTTTAAAAATTGGCATTTTATTCGTAAAATAATTATGTTAAAGATTGATACTTTTATTCGTATAGATTAATATTTTTCTGTATAAAGATTGACACTTTGACCCGGCCACACAATGTGGCCGACCTCACCCAAGTTTTTGTCATCCCTATTTATTAGTGAATAATTAGTTAAATACTCAGTCAAGGATGCCAGCTCAGCTGGATTAGTTAGGAGGTTAAGTGTGCTAGTTACAATCACGTGAGTAGCATGTGATTGCCTTCCCTTTCGTTTATATACTGTACTTGTAAGATCTCTGCATTCAGTTTCCAATAATGGAATTAGAAAATTATCTCTCAATTCTCAGTTTCTAGCACTATTTGACTCATTCAAACTGATATGATGGGCGTGGTGGACCCTTTGTATAGGTTACATGTTATTTTATTTGCGGTCCAATAACATAAATGAGTTTATTTATTTACCTTTAAATTGGACCGTCTAGTTCATTCGGTCGTTTAGTTAGACAAATTTTATGCACTGCGATTTGTCTCCTACTGTCTAACTAAAATATTTTTTTAATAGAGAGTCTAAGATATCAATTCGACCAATCTTATATACTATACTGTAAATTAAGTGACCATAACTTATTTGTCAGCAAAATCTGAAACGGTCATGACTTTTTTTTTTTTTTTTTTGAAAAGGAAAACAAGTCATTCCATTAGACATTCAAATCATCATGTACAATGTTTATCAGCCAAGCTGGGAAGCTAGACCTCCAAACCATCACACGATCAGTAGAAAAACCAAAATTTGCTAGAGAATGTGCAGCCCTATTAGCTTCTCTTCTCATATGACAAAATTTTTCAATTCGCCCTTCCCGAACATTCCGAATAGATTGTAAAAGATCATTACAAAGAATGCTGTGAGTTCCATTCATACCCGAGAGCATTCTAATAGCAAGGATGGAGTCGGAGAAGACCACAACAGGGGCTGCACCGAGATCCACACAAAGAAGAATGCCTTTGAGGATAGCCCAAAGCTCCCCTAGTAGGATAGTCTCGGCTCTGGCAAGAGACATTGCCATGGCAGCCACCAGCTCTCCAAAATGGTTCCGTAGCACAATTCCGACCCCCATAATGTTAAGCTCGGTTCTAAAGGAAGCATCAACATCTAGACGGAATCGACCACGCGGCGGTGCTCGCCATTTTATCTCGCCAACCTTTGGAAAAAGACCACTTGAAAGTTTGAGTTGAATGTGGGCCCTTTTGAATGCCTCGTGGTGGAGCACACTTCGTTCGAGAATGTCACGGCCAATGGTGGGTTGCTTATTATGCTTGATTTTACAAAGTTCATTCCATACTTCCCAAAGCAGCATAATCCATAACTCTAACTTCTGCCTCCCCATATTAATTCGAATTGAGTCATAAATCTTATTCATGACCATGTTTTGGGATTTTAGGATAGTCTCCCAGAAAATTGATTGTTCCCAAATGCCCCGAGTTACTTCACAAAAAAAGAGACAATGAGTAAGCGTACCTGCTTTACGTTTGCACCAGGAGCAGAAGCCAAGCACCGGAATGTGCCTTCTTTTCAGCAAGATATCCACAGGGATAAAACCACGCAGCACTCTCCATGCAAAGATCTTGATTTTTGGTGGGATTTTAAGCTTCCAGAGATTCTTTAACGGTCATGACTTTTGATTGCAAACTTTCTAGAGTATTGTACTATGTTTCTCTCTTTGAATATAGGCTTTGGAGGCCGAAACCCACCATTTCATGCCTCGTTCAATAGTTTTACTATACGAATATTTGATTATTATAATTTTTTTAACGAGTGGGCCCGATTTGCCCATGGCCCAAGGAAAGTTTTTGCTTAAAGATGACTATAGCAATAAATTAACCGAACTCAAATCTAACGGTATTAGACTCATTTGATGTATAGAGTAATACTCTAATGTCCACCGTAGGCATGTTTAATGTGCTTACGGATAACGTGACATTAGTATAAATAAAGAAGCTAATAAAAAACATACCAAATGTAATTAAATTTTACTATAAAAAACTAAATCCTACTTAAAAAAACTAAACCCTAAGAGGAAAGATTGCCGACGTGACATTGCCACATCACCAGTGGACACATTAAGTGTGCCCACGGTGGGCATTGGAGCGTTTCTGTTGATGTATAATATAATTAATTCTCACTCTCTCTTTCTATGATGAATATAGACATACATATCTTATTAAACTTATTCTGAAAACGAAATTCGGATTTTAATTAATAGACCCCAATCAAAAAATAAACTTATATGGATCAAAAACAATTTCATAAAAGAAGTTTAATATCAATTGAAATAAGTACTTCCCATTAAAATAAAGAGAATCCAGAATTAATTTTCATGCAAATCCCATTTTATAACGGTTGAAGTTTTGCGGAAACATATATACATTGGGCAACATACTTTTATTATCACCTCCCTTCACAACCTCACGGCGGGAGCCGCCCTTGGGCACCGTCACAACGAGCTTCCCTTCGACGAACGCCGCCGTGGCCAGCTCCGGTAGAGTCGACGGCGGCAGCCGGAATCTCCACGTGTCGAGCTCCAATTTGTCCATGAACAGCTCAACACCACCGCCACGACTAACATTCTGATCATTCCTTACGACAATCTTGATCACACCGGGATGAATCTCCACGGCATGAGCTCTTACAGCCGCGGCGGCGCCACCGCCGCCGGCCTTGGTCTTGACGACGAACCGGAAGAAGTCGGGGCCCTCCTCAACTGCCACGTCAGCATCCGACCGGAAAGGCAGTTCCAAGACTTTGCCAAAAACATGAGGTAGTTTTCTGAGCTTCTTTTGGGAATTTCGTTCCATTAATGGAGAGAGGAGTTGAGCTATATTTGATATAGGTTTAGGCCTATATATATATAGTGGATTTGAGAAGAGAATATGAATAAATATATACGATGATAAAAAGAGTAATTGGGCGGTGAAAATGAAGATGTGGAATCATTTAAAGGTGTGGTTTGTGGTAAGAGGCTTCTTTTACAAGCTGTTTTAATGAAGATGAAGATGAAGATTGTGTTACATATAATGTACTAACATGATCACAAGTACCATATATGATAGTTTAATATATACATGTGTCAAAATGTGACAAAAGGTTGAATAGAGATCGAGATGTTCGATTACTTTAATAAAATGTCATTTTATTAAGAAAATGTGCAAATTATTCCTCCGTCAATGTTAATTGGCTCTGATTTTGCCACCCTAAAGTTTATCTGAAGGTGCATCTCCCATCATAAAAAAATTCCTTTGTATAGTGCTAAAATACCAAATTATTGAAAAAGTTAAATTACTTAAGGGTAAAGAATCAAATTTGATGTTTACTTTACCCTTAATTAATTTGATGCTAAACACTGATTTGAGAAGTAGAAACTAGAATAACAAACAAAAGTACTAAAACTATCAACTGAAATGAAAATAAAGTTTATGTTGAGTGGGTATAGACCTCTCTCTGAGCATCATTTAGTGGTACTAGTATTTATCTTCATTGCAATTTGCAAGTGGAGCTAGGTATATACACAAGCCGAGGTAATTGTGAGCTACCGAAGCTCGACTCCTAAAAAATTTATTTTCGAGCTCTTTTAGTGAATCTTATTAGTTGAAACAAATTGAGTTTGATCATCACAGTATTCGGCTCATAAGCTCATGAACAAGTTAGGTAGTAAACTAGTGATGTAGCTTAAAAATTTATAAAATTATTAAGTAATTAAAACTTATATATGTATCCTTAAAAAACTTATACAAAGTATATATGTATCATTAAAAACAAACTATACGGTGTATAGAGTAATGCTCCCCTATCCACTATGACATGCTTATTATGCCCACGGATAAGGTGGTGACATTATATTTAAGGAAAAAATTAATTAGTACTCCCTCCGTCCTATTTCAATAGGCTTATTTTTTTCGGCACATGATTTTAGGAGAATGTGTATAGAGATAAAGTGTAGTGTTTAGTATTTTAATGCAAATTTCATTGTTTTAAAACTAGGGCATCATAGATCATAAAAACATATTGATGTTTGATCTTAAATGAAAGATCATATCAAGACCTCTAATTTGGTATAAAAACCATTAAAATCGGAGAACAAACGAACAAGTTATGATAATTTAAACTTTTAAAATTTTAATTATATTAGGATATGTGCTGAGAGATGAGTGAATGATGAGATACTTAGAGGTCCATTTAATGATTAATTCTTTCCATTTTTAGAGACATACCAATTCGTGTGGGACGGCCGATTTAGTAACAAGTCAATTGAAATAAGACAGAGGGAGTATACTTTATAAAAATAAACCGTACTAAAAAAAAAAAGTTAAACCCCAAAGAAAAAACCATTAACGTGGCACTACCATATCAGCCATGAGCACATTAAGCGTGTGCCTCGTTAGCTACGGTGGGAAGCATTTCTCATGGAGTATATATCTACTATAAATAGTACACTTTAAATCTGTAATAAACCTTATCTTTAATGAGATTAATGATAAATTTTAAATATGTCATGTTTTTGTAAATAAAATAATAAATACTTATAAAAAAATTAACGTTTTATATTTTTTTAAAACGAAAGAACCATTTTATTAATTGCAAACGTATGATAATCAAAAAATATCAGCTAGAGGGTTGTTCTAAACATACGTAGAAACAAAGTATTTTGACAATCTAGCAAGAATATGAGCTACGATAATTAATTAATGTTTTACAAATTACATATAAACCTAAATTTGAAATTTTCGTAAATCTAAAAATATTTGATAAGTAAAACTCGACATCATTCATTACCCGATTTTCGATCGCAACTCGCACAATTTATATATTTTTTGTAGGGTTATTTTTTTATTATTTTTAAACGACTGGCGAATTATTAGTTATTATTTTTATTTTTTTTGTTGTAGTATCAATTCAAAACAGATTTGCCCCTTTTCATTCCCCAACTTCCCCGCGCGGCCGCGCCTCCCTTCCCTTCCGCGCCACCGCCTCCACCGCTGCCGTCAGTAGGTCAGGGTTCCGCCGCCGCTGTAGCTCAAGGTCAGTCTCTCTTTCTCTCTCTCTCTCTCTCTCCAGTTTCTTTGTCGCCACCGCCGTGAACCAGTTTTGTGGCTCGCTCGTTCTCTCTCTAATTTCACCTCTCTATCAGGCTATCAGCCCCTTTTCCTTCCCGCTATCATCACTTGTGCTGCCCGCTGTCGCCGCCGTCGAACCAGGTGAGAATCTTCATACTTTTTTCCCACTATTTCCCTACTTTTTCAGTTGTACTGCTGTTATATTTTCAAATATTACTTTTAATGTACAAATTCAGATATCACTTTTATCTGGTGAATTTTTATTTGGTTGATACATTATCTTGCTAGTTTTCTTTGTGAGAATCCTAGAAAATAAACATAAATGGTGAAAGATTGATATTAAGTTTTACACTGCAATTCTTCCCTACCTATGACTATAGATCCCCCTCTGATGAACTTTAAGCGTTTGGGAGTTGTTAGTAAAATTAGATCGTCGAAAAAGATAAAGAAAAAGAAGAGAATTGGTCTACTTTTTTTTTGTATTTTGATTTGATGTTGGAACTTACATTGATTTCCTATCTACTAAATTCTGATATAAGAACCTTCATCTATGGAAAATAGTACATATATCCTAAAAAAAGTGATACAAATATCCTAAAAACAAAGTCGAACATGCAAAGAGGACTTGTACACTCTAAAACTTCCTTTGTCTCATTATTTATTTGCTGAGCCTACCCTGTTTCGAGTAAATTAACACCATCATAGTTTAGAAAATCATGGTTTGTTAGTTTCCAGGAAAAGATGGCCTGTAAATGGCTCATCTTCAGTAATTGTTAGGCGTTTAGGTGCTCCAAGTTTGTTGATTCAAGGGCTGAAATATGCTATAAGTATATTTCATGACTTTCATTGAATCATTATGAAACACTATATTTTACTATTTTATTTCTACATGCTTGTACATAGGTCTTGCTACATTAGCTTGAATCTCAAGATCACTAATTAAAGTTTTTCACATATCCATCAATAAGAATCCTATCATCTATTTTGATACATTAAATATGTTCCATGTTGCTGTCAACTATTATTAATAGTCTCAATAAATAGTTGAAGATATTGTGGTTGAGCATGGGCTCACATCGCGTTTAAAGGATTTCATTGATAGTTCCAATAAGAGAAAGGATTTTTCTTAATAAAAGTTTGTGTTCTAAGTTTATGAGGCAATTGTTGCCATATTACCTCTGCAGATCTGAGCCAATCATGTTGAACGAGGTGAATACCAAAAAGCTGCCACTTCCTCAACTACCAGAAGGCTGCATAGCCAAGATTATCTCATTCACATCCCCTAAAGATGCATGCCGAGCGGCGGCCGTCTCGTTAGGGTTCAGATCCGCCGCCAATTCAGACGACGTCTGGGAGCACTTTCTACCTCCCAAGTCCCAACTACAGTGAAATAGTTTCAAGGGCCTCTTCTCCACTGCCATTTTCCAGCAAGAAACACCTATACTTCTTGCTCCATGATGGCTCCACCATGCTGTTTCTTGATGGGGGGGAAATGGTTCGTTCTTCTCTCTTCTATCACTATTGATTTTCTTACTCCTTGATTTTTGTTTTTTTTTTTGTTTTTTGTTTTTAACTATGAGATAATACCTTCAAGTTTGGTTGTTGTTTCCTAGTTTAATTCACGCACGATTATAGTTTTATTTCTCCCCAAATTTTCTTACAATGGATCGCTGTATGTGGTGCTCGTGAGAGAGGAGAGAGAATTGTTTTGCTTTGTTTCTTGTGATCTGGTTATGATATTTTCTTTGATGTGTTTGGCTTTGGCTTATTCATTTTATACAGAATGTACATTTATGTCGAAACTGTTTTATGAATTGTTTCACAGAGTTTCAACCTGTACAAATCTGGAGAAAAGTCCTATATGTTGAGTGCAAGAGCTCTTGAAATAGCATCAGTTGACAACCCAGAACACTGGAAATGGACCTCTTTACCTGAGTTGAGGTATTTCACTTTGTTTCCCTTGTTTTTGATTCTTGAGATTTATCAAATCTTGTAGTGTGGAGAAGAATGTATTTTGACGTTTTGCTTAAAGATTATGTATCTGCATAAACTCAACTGATGTGTGCATTTGCTGAGTTACAAATTCAAATTACATGACATTAAGTAGCGTTTGCTTTATATTTGCAGATTTGCTGAGGTTGCTGAACTACGAAGCATCAAGAGGCTGGAAATCCGCGGTGTGATGCCAGCTCGAATGTTGTCACCTAATACTAAGTACGCTGCCTGGCTTATTTTTAGCCCGTCTTATGATTTTTCTGAGCTCGATTGTCCCTCAAAGGCAGTGATTAAGTTTGCTAAAGAGGGTGGAACTGAGTTGGTAGGGGAGCCTCTCAAGATATACATAGAATGTCCACGTGACATCATGAGTGCTGTCGATGGGCGGAAGTCATGGTCTTTAGCTAATGATTGGGAAGGAATTGAGCTGGGGGAGTTTTTCGTAGGTGAAGGAGCTGACTATGATGTTCATATCCAGGTTTCTGAAACTGAACATCTTAATCTGAAAATGGGACTCATCATTGAAGGAATTGAGCTAATGCCGAGCCATCAACCTGTAGCTCCAAGCTTGAGCGTGTTAAGAGATTGGAGTTGAATGTTCTCATCTCACGTCTTTCATTGTGTGTAATTCGAAGAGAAGTCGGATGTTGGAGATGGTATATTCTGTTAATCACTTGTTGAATATGTATAAATAGTTCTAGTATGATGCTTAATATGCATACTACTACTCATTGGAGTCCTCTGCATACTTTGCATATTTCAAGAATTTGTTATCTTTTTTCCTTCTTCCTCTTTTATGTGATGTTATTTATTTTTATTTTTCTTACTAACTTTGCAGTGCGATGTAATTCTAGGGAGGGGAACAACTAACGCTTTTAAGCAAAAGGTTAAATCGTCATTCATCAAGAGTCCAAGACTGTATATCTGTAGTTTTGAAGCACCTTTTTTTAGAAATGCAATGAGTTGAACAAATTTATTGGGAGTACTAGATTTTAGTAGACTGCCATCTAAAACACAGGACCGGAATAACAAAACAGAAAATGGAACACCTACAACTAAAAATCATATTTCTTCAACAAGAAAGAAAATGTTAAACATCTAAAGATTCTCATGAGAAATGAGAACTGTAGTGTAAGACATTCTTAAGTAGGCACTGGGATGGTTTGTCTAGTCCTCCGCCTTGTAAAATCACGAAAACGGCCTAAACTAGCAGATATCAGCTAGAATTCTTTCCTCCAATTCTCCAACTCTCTTTTCAGCCTCAACTTCAAGAACTTCGCAGTAGCAGAAATTGGCCTTGCATTTTCTATAAGAAACTTCTGTCTGTACTCGACAATCCATGTGTTAGGATCAAACTGTACCACGGAGGAGCTCCATTTTTCTTGCGCCCACGAACTATTTGCTGTTCGAACAAAATAACCGGCTCTGCCACTGGACCACTGCAAAACCAAGGTGTCATAATGATAAGTGATAACCCTGGTGTTGTTTATAGATATTTAGTCTAAAAAGAGTATAGAGTCTTCAAAGAAAGGAAACTGAGTAATTTGAGGAAATATTCACTTGTCACACATTTATTATTCCAGCATAATATTTTCTGCCATAAACAATCCTTTCTCCCCCAGTAACTATTAATGAAATCTAAGTATTCTGGCTATCAATAACAGTGAAAGAAGATAGCAAGCTTTGGAGCAAAAATAGGTGGTCTTTCAAATTACTGTTCTATAACACCTCTTTCCGCTTGCCCTTAAATTGACGTTTGTAGCTAATTCACGTCTAGTGACTTGTCAACAATGTATCTGCAACATTATCTTGATTTCATACTTCAAATGTCCGAAAAACAAAATCCTGGAACAAAGTGCTATCAAGCTTAACAAAAGAGACTATGGTTGATTAAAGAGACTTTTTTCCCCCTTACTACACCAAGAGATATCTCCTCAAAGTAATATAACCAGATGCAATTCATCAATCATCTAAAGAAGAAATCTATAAGTCCCATTAATCGAGTAATTGTCACTCATAGGCCAAGAAAATGATGAAAGTTTTTCATCTTTTTCACTTAAAAAAAAGCAAGCTTATCTGTTTTGCAGCTTCCTCCGAGAACTATCTCTTAAATGTGAAACTAGATACAGTAGCAGAGACATGTAATTTTCCTTTTCCTATAATGCCAAAACTTATAATCTGAATCTAATGCAGCTTTTCAAAAACTAATAGTTTCAGAAAGCCTTGCACCATAGATAATTGATTTTAGAAGGCTTGTGTTAAGTATAAGGACAATTTGTTCAGAAGTCTAAGCTGCAAACACAACTAAAATTTGGCAGAAATAATCTCAGAAATCACGATGCCCGTGAACATAAAAATGCCGTCCACGATGTTGTCAATGCAATACTTTGCCTATTCTGATTCGATAGTTGGATGTTGTCAATGCAATACTTTTTCTCTCCTCACTATTTTTTCTGAAATTTATTTACCTCACAATAGTTGGATGTTGTATCAATAGCGCTTCATTATTTATTAATAGCGCTCAAAGTATCTTGAAAAGCGCTCCATAATGTTCAATTATAAAGTTAAATTTAAAAGAAATAAATATAAATAGAAAAAGCGTCATATACTCTCTCTCAAAAAGCGCTCAAAAATACATGAAAAGCGCCCAAAAATTGCGCTCAAGGAGTGGGACCCAATTCATGTAAAGCGCCCAAATAATACATGTAAAGCGCCCAAATGTATAGCAAACCAGAAGATGACAAAAAAAATGTTTAACTCGAAATATGCTAAAGTTGAAAATGGGGCCCATTTTTTTATTGTATTTTAATAAATCGGGCATTTTTTGAATATGAATTTTGAAAGTGGGTATTTTATAAATACTCACTTTCAAATCGGGCATTTATAGATTTCGCCCTGAAATGAAAAGCACATGCAACAAATAAGCGTATGTAGTCAATTCAAATTACTACTAAGATAATGCTCCCCTACCCACCGTGGGCATACTTAATATGCCCACGGTTGAGGTGGCGACATTATATTTAAGGAAAATAGTAATTAATATAACTTATATAAATAAATTTTACCATAAAAAACTAAACTCTACTAAAAAAAAGTGAACCCCAAAAGGAAAAATTATTGACGTGACATTGTCACGTCATCCGTGGGCACATTAAGTATGCCCACGGTGGGTAGGGGATCATTTCTGTTACCCACTATGTTATGATTAAGGGCATATTTGTCTAAGCGTATTTATTTCCATAATATGATTATGTATCTATATATATGTTTTTTAATAAAATCGGGTTGGCAAAAACTCTTATGAGCCCGACCACACCATATGGTCAGAGTTTTATCTTCAGTAAAAGTGTCAATCTTTGTAAGTAAAAGTGTCAATCGTTTTGAATAAAAGTGACAATTTCTGTGATATTTTTAAAAGTGTCAATTCTTATGAATAAAAGTATCAATTAGATCCAGTGTCAATTCTTATGAATAAAAGTACCAATTAGAATGAATAAAAATGTCAATTAAAATCCAGCTACACCATGTGTCCGGACAGACAGAAGTGTGCCCCAATTGGTTTTTTTTTTTTTTTTTTTTTTTGGGGTAAAAAAGGGTATTATGTCAAGATGAATTCATGTCAAAAAATCATTTTCCTTTCACAATCTAATCAATACTACAATCTAACTTTTGAAATATTATAAATAAATACTCAACCATCTTTTAAATTTGTACATACAATTTTATTTCGATAAGTTCTTCGAATTTATGTATATTTAAAAGTAGACCCACTACATATAATATATCTTTTAAATGTGAGATTTAATACACTTACAATAAACAACACAATATATTATGATTCTTTCTTAAATATCATGTCACTCATAATGATGCATGAATTTAACTTTTATATTGTATACAAATACGGAGTATTTTGTGTAAATAGTAAAGAGTAATGCTCCAATGCCCACCGTAGGCATGCTTAATGTGCCCAAGAATGATGTGACATTAGAATATATAAGGAAAATAATAAAAACTCTACCAAAAATAATTAAACCCTACTATAAAAAACTAAACCCTAATATAAAAAACTAAACCCTAAAAGAAAAAATTGCAGACGTGGCGCTGCCATATCACCAGTGGGCACATTAAGTGTGTCCACCGTGGGTAGGGTAGGGGAGCATTTCTAAAATAGGAGTATTAAATGTCAAAAAAGTGTGTACAATAAACCTCTCACACTCGATTTATGTTTAGTTGAAACTTTAACTGTTTTTTTTAAACATAGAATAATAAAAATATTATACAAAGTGAAGAAAAATAAGACATGGGCCTACTAAAATAAAAACACATAATAAACATACGGAATTTACCCGAAACAATATCTATTTAATTGGCCTTATGTATGGAGAGGCATATATAATTCACACGCGCGTGATTTGATTAGTTGTATATTCAAGAAAGTTGTTTGGTTACAAGAAATGTCTAACCCAACAATGATCATCTCTCCTTTAACTATTTTCCATAACGTAGACATTAATTTAGAACATTATTTTTCTGCATTCATTAAATGGAATCTATGCCAAACAGAGATTTCTCCACTATTGCAGTTGCAATATTAAAAAAACAATGTGAAACAAATAAACAGTAGGAAATCAATGAATGATTCAAAGCTTAAGATAGCGAACAGCATCAATTCTGTGAAATAAATGTCAAATTTGCTCCAAACAAGCAAACAAACGAACGGCTGCTAGACTAAGAAAAATGAGTGGTCCAAAAATTCAAGAAAAAAAAAAAGGAACGAATTCCATACAAATGTATTCCTCTTGAGCTGTTCTTTCTGGTTGGCGAAGTATCCGATCTTGGTATGGCATAAATGTGTTTCGTTTCTTTAGTTCGAGTCTTCATCTCATTATTCGTGTACGAACATAATTTATCTTTCGTGCTCGTAAGAAAATATATATTACTATAAAATGTCATGTCCTGAGGTATCAAACTAGTCGAGTTCGACCACTTTAGACACTCTTCCTCAAGCTATTATTACAAGACTGTCCCATATATGATGTTATGCCTAATGACTCAATCTTTATTATATGGATTAAGACCTTTCAGAAAAAGGCATGGTAAATAAATGTGGGCATGGTTTAATGAACTATGGCTATGTCAGATGTCTGCTCCGAGAAGCCGCAGCATGTCACGTTCTACATAATGCATGCCTTTTAAAGCCCAAACATACCCACCTTATTTTAACACAACTAGTTTTTCACTAAAAAAAAAATTAGTTTAGTAGTAGTAGTACAAAAAAAAGGAACATCATTCTCATAATATAATTACTTATAGTTGGGCAAATGCATTAACATGTGTAGATTTTGATGGAGAAATGAGAAATCCTTACTTAGGACTCCTTTCGTCTCCGTCCCTAATATATATCTATCAAAATTTTCTTTTTCGGACGTCCCTCAGGCATCATTTTCCCTATTTCGTCTCACTCATATTTCCTACGTTACTCATCGGTTTTGAACGAGTCTTGTGTCATTTTAAAACTTATGAGATACAGAACAATAGGGATTGGTCGAAGTCCGATGTTCTCTCCGTTGATTCGTACGATTTTTTCCCTAGGCTTCATTTTTCCTGTTTCGTCTCACTCACATTTCCTTCGTTACTCATCGATTTCGAATGAGTCTTGTGTCATTTTAACACTTATGATATATAGAACAATAGGGGGTGGTCGAAGTCCCAAGTTCTCTCCGTTGATTCGTATGATTTTTTCCCTAGGCATCGTTTTCCCTGTTTCGTCCCACTCACATCTCCATCGTTACTCATCGGTTTCGAACGATTCTTGTGACATTTTAACACTTATGAGATATAGAATAATAGGGGGTGGTCGAAGTCCGAAGTTCTCTCTGTCGATTCGTACCATTTTTTCCCTAGGCATCATTTTCCATGTTTCGTCCCACTCACATTTCCTTCGTTACTCATCGGTTTCGAACGAGTCTTATGTCATTTTAACACTTATGAGATACAGAACAATAGGGATTGATCAAAATCTGAAGTTCTCTCCGTCGATTCGTATGATTTTTTCCCTAGGCATCATTTTCCCTGTTTCGTCCCACTCACATCTCCATCGTTACTCATCGGTTTCCAACGATTCTTGTTTTCGACAAACAAATTACTCTTTCGACACATTCGACACAAGAAATGGGGTTTATAAAATTCATTTTCTTGTGTCGTAGACTAGGACCCCACTGGAATTTGAAAAAAAAATATAGGGATATTTTAGTAATTTCACAAATAAATATTAAAATATTTAAAATTACTAACAATCCTAAGATTTCCCCAAATTTTCCCCGCTTCTGAAGAAACTCACGACCCGCGTTGCTCCCAAATCTCAATCTCAAATTCTCGTCGCATTTCAATCTTGCTGCCATTCCTCTTCCGTTGCCGCTAGTCCACCGCCACTGAGGCACCGAGCTACCAGTGTGTCCTTCCGAAGCTCTCGGACCAAGCGCGATGGCGACGCCTTTTCTCCTGCAGTCCTGCCCCGATTCTGCATCTGTCATCGATCTGGTAAGACTCTAGTTCTTCTCCTTGCTCTTGCCGAGAGTTACTTCTACTATTCTACCTGTATTCTTGTTTTCGAGTTTCGACAATGAAGTTTAAGAATGCCCATGGTCCTGCATATTGTTTGATTATGCTTTTAGAGAAGAATAGTGTGTAATGTATTATGTATATCAGTATATGTATGTCGAATTGTCGATGATAAATAAAAAGTAGAGGGTTGAGGTTTAGGAATAAGGTGCAGTCTCAAGCAATTGGAATAATTGCTTTCACTATTGACTAACGATGGATCTTATGGGAATTTATTGTTTGCTGACTTGCTGTTAATCTAGGAAGTTGATATATTGTCAATTAGCATGTGGTGAAGGCGTGAAGCTTAGCTTCCATGAGATACAAATAGCTTAGGCTCCTGATTATGTATAATCTTTTTTCTTCTACAACTATTGATGTCAACACAAGATTTATGTCAGAATACACAGCTCGAAATTGATGTCTTTATCATTCATGACTAATTGGTTTCAATACTATCCACTCCACAGGAATTGAAATTTGGAACAACTTGGGCATTAAAAAAATGGTCAATCAACAATAAAAATGGGGCGGTTCTTTAATCATGTAACTCCTAGTGACGGTTCATCCTCAACGGTTGATGGTCCCGCACTTGTTCAACCCGAAGCAACATCGATGGAAGAAAATATTGAAGTTGATATACTATGTGAAGCATTGTTGAAGGAAGTTGACTTTGATAATCTTCCCTGTGATTCAGGATTACGCCTTGAGATAATGAGCTATCCTTGTAACAACCCGGCTTCCGGATTGATGGCTGACCCCACAGACCAACACGAGTCTTTCCAGTATGCTTTGTCCTCACTCACACACTCCCTGAGAAATTTCCCAGGAGGTCACCCATCCCACAATTGCTCCATGCCAAGCACGCTTAACTTTGGAGTTTTTATGGGTGGACTTACGAAAAAAAGATGCACTTTATTGGTATGAGTAGCACCAATCAATTCCTTTAAGCTCTCCTCGAGTTTGCAGTCCCATTCCTGCATACCCTCGGAATCCCTCTCATTCCGGCATGTCTCGGTTCATTCATGTGCCCCTTCGCTTAGAAGCCCTAATAGGAGCCGTTCTTTGTCTGTGCTTCTACGCACCGACGATCACTCCGTACTTCTGCCCCGGTCATCACAATCCTACAAATCTATTAAAGGGTCCGTGTCAGCCACTTGGTCATGTCTTTCCACAAAAAATTAAAGGAAATAAGAAATGCAGATTTGTTCCATCGTGGTTTAATGAAAACAAGTTGTGGTTGCTAAAGATGCAGCTTTTTGTCTATATATTGTTATTTGTTTTCATCGGGAAATGCTGAAAAAAGGACACGATGCTTTTGTCTCTGAGGGGTTTAGTTCTTGGCACAAGAAAGCTAGATTGAATCGACATGTAGGAGATCATAAGAGTGAGCATAATAGATGTAGATTCGCATGTAGTTACTTCTCCTTGCAAAGTTTTATCCTTCAGAATTTCACGAACTTGGTTTATATAAGCTTGAGAGTTAGCTTGAGAACTTCATAATCGATGTGCGCATGGATGAAAAGTTCTCAAAACTATCAGGGATTGGGGGTCTTGCTGAGAAGATGGTTTCGACAAGGAAAGATCAAGTTTTTCCATTGGTCTTTTTGCTTATTAAGCTTTGTTTAACTTTACCAGTTGCTACTGCTACAGTTGAAAGAGTTTTTTCGGCAATGAAGTTCATCAAGAATATTCTACGGAATCATATGGGAGAGGAGCTAATGAATGATTGATTGATTCCTTACATTGAAAATGATGTATTTGTTAATGTTACGAATGAAGCTATTATAGAGCGATATCAGAAGATGAAGGAAAGAAGAGGAATTTTGTGAAGTGTTTTGTGTTAACTTTTAATTTTTAGACTTATTTTGTAATTTAGACGCATATGACAATTCTATTGAAAGTTATTATATTGTTTTTTGATTTTTATTTTTTAAATATATATTTTTTGTAAATTACAATTAATGTGACCCCCCTGAGCCGAAAGGCTGGCTCCGCTCTGCTTGTATATGTGTTATTATTATTATTATTTTTTAAATAGAAAATACTCTCACTCACCTATATAAGTGAGACCCATTCTCGACTCACAATATCTTTATCAGCTTTTTATTAAAATCCATGTCGATCCAAATTGAATATATAGATATCAAGGATCAAGTACGGAGGGTGTATTATATTAGGACTTGTTTAAGATGGAATAATGTTAAAGTAATCACTACTGTTGTGGCCCTACTAATCACCCCAATCAACTATAACTTTCCTGAGTGGCATGATAGAAGAAATCGCTTTTATTATTTTTTATTTTTTATAAATGTGATTAATAATTGGAATTTAATTGTTGTAGATGCTTTATATTATATGCTCTCAACTGCTATGGTTTATATGCACTTATATATATATATATATATCGAGTATAGTGTGTGACATGTCCAATATAGTTATAAAATCTTGGATTAGTTTGTTTACGGTTGCTTTCTTGGAAATAGTGATGGTGAAATCATCAAATCAAGTTGTGAGTTAGTTGAGATTGCTGACATTTTATAATGACTTTTTTTTTACCAACTGAGTGAACTAATTAGTTCTACGTATAATATAATATGTATACTACTACTACTAATTGATTACTCATTTCATGGGTTGAAAATTACACATACTCCCTCCACTTCAATTAAAATTAAGTAGATAACTCTGATTTATTATCTAAACTAGAAAGAAAAATAGTACTAGCTTGTAGTATAGTGGGGAACAAACATTAATCGCAATGTGATTAGTTTCAAGGGAAACCATTTTTCATTTAATAAAGAGTTGACCTTTTGTAAATTTTTTGATTTTGCATATCATTTCATAGTAATGTAAGTAATACAATCATGGTAGAATGCACAAAAGGATCTAAATTGCTTTTTTTTTTGGTAGTTAAGCATAAAATTAGATTTTTCTCCCTCTTCCTTTCCCTTTTAATCTGTTTTTCTTGTTTTTGTTAATTAATGTTCAATTTTGAGAGGGCCATCGTTTTAACCAAAACGCAAAACTCTTGATAAAAGGAAATTAAAGTGGTTAATTAAAACAAAAACAGAATTGGCTGTACAAACAACAAAATTCCTAAACACAGAGAATATATTCCGACCAAAGCACAGTCGGAGCAGCTAAAGCTAAACCTAGTAATATCCGAAGGTCGAATCGTCTCCGACCTGCGACGTGGTGGGCGCCGATCGCGAGTGCTTGGCGTCGGCGGACCTCCGGCGAAGCATCTGGCGCATGCCGTCGGCGACACGAACGGCGGGGTTGGATTTGTACTTGCGGCAGAAGGACATGTGAGCTTTGACGGCTTCATCCATGGCGGACTGCTTCTTCCCTCTGTTCACCTCATCCCTCACTGCTTCCGAACACAATCCACATAGCCATTTCCCCTCGAACTTAGACTTCACCTCGTTGATGTACTCCTGCGTGCACTCTTCCTTCAGAGAGCAGCACTCGCACTTCACCACTTCATTCTCCATTCACTCATCAAGAGATCGAGGTTTCTTTTGATTTGTTTTGCCTTTTTAATTTTTACTGGTGAGCTTTTGAGGAAGAACAGAGGAGGAAGAAGAGGGAAAAAGAAGAAGTGAAAGAGAGAGAAGTTATAGTAGAAGAAGGAAAATTAAAGCAGCCATAATTTTCTCCATGTTCTAAGGGGACATTGGGCAGTGGAATGTGAAACAATGTGTCCTTGTGGGGCCTCGCTGTGGACCTTTTCTCTTTTCATATAGTAGGTGTTAATATTAAGGGAAATTCGACCTTGGCACCGTTGCCAATGACAACGGTGCCTAATAACCATATTAAACTTTTTTTTAGCAGTTTTTTTATATTTAATAAATAAATAGATTTACATTTAGTAGATTTACATTTAATTATGAAATTTAAAAAAAAATAATAGATTTACATTTAATTATGAAAGGGTTTTTTTAACAGTTTTTTTACGGTGCAAATAAAAAATAATAGATAGATTTATATTTAATTATGAATAAAGTAAAGAAGAGGGGCGGAAATAATAAATAAATTTACATTTAATTATGAAAGGGTTTACTGTTTCCCGTGTACAATTATTAGGGGTTATTCTATTTATTATTTTGATTTGCACCGTAAAAAAACTGCTAAAGAAAAATCCTTTCATCATTAAATGTAAATCTATTTTTTTTAATTTCATAATTAAGTGTAAATCTATTAAATGTAAATCTATTTTATTTATTAAATGTAAAAAATAACTGCTAAAAAAAGAGTTTAATAGGGTTATTAGGCACCATTGCCATTGACAACGGTGCCAAGGTCGAACGTCCCTAATATTAATGTATACTCCCTTCCCTCCGTCCTCTAACAAGTGTCCCGACAAGCCAAATTCTTTGTTCCTGAATAAGTGTTCTATTTCAAAATTCAATGCAAAATTTATGTCAAACTACCATATTTACCGCTATTATCATTATGTATTTTTTACTTTCTCAATTTTCTATGTAATAATTAGGGGTAAGATGGTAAAATTACATACTTTCTTGATTTTATCAAATTGGTGGCTGAGGACACTTATTGGAGACGGAGAGAGTAATTATTTTTACTAGAAAAAGAGGAGAAGACTATTTTCGTCTCTTATTTTGTGATTGTTAGCATTATGTGAAATTTCTGTTTAGATAGAGTTTTAAAGTGTTTTTGCAACACATTTGCAGATACCACACGTGTATTACTTTATACTCTCTCGTTGTTATTTGGTCACATCTTTTAAATGAGGTGTCTCATTCTTTTGACTTATTTTTTCTATTAGCTAGATAGAGTCTACTTAACCACAATTAAAGGCCTTAACAAGTTAAATAAAATCATTAAATAAAGTGGACTACCACATTCTCCTTCTAATTCCTATGTTCAGTTCTTAAAACTTGTGCCACAAAAGTAACGAGCGCAGTGGAGCTGGACATAAAGAGTATAAGATAAGAGATTTCGCAAGAGACTGAGACTGAGACTTAGAGGCTTGCCAATGCTTGTGAGTTCGGGAGTGAGTCCGCAGCCACACTGCCGTTGCAGAGAGAGAAAAAGGGAGGGGAGAGTTGTGAGTCAGGGTTATGGTTCACTATTTCTCCTCTAAGGTGACTCAAACACCCGACCTTTTGGTTTGAGAGAAAATGTCTAACCAATTGAGTTGCGCTTCGTTGTCAAGCAATTTGCAGCTTTGTTCAATGTTAATAATTCGGCAAATTACGATGGTCAAGTTCTACATATCCGAACGGCCAACCCAGTTCTCTGGTTCCAACCTTAACTCCATTAATTGGTTTTGAGAGATGTTTATCTTTTTCGGCCGATTTAATTTGCTCCATATTTTCCACCGAAGAATTCCGACATCAGTGCATTCTTTCGGTGATTCACGCTATACACACAAGTCTTTTAAAAAAATAATTTTTATACAATGATCCGATTTCATCACACGACGACTACATTTCTATCTTTGTTTATTCTTCTTTTGGTTATTTGGACCTTTAGCATATTGAATACGTAGTCCAATGAGAACGCAATTTGGTTGATCTGCTTCACACAAATAGTTGAGAAAATTACCAAAGGGCGACCAATCACATAATAATGCAGTTGAGAAAATCGACAAAATTAATTAAAGTGTACTTTTCGTTGCTCTTAAAAAAGAAGAGTAATAATAGAGCAAAACTACACATCAAGAAATAATTCCCTTTAATTCACTACCAAAATGTCATTTTTGTTACTTATTCCTGCATACACGTGGTCACCTTTTATCGATCGAATAATCTTGAGACTTCAGAGTCTTCCTCTTTTCAAACAGATAAGAATGCATGACAAAACTCATGTATATTTAAGTATTACTACCCCTCTCATTTAATTAGGGACATTTAAATAGTAATTTTTTCGATATGCATTTCCACCAAAATTTATTACAGGTTTTAAAATATAATTTTGAAATACTTTTACTTTTACGGGATAATATGACATCCATAGTATCCCGTAAAAGTAAAAGTATTTCAAAATTATATTTTAAAACTCTACTAAATTTTGGTATAAATGCGTGCCAAAAAAGACAAAAGTCAAATGTCCCTAATTAAATGAGATAAAGGTAGTAATAAATAATACTACCTCCATCCCATTACATTAGTCCTCTTTGCTTTTTGATTGTTCGGCACGCTTTTCCACCGAAACCTAGTACGAGTTTTAAAATATAATTTTGACGTATTCATTTTTTCACGGGGTACTATGAGTGTCATAGTACCCCGTGAAAAAATGAATACGTCAAAATTATATTTTAAAACTCGTACTAGGTTTCGGTGGAAAAGCGTGCCGAACAATCAAAAAGCAAAGAGGACTAATGTAATGGGATGGAGGTAGTAATCATCACGAGTTTCTTGTTTTATATCGAATAGTTTTAACTATTTGAATTGACAATTTTTTCATTTCAATTTTAGTAGTGTGAAGGGTTGAATATGAGACATGAGCAGTAGCAAAGATGAGGAAAAAAAATAGTATGAATGAAAGCAGAGATCATTGCATATATATTATTATGTGTGAATTAATTAATAATGTGAACTACCTAAAGTGCATGATTGGGCAATCAAAGCTACATTAATTTGAGCGCGCGAACATAGTTTCTGCCCTTAGAACTATATTTGTGCCCACGGTTCTGAGCTGGACTATTGGACCATATTTATTGAATAAATTTTAACAGTTATTATTGGCTCTTTTTATTTATTTATTTATTCCAAATCAAGTTTCCTTATAGTTTTTCTAATTGAATTTTTAAGAAATGAGTCGATATTACTTACGCGCCTCAATAATACATAAAAATACAACAGAAAATGAATATTCTAGAATATCCCATTTGATTTATTTATTTTTAATATTATAAAAAAAGATAAATTTAATAAAAATACCTAAAAATCAATTAGTAATAACTAAATTGAATAAAATACCTAAAAATCAATTAGTAATAACTAAATTGAACTCCAATCCATAACTGTACAATTTAACTAAATTGAAGAAAAAAAATCGATAAAAACTAAATTGAGTGAGTGAGACACCAAAAGTGGGATAAATGATTAAATGGTCTCAAATGAGTGAACTACGAATGCATGTCGTGCAGCATTAATGCAATTGTGCAGATTCAATTCATGTTATCAAAATCTGCTGGTTATTATTGGTTTATTTTACAACAATAAAATTATTTATTATATTATGAATCTTAACTAATAATTAAAATATACTACTCCCTCCATATATATTATATAGTTTAAAAAATATATATATATATATATATACACTCTATTTATGACTTTATGAACCCTAAAAATGAATTAGTAATTAACTAATAAAATTATGATTAAATGCTTGAAATAATTATACATTCCTATTGAAGAATTTTATGAACACCAATTCGTAAAAAAAGATTTTTTTTATTATTTTAATTATAAGACTCGATACCAAAAGTGGGGATAGATGATCTGAAATGAAGTGCGAACTATCGTGTAGTTGTGCAGATTCAATTCATGTTAACAAAATATGTTGGCTACCAATAACTACTGGGAAATTAATGGCATTGGTTTATTTACAAGAGAATGTCATGAAGAAATAAACTAATTGTAACAACACCCGAATTTCCATTGTTTTTATCTACACATACCATTTTCTGTCTCTTTTCATCCACGTAAATGTTGGAAGCATGATTAGTTAGAGAAAAGACACAAGTCCATAACATCATATAATTATTCAAGCATGATAATATAGTGGTTGGCCACTTGGCCAGCCACTTTCGCAATGATATAATTAAGGTTGACTGCTTTCACTGCTAAATAATTGTGTTCACTTTGATTTTTATTGTAATTACTAATTAGTATAATACTTATTTTAACAGACTGTTCAATATGTGCATAACCCGCTGTTCATGAGGTGGGGGCCAAGAATTGCATTGCTCGTATGCTTCTTTCCATTACATGTGCACATGTAATCCTCTATTACAATTATCGTGTACCAATCATTAGGAGCGGAGTCAAGGCCCAAGCTGCCCCGGCACCAACCCAGACTAAAATATATACTCCCTCCATTTCATATAAAATGACACACTTCTTAATTTTTGGCTTTTCTGACATATTTTTCCACGCTTCCCGATGATGAGTTTTAAAATGGATTTTTAAAGAATTCTTTCTTTTATGGGATACTACGACAGTCATAGTATCCCGTAAAAGAAAGAATTCTTCAAAAATCCATTTTAAAACACATTATCAAGAAGCGTGGAAAAGCGTACCAGAAAAGCTAAAAAGAAATGTGTCATTTTATATGAAATGGAGGGAGTATATTTTTTTTCACTATTTTTGTGATCAAGTTTGTAGTTTTTCTTCATTTTTATTATACTATTATAGTAACCCACATAAAACTTTATTAAAAATTAACCTCATAATACATTTTTATTTACATAATTTGTTATTGTTCAACTCCCGTAATTTAATTTACCTTCAGATCGATCAGTGAGATCCTTATTTCATTCACAATACGCCGTAACATCCAATCAAATTAAATAATTTAGAATTATATTTGTAAGTAAAATTTTTGTTTCACTCACAATACACAAAATCAATACATTAAATTTCACGCTGGCTCTTCAGAATCTTGTGTGTGTGTGAGTGTGTGTGTGTCTGGAGAAAGAGAGCATAACTTACTAGTCGAAATGAGCAATTGTGATTTCATTACAAAATGAATTTTATGTTTCGTGTCAGGGGCGAATTAGCCAGGGCATAGCCAACCTCGGCGACCACTGGCGAAAAAAAAAAGTAAGGAGTATTAACTATATTTAGATTAAATTTTATATTTTTAAATATATATTTTATTCATATAATTGTAATTTCATCCGTCCAAATTAATCGCTATCCTTTTTTCTATCTCAAATTTGCTGCCATGAGATCCTCTATTGCTAAATTGTATTGCATATTCTATTACATAAATAGATCAATAACATGTGGCAAATCCGGGTCTAGAATCCTTGTATAAATTTTAAATCCTAAATTATTGATTATGTCATATGTCAATTATTTATAAATGCAATAGAAGATGTCACATACAAATACAATAGAAGTTTCGAACTAAATTTTGCTATCCTTTTTTTCTTTTAACATAAATAATTGAAATTTAAAAGTCGCGTCACGAAAGACTCGAACTTTATTTATTTTCTAATATTGTCAACGCAATCTACATAACTGTAATTATGTTTATTTATTATATCTAAAATCTACATATCTCGTTCATTATTAGTATATTTTTCTAGGGTTGGCGGAATAGTTCCTCCTGTGTTGGCTGTTTGTTGTAGGGTGGGCACTGGGCAGTGAAATTAAAGTTGGCAAATCATGCTGAAATTAATGAATCCCATTTGTCCTTAAGTTGAAAATCTATAATTAAATAAAAGTTAACTAGAAGTCATAATAAAAAATAAAAAAAAAAATTGGGGTTGGTAAACCTATATAGTCTCTCGGAGCTTATTTATGGATTTTCTAAATCTCTTAAAGAGTTTATTTTCCCAAACAATTTTGAGGAACTTATAAGCTCTCAAATAATTTATAAATACTTCGAAAAAACTATCCATGTTTGGTTCACATTTTTTTAGATAGGGAAAGGGAAACAATTAAATGATTCAATTACTTTTGTTTGGGTTAAGTAATAGATTATCTATTTCCCTTACTTGGGGGTAACCCAATCAATTACATTGTTACCCCTCAAGAAGGAGAAAAAACAAGGAGAAAGGGAATCCCTCATAAGTGACTCACTTTCTACTATCGAACCAAACACTCAATAAAGGTAACCATTATTATTACCATTCACTTACTTGACTTGATTTCATTCCCTTTCGATTACCCGATTTGTACCAAACGAACACTTATAAGCTAAGCTAAAACACCCTCTTAGACTTACAATTCACATATATTCATGATTCTCATACCAAAATTTATTTTAATATAAATCAAACTCTATATATGCATTATGCGTTCAAGGCTATGATGAGGCACCAACCATGAAAAGATGCAGATTTATTTGCCACTACACTTGATATATAGATTTGTACATCAACCAACTATATATTCTCTTGTTTATTAGATAAGTTGTTGATGTACTAATTTTGTTGTTGAAAATTTGTTCAACCTCATATGTCACGTTTCACAAATTGATTATTGAATTTTGCATTCAGACCACTTCCCACTTTCCAACGTGGGAGCTCTGACTCAGTTTATTTCAGTCTCTGATTTCTGTTTTTTTTTTTTTCAAAAAAAATAAAAATAAAAATTATAATTGGGAGGAAAACAGTCTGTTTTCTGTTTTTGACTTCCAGATAAAAGGCAATGAAACCGACGGTGCATCTTCATACAGTCGAGTACTCGTACTATTTATCGACAACGTAACCAGCCAATCGGTGCATGGACAATAATTATACTGTGCACAACTTTAAGGGTGTTCCTGATATTTGCATAATACTCTCTGCATCCCTCAAATCCATGCTCGGGTTTAACCAACATGACTTATGGGTCGTAAAGTTGGTATATATGTCATGTTAAAATAGTATAAAAGATATTGTTATAGTGAATCCACGTTCAAAAATGGAAGATGCTTGGTTTTGAGTGGACAATTCGAAATAGAATTAATGGCATGAATTTAGGGGAGGAGAGAGTGCAGAACAACTGAATTTAAGGATGTTTAAATTTCAGAAATAACTTTATACAGTATACAAATACAACAGAAGGGGGTTATCTCATCCCCCATAAGTTACAAAAATATAATTAACATTACCCTATCCATATATGTTATTAAAGTGAGTGAGACAATATCAGAATTCCAAGGCATCATCTTTACAGTTACAACTATGGGTGCTGTTATTTTTAGAGTAGCAGAACACCCATTCCCAGATTTAATTAGATTTCAACTCAATGTCGTCGTCTTCGCCCTCTTTCGACTCTTTCGAATCGGCATTAGCTATATCTTCAGGGAGGAGGCAGAGTAATGGTAAAGGTAACAATGAACTGAGGTTGCAGAGAATAATGAGAAGGGTTAGATTTTCAAATTTATCCTTTGTAACACCAAAGAATTGAGTTAGCCCAGCTCCCATCAGACCCCCTAGAACACTTCCAGCATTGCAAATTGACATAAGGGTCGCAAAAAGAGTAGCCTCGACTCCCTCAGGGCATAGTTTTGCTGCTAACACGAGCACGGGCATGAACGACACCTGTCATCGAAACTCATCATTAACCTTTGAGAAAAGGAGAGTTACTTCTAATGTAAGAAAAATATGTACCTGACCAAGAACTGTTAAGATCAACGAGTCACCAATTGCGAACCACTCATCGCTTATGCCCAACTGCCTGTTCCATCCGGTGACAAGCACAACCTAAAAGATGGCAAAATTACAAAATTGATGGTGGAAATGACCTGAAAGCCCTTGAATGGAGGGGCATGAAACATACCTGAGTCATCCCAAGAGTTGAACCAATAATTGTAGTCGCTAGAAATATCTTTCTCAAGCGTATAGTTTTCAAGTAACCGTTGTAAAGTCCAACACCAAGCAGTGATGCGACAGAAGTTGCAAGCTTTACACGTCCCAGAAACTCAGGAGTGAAACCAAGTTTGTTTGTACTGGAAACAGAAAGATTCTAGATTGTCATCGCTAGGAAGACATATTGAGGAAATTATTGAAAATATCAAGATCTTAAGGAAGAAGAATTCGACATACGTGAAGTAGAACATGGCAGAATCAGAGTGTGGTGTCGCTTGCCATAGGAAAATAAATAAGGTGGGAAGAAATACATTGGGTTGTTTTACAGCACCCCACAATTGGATCATGCTACTTTTTGAGCTTGCTAGAAAGCCAGTACTACTGTCCAACGAATTATTAAGTTCCCTCCTTGAGCCAAATACTGGCTGCTCTTTCACAAGAACAGCGACTGCAGATGTTATCAAGGGAAGCAAAGCTGTTAATCCAAAGACAAACCTGCAAGCATTAAGAAGTTAATAAGTTCAGAATAACAAATAGTGTTAAAAAATAATATAGAATATATGGCATACCTCACTCCATATGAACCCACCAAAGAACCACTGAAGTAAGAACTCACAATGCTTCCAAAAGCAGAAGAACCCCAGCATAAAGACTGAAGAGATCCTGACATGCTTTGTGATTCACCACGAGCCCTTTCTACAACCATAGAGTCGACAACCTGCACCGCCCTTTATCTCAATAGGCTACCAAGTGGAAGAATGAAATGACAGAAAAAGGGAAACTACGACACCATGCAGAAAATGGTCACTTGTTTATTAAGTTCATCTAGGTACAGACTAACAGGCATTTATGAGCCCATGCGTATGAAGGAAATAATAAATGTGCTTTAATAAGTTGGGCATTGATGTTGAACATGCTTAGATAAACAAAGATGATATCAAGACGACTATGGTGAGCGTTTTAAAGGTGTAGAGCTTATTCACAGCATTCAAAGAACAATGAAATCATAGTTTAGAGCAACAGTACTCACAACATCAGAAAATGCTACAGAAAGCGATCCAAGAAATATGCAAAAGGCGACGCCATATTTGCTGGCGACAAAGGTAGCCATCAAACTCCATGAAAGAGCTCCTAGGAGTCCTGATAAGACCAAATATGACCTTCGTCGATAGCCGAAAAGCGGGACAGAATCACTGGCAAGAATTCTTAGTTAGTTTATTCCATGTTTATCCAAAACAAAACGGAAAGGAGATCAACAAAAAATCATGGTAAGTTGATATGCACCTAATGAATCCATACAGGGGTTTGACAAGCCAAGGTAATGATGACACACCAGATATGATGGCTGTCTAGTCAACCATGAAGAAGTGTTAGTCATCGATCTTTTTTCCCACAAAATGCTAATGCCTAATATACTTCTAAAAATTTTAAAAAATATAATAATAATAAAAAAAAATTACCCAACTAGATAGATTATTGAATGTAGAGAGCCCAGAGGCATGCAAGATATGAGCAATATGATATGGTCCTCAACACTCAACAGCATCATTAGACATTAGTTACAGAATAAGTTTGACGCAGGGCATATGCAATGATATGAATAATCACTTATTTCCTATGCTGTGAAGACACTTGGCTTTAACAAAATGCTTCTAGAGCTAGGCCTTAATAATAGCAACCAACAGTACCCCATGTTTATAGTTTTGTACCAAATAAACATATTCCAAATTTCCAATACAAACTCCTGGGAAAATAAACTGATCATTCTGAAAGCTAGTTAAGATTTAGTAGATAGGGTAGCATGTGGTGCTATATTTGCAACCTAATCCAATATATATGATTACCTCCGCAGGATCTAGATGAAGGTCATCTTTCAAGTAGAAATTGACTGCAATCCTGGAAAGGCCCAAAACACCTTGAACAAAATATACCATAGCAACGGCAATGTTATCTGGAGTTAATTCGACCCCAAAGCATTTAATGGTGTTTATAGCATGTTTTTTCTTGACGGGGGTAGCTTTATTGGATACCACAGCATCTTCATCCCCTCTTCCTGAAAATGCCCAACAGGAATTCTGATCAGGAGGAGAGGAAATGAGGGAGGAAGATTGATATCCCACATAGTGAGATGCATGCTACCAGAAAAAGGAAATCTCAAACATCAACTAAGTTTCCTTGAACCTCTTCCATAAATCACCAGCATCACATCAAGAAGGTTCAGGGGCCACAAATATCCAATTATGTCGAGTAATGCCCGTGAGACGGCTATAAAACTGTCACATTATTCAATTTTCTGATAAGAGTATATATTAGCCGGTCAATTACAATAGCCACTACTGTTTTCTTCAGAGCCCCTAGTTACAGTTTTTTTTATGATGACTGCAACCTCAAATCATTTTAAGCGACACCTTTTTCAAATTCATCAGTACGGCAAGCACTTTAACAAATCCCCCAACTTGAAAGACATAAAATTGCTGAATGCACATGGAAGGATCAATACATTTTTCAGCCAATCCTACCAACTACATAAAATCAACCACACGGAAACAGAAATCAATCGAATCATACAAATTCCGAGCGGAAAAAATAAATAAATCCATACATATAGCATTCATCTAATAAAAAATCCACTTCTAGCCGTTTGTAAAGATGAAGATAAGTAAAATCGACTCACGGTATCCAGAATCTAACAAGGGGTCGGAACTCGGATCCCGACGGAGAGATGCGGACGGAATTGGGACGGAGACAGACATGCCTGAGTACTGCGGCGGTTGCCGGCGGACCGACGGATATCAGAGGAGGAGATAACTAGAAAATGGAGGGGTTTGAATCGAAGGGTAAGATTGGGAATGTCTATTGGTAACAGAAAGTGCATATATTTTGACTTTTTACCGCTTTGGTTAATACTCGCGCCGACTTTTTTCTTATTCTTTCCTTTGTTGAGAGGAAACTATACTGGAAGATAACAAGGTGCAGGTCTCGACTTGAGCATTTATCAAATTCAAATTCAATTAAGAAATTTAAAATTTTAGCCGTTCTATTCATTAATCAATACTTGCCAAACTTGCCAATATCCTATAAAAATCGAATCAAACAAGTATTAATAATAAATAATAATATCCTTTCAAAAAATTAAAAAAAATAAATATATATATATATATAAAAAGGAAAAAGTAACAAAAAATTCACACAGTTATTGACTCCGAATAAAAATAACCTCAACATAACGTTCGGAGCTAAAAAAACAAAATCCATCCACTACCATTTCTGTTGACTTTGTTTGGATTTTTTTTTTTTTCTTCCACGGGATCAAGCACGACTCTTGTTAGGGTGTCGATACCGGCCCAGTACTGCCGCTTGTAGCTTCAAATGCCTTAGAGCATCTCCAACCCAAGCTTCAAATTGGAGTATTACTTCATTTTGGAGTACGGAGGGTATTTCAACCGTACTCTATTTGGACAGTATTAAACTATAAAAATAATAATTAACTAAATTTCATTAGTATAATTTGATTTATAATTTATTGTATTATACTATATTTTATTTGTTATTAAATTTTGAAAATTTTATTTAATTTTATATATTTGATTTATATCAATAAAATTTTTTAAATCTACAATATATTTAATTCATATTATTTAAGATACAATTTTATTAATTATTGAATATTTGTGATATCATTTTTATACCGCTAGTTAAGAGCAGCTTCGATATTCGAATCAAACAAAACTAAATTGCAATCATCAAAAAATATATTTTTCATTTTTCCGTGCCCACCACTCCAAGTTACTAACAAGTCAAAGCTACAAAATTCACACTTTTGTTTCAATTTACATATCAAACAATCTACTATATAAATGAAAATATTCCCGGAGATAAATCAGCAAAAACATGGCTGAAAAGAGTAGCAAATCAAGAGATGCAGAGATCAACCTCAGGCCCATACAACTTTCCGACATCGATGATTTCATGGTGTGGGCAAGTGACGTAAGAGTGACGCAATTCTGCACGTGGGACCCCTACAATTCACGAGAGGAAGCCCTCCGTTTCTTCGACAACTTCGCCACGCCCCACCCTTGGTACCGCGCCATCTGCGCCGGCGGTCGCGCCGTCGGCTCCATCTCGGCCACGCCCGGCTCCGGCAGCCGGAGCTCCACGGCGGAGCTCGGTTATGTGCTGGCGTTTGACCACTGGGGAAAAGGGATTGCGACGGAGGCTGTGAAGATAGTGGCATCCACCATTTTCCAAGAATGGTCGCTGCTGGAGAAGCTCGAAGCTTTTGTCGATGTCGATAATGGAAGATCGCAGAGGGTTCTTCAGAAAGCAGGATTTGTGAAGGAAGATTTGATGGAGAAGCGTGTTATCAAGGTGAAATCTAGAGATACGGTGGTTTTTAGCCTTCTTTCTTCTCTACACCACACCTAATTATTCATTTATGGCAGTGAAAAATGAAAATAGTCTTATCGTGGGATTCAGATCCACTATTGCCTAACGGGTGATATTTGCACCGTTACGCAATATAGTATCCGAATTTTCCTTCTCGTGTGTGTTATATATCTTTCCTTTTTTTCGTCGTCCTGAATTTTTTATTGTATTTTTGTATTTCATCTTCAATTATTTCGACGGATCTTATTACTACTCGTATATGTCAAGATTATTTCTAAAACCAACAATTAATTTAAAAAAATGACTAATTGCCAGATTGAACCATATGACTAATTGTCAGATTGAAATGTGACGATCATCGATTGATAGAATTAATATAAGACAGTTAAAAATAATTGCCAGATTGATCCATATGGTCAACAAATTTCATCATCAAGAAGTAGCCAAAACCAATATTTCATTCATATTCTAATTAAGGCACTAATTCAAGACATTTCTTAAACATATAGGCCTCACTAATCAAGAGGCAATTTGATCATCCCTCAAGAAACTATAGATAAACATATTTCTAATCCCACCTTTATTAAATCCATACTTCCTCAAAAACCCTTCCCTCACAAAACCCACCTTCTCAAGCACTCTCATGGACCCCACATTCTCCTCCTCAACCAAGGCCTCCACCCTCACCACTACCGGAAAACTCGCAAATACAAGAGGTATCGCTATTTTCAGAGCTGCAGTCGCATATCCTAGCCCCCAATACTCGCTCCCGACGGCGTACCCCACGTGTGCCCGGTGCCGATCGTCGCCGGACTCCGGCCACACGGAGATATAGCCGATGGAGCGGCCGTCGAGGCAGATGCAGCGCCGCCATGGATGAGGAATCGCCACGTTTTGGAGGTGTGCAAGAGCTTCTTCTCTTGAGGTGATGGATTCCCATCGCAGGTAGCGAGTGACCTTATCGTCGCTAGCCCACGCCAGATAGTCGTCGGCGTCGCTCAGTTTGAAGGGGCGGAGAGAGATTCTTGAAGACTCCATTATTATTGATGAATTATTAATTCTGATAATATATATCATGGCAGGGGAAATTATTTGTGGATTGATTAGATGTTCACGTCATTGACTTGGCTTGTTAGAAATTCTTTTATCACAAGAGTTATTTCTCCGGGCATTGATTCGATTAGTCATCAATTGGACTAATATTATTACTTTTTTCACGATATATTGAAATAGTTGACTCTTTTGTTGGTTTTGAAAGCTTTGAAATAATTAATTTTTGGAGTTTAATTTTCAGCAGCACTCTATATAAAATATTCATCTATTTCATTTCGATTTCAATTGTCCCATTTTATTATTTGAGGCAAACCTCAAACTAACCAACCTCATATAAAAAACTAAAAGTTATTCACTCATTTTAATTTACATTCTATCTACCTAAATTTTTAAAATTGGACAAGTTTGCCCTTAATGTACATGGGTTCCCTTCTCCCTTTTTATGTTTTTTTTTCCTTTTTCTTCATTTTCCTTTGTCTTTTTTTTTCTTTTTGGTTTTTCATTTGTTTTTTCAGTTTTTTTTATTTTTGTTTTTTTTTCTTTATTTTTGTTTTTCAGTCTTTTGTATTTTTTTCGTTTTTTATATATTTTTTAAATTTTCATTTTAAGCTTTTTTCCTTTTTTTTTCTTTTTTTTTTTCTTTTTTTTTTCTTTTTTAGACTTTTGTAAGCCATTTTTATTTTTTTTCTTTTAGTTTCTTTTTTTATTTTTGTGTTTTTTTCCAATCTTTTTTAATTATATTTTTTTTGTATGAACAGGAAAGTGGTACAAGGTACGAAAATGATAAATTCGTAATATGAAATAGGTACGACATGTGTAATTCGTATCAAAACAAGATTAATTATGGTACGAACAATTACAAAATACTAATATCCATACTAGCAGTACCAGAACAGTTGTTTACAAACATATAGCAGCAAAACCCTTCACATATCTCAACAATAAGAAATTTTAATATTTCTATCGGTACGAATATTGTTCAATTCGTACCCGATTACCTATGATTATCGGTACGAATATTATTTAATTCGTACCAATTGCCTATAATGTAGTACGAATTTAGGAACAACAATAGCATTAAATATCCTATAGAGAGAACTAACATATCGGTAGGAATATACAAAGGTAGTTCAAGAGCAATTGGAAAACAAATATATAGCAGCAAAAACCTTCACATATCTCAACAACAAAAAATTTCTAAATTTCTATCGGTACGAATATTGTTCAATTTGTACCGATTACCTATGATTATTGGTACGAATATTGTTCAATTCGTACCGATTACCTATAGTGTAGTACGAATTCAAGAGCAATTGAAAAACAAACATATAGTGGCAAAACACTGCACAATTGTACGAACAAGTTTGAATACGTATTGTACCTATCACTAGCACAAACGTTATGAATCACACAACTAAATATAAAATTGTTAGCACGAATTTGAATCTATTCGTACCGATTACTGATGATTATCGGTACAAATATTATTCAATTCGTACCGATTACATATTCTATAGTACGAATTCAAGATGAATTGGAAAACAAACATATAGCAATGCTTTAAGATATAAATATTTTTTTGATCAGTCTTTAATAAAATAGTACACGTGGCCGACAAGATTACAACACCAAACATCTCAATTCTCGAAGAAGAAAAGAAGACGAAGAAGAAAACTACTGAACCCGGGGAGAACTATGATGGAAAAAATTGTTCATAAGATGTTTCCAAATGGTCCCATTTCTTTAAAAATTTTAAGAAAAAAAATCAAATAAAAAAACTAACCACCCATTTTTCTTCAACAAATTGTAGTAGGCCTTCCCCACTCTCCACTCGCGTGCAGCTCTCTCAGCTGGCATCCATGGTCGAATCCGGCTGCACCACCGTCTCCTCACTCTCCAGCGACGGCAAATACACGGCGGCGGCGAAAAGCTGTTATCCGGCGGCCGCAATGGGTACTCGATCGAGAGCTCTCTCACGTCCTCGATCGGAGAATATACTCCTTGCTGGAGCTTCGACGCCGGAGCAACGGATGACAGCAGTTCGTAGCGGCGGCGCTCTTGCGGCGCTGGTGTTGACGGAGATAGAGGAAGGAGAAAGAAGAAAAAGAGGGAGAGAGAGTGAACTAGAGGGAGAGAGGAAGAGAGACGAGAGAGAGAGGGGATGAGTAAGAAAGAAAGTAGAAAAATATGGATTCAAATTTTGAATTTGATTTGGGATAGTTGGGGGTATTCTAGTTTTATTTGAAAGATTGAGTATTTGGATAGTAAATTAAAAGGGGTGAGTAGTTTTTTTAGTAAACTATCTAAGAGTGGGTAGAAGACCATAATACCTCTTATTATTTTATACTTTACATATATTCAAAATATGAGACAATTGAACTGAGACGAAGATAGTACTAAACTCCGAAAATCTATTTTAAAATTTATTACAAAAACTCAAAATCATCTAAAAGGTCGAACTTGCTTCCCAAGTTTGAGTTTTATCCTTAAATATTATGGAATACTACCTCCATCCCATATAGTTAGTCTATTTTGCTTTATTGACTTTTTTGTCACGCGTTTTTACCGAAACCTAATACGGCTTTTAAAATATAATTTTGAAGTATTTTTTTTTTTACGGGATACTATGACACTCATAGTATCCCGTAAAAAAACGATACTTCAAAATTATGTTTTAAAAAGCTGTACTAGGTTTCGGTGGAAACGAGTGCCGATAAAATTAATAAAATAAAGTGGACTAATTATATAGGATGGAGATAGTATGTTTTAGACTGGAAACTCGACTATTTTACTGTAGACAGAGATTAAAATGTTACATTTCTTTCGCTACAGTTCCCTTTGTCTCTATAATGGAAGGATGAGTTAATATTATATTATAATGTATAGAAAGGTTCTCATTTGGAAGCCAAAATCAAAGTCCAATTTGGAGGCTGCTACAGAAGCAGAAGGCTAATTTCCTCGCCTTTTCCTCATGTCTCAAAAAGTGATTTCTTTCCCTTTGTGCCCAAGAACCTCCCATCACTAAATCCCTATAAGAACTTCACCCCAAAGAAAATCATAATCCCCATATATTATCTAAATGGAAAAATACTCCGATTCCGACATCACTCTCCGGCGACTGGAAATGAGCGACGCCGACGCCGCCTTCCTCTGGTACTCGGACGAAAAAGTGGGGAAGTTCTGCTCGTGGGACGCCTTCGCGACGCGGGAATCGGCGGCGGAGTACTTCGTGAAGTACGACCTGCCGCGGCCGTGGAACAAGGTGATATGCGTGTCGGGGCGGGCGGTGGGCTCCATCAGCGTGAACCCGTTCAGCGGGAACGGCAGGTGCCGGGCGGAGATGGGGTACGTGGTGGCGTCGGAGTACTGGGGGAGGGGGATAGCCACGCGGGCGGTGAGGCTGGCGGCCGACGCCGTGTTCGAGGAGTGGGCCCACCTGGAGCGGCTGGAGGCGGTGGTGGATCTGGAGAACACGGCGTCGCAGCGGGTGATGGAGAAGGCAGGGTTCGTGAAGGATGGGGTTTTTAGGAAGTTTTATTTGCTGGACGGCAAGCCTCGAGATGCTGTTATCTTTAGCCTTTTGTCGGCGGATTAGTTCATGTGCAATGAATAATATCTTACTACTATTTGCTTTTTCTAAATTGCAAGAAAGTTATTGAACAATTATTATATTCATCATAATCGGATCATTTCCCTTTTAGGGACGAGGCTCAAATGTTACTTTAAGATACACTTATCATATAAATACTACTTAACTTCGTATTCAAAATTGGAATACATGTCCAAATAGGGTGATTTTATTCGTAGCCACCCTTTCTCTCACTATAACCCCTTATTATAAAAGAAAAAGAAAAATATTACTGAATTACAAATTTATCCTTAAAAAATCGTTTCATGGGTTTTGGGGTGGTTCAAATCCCTTATCCCGAAATATTATTTTGATATTATTTTTATGATTTTTTTTTTCTTCTTTTCCACCATTAAAAACTCATCTAAGTTATTCAGATCCCTTGGCAAGATGGGAAGAAACAAGAAATCAATTTTCTCCCAACAACAATAGTAAGAATGAGAAAAAAAGTTTGATTATTTGAGGGCATGAAATTATTTATAAGAAGAACTTCGTAATCATGAGCATCCAAATTTTAATTGGTAAATTGATCCTCGATGATGATTTTGACTTTGAGGACGGTTGTGGAGTTGATAGAGAGGGGGTGGTGGATAAAGTGGAGAATGAAATACATGGGGGGCGAGGAAGAGGGGTTTTTGGAATGTGGGGAGAAAATGTTTGATTAATTGATCAGCGTAGAAAGAATTAGGGTAGAGATGGCGTGAGAGTAATGAATTCTATTTTGTAAGTAAATTTGGAGATTTGGGAGGTGATACGCCCGGTAGAATTCATGATTGAGAGAACATATTTTGATCATATCACTTTAAACAAGAACTGATATCATAAGTTGTTATCTGGGGGTTATGAAGGAAAGAAAGAAAAATTAATACGGAGTAAATGAAATGATTATTGGGGGCTACGGTCTATAAAGGGTGATATAGTACATTTGTCCCTATTTTTATTATTTTTTTAAAAAATTGGTGGCTATGTTGAGAGAAATGGAGGCTATGAATAAAATTGTCCGTCCAAATATTATGGACGGAAAGAGTAGTGATTATGGAGAGTCTTTATCAAAAGAAAAGAAATAAATAAATGACACAAAAAATAATAAAAACTACATTATATGATAAAAATCGGTTAAAATAGGAAAAAATAATGTAAAACATAAGTATAATAAAAAAAATGAAATAAAAATAAAACATTCCATACTATTACAGTAATATTTAGGAAAAAAATCATGGACTCGAGAAATTTTGGGGCCAATCTTGTAAGATATATATAATTTACTAGAAAGATCAATTTAATTATAAATAATCAAAATTATATGATCGATATCTACTCTAATTTCACCTACAAATAAATACATATGCAAAATATAAGATTGCTCTTGAATAGACATATAAATTAATAATTTATCTACCTCTTTATGATTTGGGGCGGCAGAATTGAATAATGATACCAATATGATCAGAATTAAGATATTTAACAATCTGATCAACATAAGTCTCCCACAAAGTGCAAGATATTGTGTGTCCCCTAATAAAAAACTAATTACAAATATTTTAATGTAATTATGCCATTCATTTACTTAACTATAAAAATTGCATTAAAGATAAACTCACTCTAAATCTTATAGTACGATGTCTACAATTGTAGTGTGAAACCAACACTCCCATTACATCTATTTTTTCATAAAAAAATTATTAGAATATATATGAAGAATGAAATAGTCATTGTAGGATTTGAAATCAAACATGACTTTTGGGAAGGAATCATCAAACACCGGAGAAATTCTTGTTTGTCCAACGATGAGAATCTTGAAGCGGCTATTGGTCGTTTTGTATCTCATCGTGTTCAATCCAACAACGAATTCCATAACAACAAACACATCTCCAACTTTCATAATTGGTTAACCTTGAAATTAGTGCTCGTTGAATTGTTGCGTGAATTCGTTGACCATATTTTGTAACCTAAGTTGCATATAAAAGTGAATTGGATGATTACCTTCTTATCGTTGAATATGCATTCCATGCTGAAGACTCGATTCCGATCTCGGAACTTCATACATTCGCACGAGTCGAAACTCTAGTCTGAATCTGCTCTTGCTGGACTGAAGCTCTTCAACGGTGCCAAAAATAGGAGCCATTTACTTGGGTAAGTTTCTTGCAGTGAATTGCTGAGTTGAGACGGTGATATCGATAGAAGTAATAACTTAATTTATAGTGTTTAGAAAATATAATCGTGCTAAGTGGTGATAACTGCCGATGATAGTGGAGTATTATCATGTATTTAATTTTTTTTATATATAAACCGTAAAAGTTTTTGTGGCTATATTTTATAAAATATATAATTTTGGTTGTGGGGGTTTTTGCGTACGTGGGGGTGAAAAGAAGAGTTGGATTAATGGTCGAGTGTTAAATCACATGTATTTTATTTATTTATTTATATATTTCTGTTTTGGGCTGATAAGACAGATGTGAAAACATGGGTTCATATTTCGTGAGTTGAATTAATACTACTCCCTCCGTCCCGCTCGATATGGCTTGTTTCGCTCTCACGAAATAAGCCATATCGAGCAGGACGGAGGGAGTATTTGATTTGTCTGATATATGGATATACCAAAATATCATTTATTAATCCTTGGTGATATGTTGCACTTTTGGAAATATAAAATGGTAGATTTTTATATAAATCATTCGATTCTAATTTGATCAATTACATTGGTAATTTCAATATTTGAACACAATAATTAAATTACATATAAACAAAATTGATAGAATAAAATTGTTAAGTATTATATCAATTACAAACCAATCTATTCTATTGCATGACTAATTTTTATATTTAAACACAATAATCAAATTTTAAGTTTTATATTAATAAAGTTTATTTAATGTACGGAATACTAATTATTAGAGGTAGTGACTTTTTTAGCCACTATATGATAGTTTTTACAATATTTATCATTAGGATAATTTTTTAACAAAACTACCAAGTTTCAAGTTAATGCCAAAAAATACCCCTATGACAATTTTTTCCCTTTTATGGCACATTTCTCTCTCCCCACCTACTTTCTCATTTTTTGTCTCTTTGCAGATTTATTTATTTTATTTTCCTTTTTTCGTTTTTTGTTTTTTGTTTTTGTTTTGTTGTTCAAACTGTTAGAAAATACGAAATTTATATTTTTTTACAAACAGTAAGGAGGTAAAATTTGTGAAATTCGTACCATATTTTGAATTATTGAAATATTTTCTCTTGCTGCTTTCAACGAGGTATAAAATGTGAAATTCGTACCAAAATCGAATAAGAATTTTACATTTATAAAATTATTATGTAGTTATTGGTACAAATATGAGCCAATTCGTACCTATTAAATTTAATATAGTACGAATTGTATAAGTGAGTGTGAAGTTATTGGTACGATTATGACTCAATTCGTACCATTTACCTATGATATATTACGAATTACAAGAAAATAACAGAAAAATGAATTACAAATTACAATTTCCTATGATATATCACGAACTACGACTTCGTACAATCTATTTATCAAAAAACAGCAAAAAAGCGAGAAAAACGTCAAACTTTTGCAAGTATGTAATTGAAAAACATCAAAATCTTCAAGTATAAAAATGTTGAAAATTTGTACCATCTGTTTATCACGATTACCTATGATATATCAAGAATTACAAATTCGTACCATCTATTTATTTCGAAATGTGAAATTCGTACCAAAATCGAGTAAGAATTTCATATTTACATAAATATATAATTATTGGTACGAATATGAGACGACTCGTACCAATTAGTTGTAGTAAAGTACAAATTGCATATGTATTAAGTTATTGGTACGAATATAAATCAATTCGTACCATTTACCCATGATATATTATGAATTGCAAAAAAACAACAGAAAAATGAATTTCGAATGACGATTACCCTTGATATATCACGAACTACAAATTCGTACCATTTATTTATCAAAAAACAACAGAAAAACGAGAACAACATCAAACTTTTCATTCATTCATGATATTTTACCATTTACCTATGATATTTTACGAATTGCGAGAAAGTAACAGAATAACAAATTACGAACACCTACACGAATTCGTACCATCTGCTTATCAAAAGATAGCAAAAAAACGAGAAAAATCAAAAAAAACTGAAAGTTCTACCCTAAGAAAATTGAGTGGGGACTTTCAACTAACACCTTATGGATGCAATTACTGAAAGTTCTACTGAAAGTCAAACTCTAAACCAAAAATTCCACCACCACCACTACAATTCATTCACAAAGGAAAAGTCTCTCAAAGAAAAAAAAAAAAAAGCAAGAGGAATGAGAAGACTAAACTTCTCACTACGGCTGCGGAGGGAGGAGAAGACAATGATGAGGCGGAGGCGGAGGTGCTGCGGCGGCGGTGGTGGAAGGGGGAGAAGACGACGTGGCGGAGGCGGAGGTGGAGGTGCTGCAGCCGTCAAGAGGAAAAGAGAGAGAGAGAGAGAGAGGGAGGGAGAGAGATGGAGGAGGAATTTTGCAAAGAGAAATTGTGAGAGGATGGAGGAAGAATTTTGTGTTTTTCAGAGAGTGGAGGTGGGTAGTTGAAGAGAGTGGAGGATTTGAAAGGACGCAAGGTTTCCGAGGGAGTGGGGGAAGATTCTTCTAGATTTTTTAGAGGAATTATAATTGGGGGTATTTTAGGGCATTCATTTAAAAATTGGGTAGATTTGTTAAAAAAAACTATCTTAATGATAAATATTGTAATTGCTATCTAAGAGTGGGTAAAATATGATATTCTCTCTAATTATTATATTTGGATACATTAATCGTATGTGATATTAAATTTTGAGTGAATTACTTATGTCGATATATTTTTCAATGATATTGAATTTTAAATGAATTGCTTATGTGGATAGAAATATGCAAGTGAGAAATTATTTATGGAGAAGAGAGACTGATTTTAATGTATCATACGGAAGAGGCTGAGAGCAAAATTGGGCTTGGCCTGAGAGAGAAAAATTCGTTTTCACACTTACCATTATATTTTGCCCAACTATGTTAACTAGTACTTCAATTTTTTTTTTTCCTTATAAAATGTTTATTATTCTCTCTGTCATACTCTAATTGTCCATGTTTTCTTATTGGGACGTCCCAATATAATAGTTTATATACCTAAAATGGTAAAAACTCTATCTCACAACTAATACTCAACATTTTAAAATTCTTTATCTCTACTTGCATTGGTCTATGTGCCAAATCCAATGTGGACAATTTAGATGGATAGAGAGAGTATGGGTACTATATTATACTCCCTCTGTCCCACTCTAATTGTTCACTTTTATTATTTTATATTTTACATATATTCCCCCATTATGGACAATTTAGGTGGGATGGAAAAAATAATATTTTTATTTTTATAAAAAAATAATATAAAACTAGTAAAAATTTAATTTTTTAACACTATTTTGGAGATCGAAGATCAAATCTCTGTAGCTCACGTGAAAAGCTTGAGTTAGAAAAATTGAAATCCCATGCATAGAGTGGTATAGGGGAAGAAGGTGTGTGTTTGGTGGGCAAGTCGTGCAATAGCTTTGCAAGTTTTCAATTAATACTCACTATTATAAATTCCCATTTCCAATATTGATTCTCCTTTTCCATCAATCACTCTCTCAAAATCCAATCATCTCCGTCAATCTCTAATCTGTAAATGGAGACTATGGAGGAAGATCATCCCTTTCCTTTCTTCTCCGACGATATGGAGAAAGATGCATGCGATCGGCACCTACCAAAGTACTATCTGTGTCTCAGTTCGACGTCTCACTTTATTATTTTATACCTCACATATATTCAAAATATGAGACGATTGAACTGAGACGGAGGGAGTAACTAAGATCTACAAGACTACAAGGAAAGGTAGTATCATGTTTTAGTGTGCGTTAGAGTAGGTGATATTTGCAGCCCCATTAACTTCAAACAACCATCTTACTTTCTTTCTTTTTCAGTTATGGCAAAACTATGTTGGATACTGTTGATGGGAAGAATGCGATGCACAAACATGTTTCGACCCACAGAGAGATCTAACCACCCACAAAAAATATCAAAGCAAACCAAGAATCAATCCAAAATCCAAAAATTCAAGCAATAAAAAAAGAAAAAAGAAAAAAAAGTATTGCGTATTAGTTAATAGAGTACTCCGTAACTAGCTAGTAATATCCACGTGCCATCCTGTTAGAACTGGAGCCGATGAGTTTTAGCATAAAGACACGATTCAAAACTATTTACCACAAACCCATTCAATAATATAATATTGTGAAACTTTTCATACCACTGAATATGAGTCTGCTTCAACCCATACAAGGATCTCTTCACTTACACGCCTTATTCTCCATCCCTGACACCACACAACCCTTAGGTTGATGTATATAGATCTCCTCATTCAGATCACCATTTAAAAAGGTAGTCTTTATATCCATTTGATGCACAACAAGATTGTGAATAAAAGCTAGAACAATTAGTGTTCTAATAGTAGAGATTCGAGCAACAGGAGAATATGTGTCAAAAAAATCAACATCCTATTTCTGAGAGTAACCAACCACTACTAGTCTTGCCTTAAACCTATCAATCGTCGCATCAGGTTTCAGATTCTTCTTAAAAATCCACTTCGATCTAATAGGTTTACAATTAATAGGCAAATCAACTAGTTCCCAAGTATGATTACTAGTTATAAAATCAATTTCACTCTGAATAGCCTCCTTCCAAAAAAGAGCATCTATGCTAGACATAGCAGCTCTATAACTAACAGGATCCTCACAAATCATGAAAGTGAAAGCAGATACTACATAATCATCAATCAGATCAGGATGCTCAACAACAAAAACAATAACAAAATCAGTACCAAAATGTTTTCTCAGTTCTCTGACTCTTACTCCTCGTTTCGATGACTACCTCAAACTCTCGAGCTGGTTGATCAGAAGGCTCAGCTGCATCATTCCCAAAACAGCTAGGCATATTCTCAATAGAAACATTAGACTTCATAGGAAATACATGCTCAAAGAAATCAACATCTTGAGATTCACAAATAGAATTGTCACCAATGGACAAAAACCGATAAGCACCAGAGTTATGAGCATAACCAATAAACACGCAATCAAAAGTCTTAGAATCAACATTCACCTGCTTTGGATTATTCAACCTCACCTTAGCTAGACACCCCCACACTCTCAAGAATTTCAAAGTGGACACAAAACCCTTCCACAACTCATATGGGGTCTTGTCTAACTTCTTACTTGATTAAGAACATAACAGACAAACAAGGCAGCTTTTCCCCACATATTGTTAAGTAAACCAAACTAAGCAACTGAGCATTCATCATGTTCTTAAGGGTTCTATTTTACCACTCAGCAATACCATTACGTTCAAGAGAATAAGGAGCATTAAATTCATGTATGATCTCATATTTCTCGCAAAAGTTCTTTTAGGAACAAGGTACTATATTCTCATACTCTATCGGATCTTAATCTCTTAATCCTTAAAGTCAACGGATGATCTACTTTAACCTTATATCTATGAAATATATCAGCAACCTCATCCTTAGTTCCCAACAGATATAAGCGAGTGTATATAGAAAAATCATCAATAAAGAGATGTAGTATATCTTCTCACCTCTACTAACAGTGCTTCTAAATTTTGTTAAGTCTGCGTAAATTAGCTCAACGAAAACAGAAGATCTAAGTTCTACAACTTAAAAGAATTCTTAGCAAACTTTGCTTCAACACATATTTAGATAATCTTTGTGACTTCAAGCAGAAATAAGACCCATAGTACGCAATTTAATAACAGAAGCATAATTTACAGAGTTAGAGGCTTTATCTTGTATTTTGAACCATCAACGGGCTCCAACTTCGACAAATCAGACAAGGTATGGTTTGACGAGACCATGAATAGCTTTTAGATTGTTAGAACTAGAGCCGAAAGGATCGAAAGAACTTGCACAAATATAAGAAAAGGAGAGAAAGATTATCACTGTGCCGTGGCTGAACCACTGCCCTAAAAGCCATTTTCGGCAGACCCTCAGTACCAAGTCTCAATGCCGAATCACTCTCGAAGGTTAATACAACTCTCAAATCTCACGTGCACTCGTGAGTTTTGAGATGGAGACGCTTTGCGGTAAGGAAGTCAATGGTGGCTACGGCTAAAGCATGTAGGATTTTCGTGTCTCTCTATGAAGAGAACAACTACGTATATATATGGCTCCAAATGCCCCCACAAACCTAGCCACTAACTAAGCCCATGAAGCCCGACGACAAGAAACGTGGAGGGAAAGAAAACTTAGATAAGGAAGTAAAGAGAAAAGAGAAAACTAGAAAAATATGGTAATTTTCCCTTTTTTGTATGTTTTGAAAATGAGGTGGAGGAATATATTTATAGGCTCATCCCTCTTAAGTTTTTCTTTAAAATTTCGATGTGGGACAAGGAAACAATATATATAATGCTTCAATCCCTCCCACTTAAGCTCACAAATTCAATGTGGGACAAGAGATAAAAGAGGGAACCAATAATAACTCTACGAAATTGCTTTCCATTTCCAACACATCCTCTTCATACGTTCTATCGTCTCTTGATCTTCAAACTTTTCGGTAACCCTAATTCCATAAGTTTGTTGAAATTTCTTCACAGCTAATTCCAAAACCTCTTCTTCAGCAGCACCATTGCCACCGCCGTTGTTTCACCTAAAAGTGCTCGCAATAGAACAAGATCTATCGTAGACTAGTAAGCTAAACCCAATGTCGAATCTCAAGAACAACTTAACAGGGTAATTAATCGTATGATACACACTCTCTAAACACTCTACGAAAGCAAGTAAAAGAATTAAGGGCTTTTGGTTTAATTATTAAATTCTAGACTTAATTAAAAGAAAGCAAATAAATCTAACCTAGACTTGAAATTAAAGAAAGTAATTAGGAGCAAATAAAAGAACTCTCGGCTGTCACACGGGAGAAAGAATTAAACTAAGAGAAAAGCAATAAATCTATCTAGGCATGAATTGAAAGGAAAACAATAAAGAAAGCAATAAAATCTAAGCTAGAGCAAATAAATCTTAACATGCTTGGATTAAAAACAAATCTAAATAACTCGAAAACAATTAAATCTAATCTTAGCAAATTAATCTAATCTAATAAAAGCAATTAACCAAAGCAAGTAAAGAAAGTAAATAAAATTAATCTAAGAGCACAAATTAAACTTACGAACTTTTACGAAAAAAAGAACGAAGAACTTGAATTAAACTTGAATCCGAAAGCTATAATCTTCAAAACAATATTTTAAAGCTAATCTAAACTAATCTAGAGTTTTAAAGGCTGAAAATAAGAGAGAAAACGTGTTCTTTTGTTCCCCATTGATTACATATATATAGAGCCTTTAAAACCTACTCAAATAAGGAATAAAATATGGAAATCCCGTCAGTCTGGCGGCCGCCCAGCATCCTTGGCGGCCGCCAGGTATGGCCTGCGGAAGTTTTCAGGAACAGTAGCTTGCGGTCGCCAGGTAGGACTTGGCGGCCGCCAAGTGTGGCCTGCGGTCCACTGCGAACGACTTTTTTGTTTCGGCCTTATCTCCCTCGTCCGAACTCGGAATCGACCTCCGTTTTTTCCTACACGCTCCTATCAAAACCTTCTTCGATGTTATGATTTTATTTCATCCTAACTTCATCTCCATATTTTGCTCATTTATTCATTCTTTTGCTCATTTTTTCTCTTCTCTTCCAAAACTTCTCACGAACTCGACTTTGACTAAAACACACGAAACGAACACATAAAAACAAACAAAATATACAAAAACAAACTCACACCAAACTATAAAAACCATATAAAAACACAGTAAACAAATCCCCCACACTTAACCCTTTGCTTGTCCTCAAGCAAAACTCATTTAAACCATTCAAGACATGAACTTAAAGAGTGACAATGATGTTGGCTTCAGAAATTTTCAAGAACAAGAGATATTATGCAAAACACTTCACCATTCACTAAGCAAGTCATAGCAAGTTTCAACTTCCAACCTCTTGAACATAAATCCTCACAACATGGGTATAAATGTGTAAGTGAACTCTCATCTCTCAAGTGTTTAGATTAGGACAAAGAAACACTCAATTCAACTCACACAAATTGCCTACCATAAGCTTGCATGTCGTCTCACCTCTCCACTACTTAAATGTGTGCTTAAGATAAAGATCAAATAGGACTTTCTTTTTGGTTGTAATGTAGGCTCTTTGGTAGGTAAGAAAATTTGGCTAAAGTGAGTTAACAACCCCAAAGGCTTATTCACTCTTTTACTCATTCCAACACTCAATTCCCCCCACACTACTTCAAGCCATATCACAATAAAGCTCAAAACATAACCAAGCACAATTACAATCTCATCTTTTCTTTCTACCTATTTATGCTCTTATTCAACTCTTCTTTTTTTTTATCAACTAGAGCTTATGTAGGTAGAAAGTACTAACTAATAGGTACCAAGATCATTTCTTCTATCTAATTTCCCAATATTTTCTTTTGAAAGAACACACCTCATATCATTCACAAGTTAATTCCCATCCCAAGACTTTTTTAAAGAAAATTAGGTCTAAAATAGACCTCAAGGCTCAAAGGGGCTAACTAGGATAATATGAGTGAATTTGGACAAGGAAAAAGGATAAGAAGGGCTAAGAAAAATGGCCTAAGATCCTTTCTTCGTCATAAAACACACTATGTAATCTCAAGGAAAAAGCCAACGCAAGTTCTAGAGACAAAATTGCATGCTTGAATATTTACACTCATCAAAGAAATATGACTATAATGATGTAATAGTCAAAATAGGCTCAGATCTCACACAAAATAGGCTCAATGATCCATGTTCTTAAGAGGCCAAAAGTCTACACTTACCATGAAATACTTAACAAACAATGACATGCTTCACATTTCTTTTTCAAAACAAAACATAAAATCACATCATTAGCCCATCATCACAACTTTTCACTCATGCTTGAAATGATCTAAACAACATGCTAAGACACAAAACAAAGAATTAAGCATGCTTTACACAAAACATCACAAAACAAAATAAATAAACACCACATAAGTTTTTAACCCCTCCCCCACACTTAAATCAAGCAATGTCCCTATTGCACAAAAATAAAAGAGAGGGATATAGAAAACTTCACAAATAACAACGCAACACGACACCAACTTCAAGAGCCACACGCACTCCAAAGCCAAGTACCTACACAACACAAACAAAACAAACCAAAGCATAATACCTACTAACACACTAAAACGAAAACCAAAAACACAAAAATAAAATAAAATGAGAAACAAAAAGAAAACGAGACTAGGAATAGAGAACAATGTGAAGTGAAATTGAGAAGAAACTTGAACAGCCGAAACTGCTTGTGGGCAGTCGCCAGGGGTGGCTGAGGGGCCACATCTCTCAGATCCAGAAATTCTTCTTAAGCCTACATTAGAAAACGAAAAATTAATAATACAATTAATAAAAATCATAAAGAAAAATTACGAAACCGTGGGTTGCCTCCCACGAAGCGCTTGTTTAACGTCATTAGCTCGACGGAGGAATCCATCAACCACCCATCGCAACGAACAACGGATTTCTTATAACAGTCTTAAACCCAAGGAATCCATCAACCATACTCGACCGAACCGTGAGCTTTTCTGCCAGGTTAGCTTGAGAATCTAAAATCGGTTCATGTTTGATATCCCTCTCCCCCACACTTATTTGAAACTCCTTATACAACTGCTCTTGATCATACACTTTAAGCCAAGGTTCTTCCAAAATGTGAGCTTCATCTTGCAAGTTAGCGAGAAAATCGTCAACACTGGTTTCTTCTTGTTGTATGCTTACCATACAAACCTCCTTCACTTCCTCTACCTCTTTCAAGTTGCTCAAAAATTGCTCTATGATAGAATCTTCCTCATCACTCAAGAATTCCTCTACAATTGGCTTTTCATGTTTATTATCATCTTTCACATCCTGCATAACATTATCCTCATCCAACTTGTCAGGAATTTGAACATAAGAACATTTATGAATCAATGATTTAGAAGTAGAAGTAGAAGTAGAAGTAGAAGTAGAAGTAGAGGGTGACTTCCCAAATACCGAAAACATTACCGAACCTCCTTTCCCGGCCATGCTCAATGTACCGGAATCAACATCTATACGAGTTTGAGTAGTCGCCATAAACGGTCGTCCCAACAAAAGCAGATGACCGTTCACACTCCTTGCTCCTCGTCCCTTTTCAAGCACCACAAAATTAGCAAGAACTTGAATGCCCCGAACAATTATAGCCACATCTTCCGCAATTCCTAACGGATGACTCAAGGAACCATCTGCCAACTCTATGCGAATGTCGGTCGCCTTGAGGTTCTTTACATTCATCTTCTCAAAAATAGAGTGAGACATCAAGTTCACTGCTGCTCCTAGATCCATAATGCCCGACACTTCCTCTCCACTATCCAATGTAACATTTAATTCAAAACTTCCCGGATCACTTTGTTTAAGTAACGAAGGAAGACAACCATCAATCTGTTTATCCTTCTTCACATTCTTCAATCTGCTCGGGAAGGGAATTGGTGGAACGTAAGGTCTGGGAGCTTTGTGGAGGGTATATTCCGACTCAGGGTGTGCATTGGGATGCATGCCGGTGTTTTGGGCACTTGGCGCCGGTACCTGCGCCAGGTTCTAGTGGCGGATGGACTTGGCGGTCGTCGGGTTCCACTTGGTGACCGCCCAGTATCGGTGGCAGAATTTTTCATTAAAACGGGATTTGCAATCCCGTTATCCACCGTCTTCCCATTCTCAAAACTCTCACAGTAAGAGTTTGCTGCGGCTGTAGCCCTTGGGCTGGAATTTTATTCTGCTGCAAATTCTGTTGAAGTCGAGTCGCCATTTTCCCAATTTGCATTTTGAGGCGTTTGTTCACCGCCTCTTGAGACTCTTGAGGATGCAGTGGCAGCACTTGTGGATTTTGCGGTGGAACTTGAGGAGATTGGTTTTGAGGGCGAGTGTTTTGAGGTGGGTATTGTTGAGGTGCATGAATAGGGTAGTATGGTTGTTGTGGAGGTTGATAGTATGGTACGGGTGGATAGTAAGATGGTTGTGGTTGAGGGTAGTAGGTGTTTGGTGGAAGATAGTAGGGTTGAGTTAGGTATTGCAGAGAGTAGGAAGGATATTGATAATTTTGAGATGGTGGTTTACGGGGCGGGTAATTAGTACCATCTCCATTACCTTGTTGTTGAGTCCGTCCCATTGTAGCTTATTGAGGAGGAGCTGGAGGAAAATAACCTTGAGCTGCATATACTTCGGCTCCTCCTTCGTAGGTGAACTCCCCCATGCTCGGGCAACTATCGGCGTAGTGCCCAAACTCTTGGTAAATGTCTCAAAACACAAGTTCTTGTTCTTGCTTTTGCTCTTGCACTTGAACTTGTGTTTGTGCCCTCTTGAGAATCTTTGGAAGGGGAGTTAGTGGCGGGGCTTCGGTTTTCATTTCAAGTTCTTGCATCTTTCTTGCCATTGCTGCCACTTGCTTCCTCAAATCTGCACTAGTGTCTTCAGAAATCACTGCACTAGCCTGCTTTCTCCTTGGTCGAACTAGCTTGAGTCGAGAGCTTGCAGCAAAGGTCTCGAAAATCTCATTCAGCTCATCGACCCTCTTGACTGCTATGTTCCATCCGGCTGTACTATTCCCCATGAATTGGTTCGTCTGATGTAATCCCTCATAAAAATATTGACAAAGCATTTCGGGAACCAGTTGGTGATGTGGGCACTGCTGTAGCAACTCTTGGAACCTTTCCCACGCCTCGTGGAATAGCTCATCTGCTCCTTGCTCAAAATTCATTATTTGAGACCGGATTTCTGATGTCTTCCGGTTGGGGTAGTACTTGAGCATGAAGCGCTCACAGACATCCTTCCACGTCGATAAGGAGTTCGCCGGAAGAGTAAGATACCACGCCTTGGCTCGGTCCTTCAGTGATAATGGAAAGCACTTCATCTTCAGTTGTTCCTCAGAAATATTCCCCAGTGGAAAGGACTGCACCGTCGAAGTGAACTCTCAAATGAATGTGAGAGCATCTTCGTTGGCGATGCCGTGATAAGTGGGCAGCAAGTTCTGATATTGAGGCTTCAGCTCTGCGTCCCTAACCTCTTTGGGCAGGACAAAAGCTGACGAAGAAGATAGAAAAGTGGGACGAGCAAATTCACCGATGACTTTGGCCATGATCTTTGGTTTATCAGACTCGTAAGAACTCGAACTAGACCCTTCGTCTATGCTCACTGTTTCGACTTTCTCCGCCGCTTGATTTGATCTAAAGGCTAGGAACTCTAGGCTTGGGGACTTTTTAAAAATTGGAGAGGCAATAAAACCAAGACCGATGTTCGATCCTTCACTTATCTCTCCTCCTTAAGCACTTGCCAGCACTGCTTTCATCCAATTGATGTTGTCTACGAATGGCGAGAGATCTTGTTGAAGACTTCGACGACCATGCATGCACAACACTTAACAAACGGGTTAAGAGCACCAATGAAAAGCACAAAAGAAAACCCAACAGAAAATAAAAATTAAAAAGAACGTTATTATTATTTTTATGTTTTTTTAATATATTAAATTAAAAATGAAAATAAACAAAATTAAAAACTCAATCACACAATTAATTACCTAAAGTTTTCCCCGGCAACGGCGCCAAAATTTGTTTCACGTAAAAGTGCTCGCAATAGAACGAGATCTATCGTAGACTAGTAAGCTAAACCCAATGTCGAATCTCAAGGACAACTTAACAGGGTAATTAATCGTATGATACGCACTCTCTAAACACTCTACGAAAGCAAGTAAAAGAATTAAGGGTTTTTGGTTTAATTATTAAATCCTAGACTTAATTAAAGAAGCAATAATCTAACCTAAACTTGAAATTAAAGAAAATAAAAAGAACTCCCGGCTGTCACACGGGAGAAAGAATTAAACTAAGAGAAAAGCAATAAATCTATCTAGGCATGAATTGAAAGGAAAGCAATAAAGAAAGCAATAAAATCTAAGCTAGAGCAAATAAATCTTAACATGCTTGGATTAAAAACAAATCTAAATAACTTGAAAGCAATTAAATCTAATCTTAGCAAATTAATCTAAACTAATGAAAGCAATTAACCAAAGCAAGTAAAGAAAGCAAATAAAATTAATCTAAGAGCACAAATTAAACTTACGAACTTTTACGAAAGAAAGAACGAAGAACTTGAATTAAACTTGAATCCGAAAGCTATAATCTTCAAAACAACATTTAAAAGCTAATCTAAACTAATCTAGAGTTTTAAAGGCTGAAAAATAAGAGAGAAAAAGTGTTCTTTCGTTCCCCATTGATTACATATATATAGAGTCTTAAAAACCTACTCAAATAAGGAATAAAATATGGAAATCCCGTCAGCCTGGCGGTCGCCCAGCATCCTTGGCGGCCGCCAGGTATGGCCTGCGGAAGTTTTCGGGAACAGTAGCTAGCGGTCGCCAGGTAGGACTTGGCGGCCGCCAAGTGTGGCCTGCAGTACACTGCGCGCGACTTTTTTGTTTCGGCCGTATCTCCCTCGTCCGAACTCGAAATTGACCTCCGTTTTTTCCTACGCGCTCCTATCAAACCCCTCTTTGATGTTATGCTTTTATTTCATCCTAACTTCATCTCCATATTTTGCTTATTTCTTCATTCTTTTGCTCATTTTCTCTCTTCTCTTCCAAAACTTCTCACGAACTCGACTTTGACTAAAACACACGAAACGAACACATAAAAACGAACAAAATATACAAAAACAAACTCATACCAAATTATAAAAACCATATAAAAACACACTAAATAGCCGTCATCTCTGTCTTGGAACAAGTGGGCCCGAGCCAATCCCAAAAAGCCAAATGCTTCAAGAAATTTCTTAGGATCAAAATCTTCCGGCTTGCTATAGTATAAGGAAATACCGTCTTTGTTGGGATATTACGTTAAGGGGGAACTTGGATCAAGTTCGAAATAACTTGTTTTGATTCTATTCCAAAACCCTCATTGTGTAGTCATTTCCCTTATTACTTTTGATAAATCTAGATCATTTGATCCTAGCGAAGCTTACTTGTTAGGAAGCTTATATTATTAGTCTAGAAGCGCAAAGGACAAAGCAACTGAAGTTCGCAAAGAGTCCGGAAGCAAAGCGACTCCAATTATAAAGAAGCCAGAAAGAAGAATTGTCAGAACGTCATGAAGACATCTAAAGCCGACTTCAAGTCAATAGAAGCGAGTGCTCACAAGTCAGCTCATCCAAAGCGTCTCAGATACGAAGCTGCAATTTAAGAGCGTCAATGATAAAGTTGACCAAGAATTCAAGATTTTAATTCCTGACACATGGTTGACTCTGATCCGACGTGTCAGCACACTATTGCACAACGGATAAAGCAACAGTCTAAGTAGGTGAAGTCGCCATAACTTAGGTGCGGCGAACATCCTTTCCTACTCCTGACAAAGCAGAAAAGAGACTGACACGCTGACATATCCGGAAATTAAGGAACAAGGAACCTCTTCTCTCTCAACGGGAAGTAGGGCTCCTTACTATAAAAAGGGAGAAGTTGCACACATCAAAGTGACGCACGTACAAACAATTCAAGCATCATATCTAAGAACTCAAGCAAAATTTCTCTCAAGCCCAAAGTTATTTCAAAGCGCTTCACTTTAGTGTGTCCTTAAGAACTTATTTCTTAAGTATTGCAACTATCTCTAATTCTAGGTTCAATCTCTCATATCCAAAGCCTAGTCCTTTTTGAGAATCCTTATTCCTTTACCAGTGAATTAATTGTAAAGGATTCTCATATTTGCAAAAATCCAAAAACCCCAAAACCCAAGTCTAGAGTGAATAGATTGAGTTGAAAGGTTGTAGAGTTTTTGTAATAGAGTGTGTTGTTGTAAGGTTTCTCGAGAGCCAGTAAAATCTCTGAGGATTCAAGGACAAGTTTGTTACTAGCCTTGAATCACTTCCCCTTGGAAGTATAAAACAAGGGATACTGAGTGAAGGTATTCATCCCATCGAGGATAAGAGTGGACGTAGGAGGGGTACTCCGAACCACTATAAAATTGGTTGTCTCTTTACTTTTAAGTTCATTATTGCTTTGATTTTCATCACACACACACAACGCTTTAAATAGAAAACTGTTTTTAATCGCAAGGAAAAGTTATAACCATCTCACCACATTCCGCACAAGTTACTCACAAGATAGATGCTTTGACTGATTCACCTAGCATCAAAGAGTCTACTCACTACACGATCAGGCTGCCTTGAACGCTTCACCACGCTTCAAAGCGTCCACTCGTTTAAAAGGCCGGAATTCGTTAAAGAAGTTAAATACTTCTCTACACACGTATTCACCCACCCTCTACGTGTGTAAGCGCCTTTCGGGACCAACAGTCTTCTCCGTTGCCGAAATCTAGATTGCCACATCGAGGTCTCTTCATCATTGCTTCCGTTTCGTCGTCTAATTCTCCACTGACATTGAGCCCGAATCTTTCTTGAAACGTTCTCATGGTTAACTTCAAGATTTTAAACCACTATTGATTTTGAAAATATTTTTAGCATGTGCTGATGAAGATGAGACACATAAATATAGGTTGTCGTAACCTTCGCTATTAGATCAATGAGCCTCAAATGAGGCTCCAATAAATAGTAATATATATATTAATTTTATAATCACATAGGAGGGCTCCCAAAAATACTGCACGGGAGCCCTCCGAGGTCTCTCTTTATTTTATTATTATTTATTATTTAATTATATAAATATTTAATTTTCAATTTTTTTAATTAATCACAAATTGTAGAAATAGGAATTATTTGATAAAATTCGATTGTATTGCACATTTGAAAAATTACAATACAATTGAAACAAAGAAAAAATAATACATAGTGAAAAAAATCTAATCGTCGTCCGGCTTGGGGAGGCCGAGCTTATTGCAAATGAAATCAAGCATTTTCTCGTGCTTTTTCTTCGTCCTTGGAGACATTTGGGAGGTATCTTTCATGTAGACCTCGTACATGGTCCCAAACTCAAGTTGCTTTGATATATTTTGGAGAGCCTCCGCCGCCTTGTCCTTCACACTCGCCGAGCCCGCCTCGTCGTCCTCGGACATTCTTGACTTCCCTCTTGCATTTGCCTTGGCCGCTTTGGAACCCTCAGGCCAGGGTCGGTATCCGCTCATCCTTGTCGAACCCCCCATCTCCGTCGAAGGAGTAGACTCCCTACTACTCTCAGTGGAGTATGAGCCATCGATACTATTTTTACATCGTTTCACAGAGTTGAGGGAGCCGGTGGCTGTTAAGAATTTTGGAGTTTCTTTGACCTCGTCTCAAGCCTTGAAGTATTTGAACGGCTTTCCAGTCGACCCTTGAAATTGGCGGTATGCGTCAGTTACGACATCCTCCGTGCCTCTCCCGCTCCCCAAGTTCATCGAGCACGAATGGTAGTGCGCGCTAAACAACTTCATGTCTTTCATTGCGCGTTTCCAATGATGGCGCAATTTCTCCGAGTTGCGAGCATAAGTACGCCTCGGGCGAAGTCGGTTGTAGGTGTTTGCGATATGAATCCAGAAAGCTCCCTCCTTTTGCTTGTTGCTCGAGATTGGATGGTGGGATATATCTACCCAAACACAAGCAAGGCACAAGGTCTCTTCCTCGGAATATGGGGCGGCCCCGTCGGCTTCTTGGTCCCAATCGCCGAGCTCCTCATGAACCTCGATCGGTATTGCGCCTCGAGCTCTTCCTCCGCCTCGAGCTCGTCCTCTGCCTCGAGCTCGTCCTCTGCCTCGTGCTCGGTGTCCTTGAGGTGGTTGAACCGGTGGAGGCACCTCCTCGACCTCGACCTCGTCGCCCGGTGGATCGGACTCGTCGGCCAAACTCACGGCTGGAAGTGAGTCGTCATCATCTTCATCGAATGAAGACATTCGACTTATAGGCGAATGCCTCGATCGTGAAGGGCCCGTCGGCGAGGAAAACAACGGCCTCGGTGATGATGCCTCTTGAAAGCCGCCTCGGTTTGAGAAATTTATCAAGTTCGACCTCGAGGCGTAAGGAAGAAAATCTTAGGGGCGGGTAGGTTTTGGAGTGTGAATAAGAGGTGTTGGAGTGTAAAGTGGAGGGGCTTGAAGAGGTTACATTTGGATAATTTGGGAAATTTGGATAATTTGGGTAATTAGGATAAGTTGGGAAATTTTGATAATTGGGGTAATTTGGATAATTTGGGTTATTTGGATAATTTGGGTTATTTGGGTTATTTTGGTTTGGATTGTTGTAGTCGTTTCCAAACCAAGAAGGGACACACTTGGGTCAGCCGGAGGCACTGTGCGGCCGGGCTAAGACAATGGTACTTTTATTCATATAGATTGACACTTTTCTGTATAAAGATTGACACTTTTAAAAATTATCATTTTATTCGTAAAATAATTATATTCAAGATTGACACTTTTATTCATATAGATTGACACTTTTCTGTATAAAGATTGACACTTTGGGTCCGGCCGCACGGTGCCTCCGGCTGACACAAGTTTTTGTCAACCAAGAATAGGGGTCATTGGAATCGGCCATTTGAAAAAATTGAAGAAAATGTAGAGGATTATAGAAGTTGGATTTGAAGAAAATAGAGAGAGTTGAGAGAGTTTGATGAAGAAATTGGTGTGAAAAAATGAGGAATGTGGTGTGGTATTTATAGGAAAAATTTAAAAAAAAAATAAATTATTTCGCCAGTCAACGTGGCTGGCGCGGCAGGCGGCGAAACGGGCTTATTTACGCCCGTGAAGCTGCGCCCTCGGAGGGCTCCATCGCCGGCACCTGGGCGCGGAGGGTGAGGTGGCAGCGGGCAGGAGGGCGCGAGCCCTCCCTCTGCGAATGCTCTTAAGCATGATGGAATTCGATATTGCATGTTTTATTAATTAATTAATGTAGTTATTGTTTTATTTGATGCGGAGGTAATCTTGCTTTGCTTTATATTACAGTATTTTTCATAAAAATAAAAATTATTATAATATAATAAGTTATGATGAATATTTATAGGTATATTTTTATAATAATTATATTCTTTAGTTTTGTACTTATTAAATCTAATATATAATTAATAAAAGTGAGATTAAATACTAAAAATAATTAAAACCCTTATTAAATTGGTGAACTTTAGAAAATAATTATAAAATTAAATTAAATCATTATACATTAAAATTAATATAAAAATTGCGTGAAATTAATAGAGATTAAAATTTGATATACAGTTGGAACATGAAAATAGGGACAGGGGAATCCCAAATGAACAAGACTGACTTGAGATCCTGCGTCCCCAATTCGGTTTCTATTAGTTTTATCTTTTTTTATTCAATAAATTTAATTTAATTTTAAAATTATTTTTAAGAGTTCATTCGTCCCATATTAAGATTTATAATTATTTTTTAACATTTAATTTTACTTTTATTAATATATTATATATTTGATAAATTAAAAATTAAAATACACCGTACATCACAAAATCACCGCCATATAAATTGATTGCAATGGATTTAATTTGACTCGAATACACCACCGCCCTCCAGGCTCCACCACGCCACCGCCGCGCGGCCCACGTTTCCGATGGACCCCTTAACCCTCCTTCGGGACTACACCATCAGCAACTCGCTCGACAGAATCGTCCGAGTCAACGACGATTTCCGCTTCGGTTCCGACTACTCCTTCCCCGCCACTATCGAGACCGCCTATCGCTCCAAGCACGTGCAACAGACGCGCCGCTACACCCTCGAAACCCTAGTCCACTTCATCACCAACCACCACCTCAAGCACACTGAATACATCCAGAACTCCCGCGCCCTCCGCATCCCCGCCGTCACCCTCCCCGATCGGAAGCACCTCCTCGATTACCTCACCGGAAAAGTCCAATCCTCCGATTCAATCGTCCCCCTCGATTTCCCCAACATCAATCCCCAAATCAGCAATGTGGATCGCAGTTTGCAGTACGAGGCGGGGGATACTGTGGGTTTGGAGAGCGGGACTAGTATGATTGAGCTGATTAGGGCGAAGGAGAAGCCAATTAAGGATAAGGAGGACATGCTTGTGTTCAAGAAGCGCGATTTCTACAGCGTCCTGACCTCTGCGTTGAAGAGGGATGAGGAGAGGCAACGTATGGAAGCGTTGCAGAGGAAGGATAACATTGTGGCGAAGAATAGAATCGAGAGTAGAGGTTTTGGCATAGGCGAAGAGGCGACGAAGATGAGGAAGATTGGGGAAGGGGTGCCGATCATTTTGGTCCCAAGTGCATTTTCGACTCTGATCACGATATATAATGTGAAAGAATTTTTGGAAGATGGAGTTTTCATTTTCACTGATGTGAAGCTGAAGCAGATGAAAGGAGTGAAGCCTGATTGTGTGACGGTGCAGAAGAAGTTCAGTAGGGATCGTGTGGTGACGGCTTATGAGGTGAGGGATAAGCCTTCTGCGCTCAAAAGCGATGATTGGGATCGTGTGGTTGCAGTTTTTGTGCTTGGGAAGGAATGGCAGTTCAAAGACTGGCCTTTTAAGGACCATGTTGAGATCTTTAACAAGAGTAAGTTCTAATGTAGAGCTGTTCATCTTGATGCTTGAATTGATTGCGCTTCAGTTAAGTTCACTTTTGGTTGCTAAAATAAATATGCTGTACATATCATAGATGTTTTGTCTTTCTGAAGACATAAAAAATCTTGATTGCCTTGAGTCCTGCAATGATTAATTATATAAATTAATGTGCTTGTTACTCTGTTATTACTATCTTTGGATATCAATCAAAGTTTTTTTTCTGGTATAGACATGTTGAATATCAGGGATTGCATGTTATATGATGAAGAAAGTTGATCCTTATTATCATCCTCTGTTAAATACAAAATCGGAGGTGGGGTGGGTTCGGAGCAATGCTGATATGATAATTAAATCTAATTTTGCTATAGAAAGCCTGATTTTGTATGTTATAAGTCATTGTCAACTAATATAATACTACAACAAAGCTAGTAAGATTTGGATATTCTTAGGGTGATAGTGATTAATTTTATCCGTGCAAAGGGACGTTGCATATTCTAATAACATGCCTTTCCTACAGTTCTTGGGTTCTACATGCGTTTTGAGGATGACAGTGTGGAATCAGCAAAAGTTGTGAAGCAGTGGAATGTCAAGATTATTTCGGTGAGTTATATTCAAATTGAGTACTCTTACACACCTTAATCCGCAAAAACTTCTCTTCCATGTGGAATTGGCACGCTGTAGGCCATGGTCACAGAATTTTCTCATACCTGCAGTTTGGATATGTGATCCATTTTTTTCGTCTTTAGAACCAGGGATGCCCTGTAATGCATCCTGGAATGCCAAATTAGATGATATAAATGGCTTGCAGCATCACATGATATAAATTAAATGTATATTTTGTGTGCATGCATACAATAGTATATAACTTAGTATAATTACAAGTTTTCTTTATTTTATCTCTGATTTTCTCATACAAGTACAATTTGTCCAGATAAGCAAAAATAAGCGACATCAGGACAGAGCTGCAGCTCTTGAGGTGTGGGATAAACTTGAAGAATTCATGCGGTCTCGTAGTCGTTAGAGTAAGTTAAATTCTATTCATTCTTGTTTTCATTTCTCATTCATGAGTTAATACTGTCTGACCTTGTGCCACTAAATATATTCTGATGAGCTAAGATGGAGGCCGTCAAAGCGCCTTACACCTCAGTGATAAGGTTAAGATCTATGTGTTTCTGATAATATAAGCAGGATGTGACTATGATGTAGTTCTATATCAAAGAATTTATTTTCACAGTCTTAGAGATGCTAATTATGCTACGTTTCCTTATATCTCAAATAAGAAGTAGTTGAGGGTTGAGATTTATGCTGCAGCTGAAGCATCTGGGAGAATAATATGCTGAACAAGGTAGCAGAAGATAGTTTAAAGAAATATTCTTCTTGTTTCTTAGTCACTACAATATAGAAATAAGCGATAGGGTCTGTGGACAGTGCCATTGCTGCTTTATCGATTCCCGTTAATGTTATAGTGATGTTAGGGGCCAGAAGGTTGGATTAAGGAAACATCAAGTAGGTTGGGATAACGAGCACAACATGAAGGATTATCTGACATGAAACTTACTAGGCAAACTTAAATAGTTGCATCTGTCAAAATTTCACTAGAGATGAAAATAGGAGTACCAATTATCTGGTTCTAAAAAATAGGGTTATGTTGTTTCATGACAAGATGATTGTTCAATTGTTTAGATGGAACGGATATATTTTTGTTGGCTAAGCTCAGGAATTAAACAATAACCTCTTGGCTTGCAGATGCAGAAGATGATACTAGGAATCGACAAAGGTTATCACTAACTGGTTTAATATGGGCAATTTTCCATGTCCTGTATTTATTCGTCTAGTGTTGACTTGTAACATTTTGGGAAATGATATATATTGTGGTTTAATTTGTATGGTTTCTCCTAACATAGCTTGTTAGTTTTTAGACGTTTTGTATAAATCTAGTTCTTTGCCTAGACACTTTGCACAACAATTATTAACTTCGTCTTAGTTTATTTAACCTGCAGAAGCATTGTACTTGTGCCAAGAACAACTCTTGTATTTTAAAATGTCAAAGTAATTATCTTTGATTAAAAATGCTCTGCAGTTTTTCATCATTAATTATTGTAATAATTATTCCTTCTATTTCGTACTCCCTCCACCCCGTTTGTCTTGTCACTCTTTCTGGGCACATAGTTTAAGGAGAAAAGAATTAGGGATGTGAATTTGTAATTAATGAATTAATTAATAATTTTTTAATAAAAATAATTTTATAATTAGAATTGATGGGCGTTGAGTCGTATAGTGTTATATTATTATTATTATTATTATTATTATTTTAATTAGGGTCTGATTAGGACTAATATTTGCTACCAATGGAATGTGCCAAGATGAGTGATACAAACTTAAAAGAAATTGTACCAAGATAAACAGGATAGATGAAGTATAATTTTAACTTTGTGGTGTCTCGTGCAGAAAATTTTGATTTTGATGTGGGAAATAAAGTATTTCTTCCGTATCATAGATAACATAAAAAAAATTTAGTTCCCGTTTTTTTGGGTACGGGAACTAAGGAGAAAGTGTAAAATGTAAAAAAAAAAAAAAAAGTGGTAGTGTTTGTACTTTTTGAAGAGTTAATTTTTTCCAAACATAAAAACAAGATATTATCTACGAGACATCATAATCGGAAAAATATAACGTTGTCTATAGGACGGAGTCACGGAGGGAGTAGCTATTATGAGGGGAAAATGAAATCGAAACAAACAATTACAGAACAAAATGAATAAATTTTATTAGGAAGAGAAGAAACTGGCCACAGTCTCTTCAAACACAATACAAAATATGATGAGACCTCAATAAACAGGTCATTCAAATCAAATAAACAATACAATAGTATTATATCTCCATTACTACAAACTATAATTAACTCAAAAATACAGAAACAAAAAATAAGCTCCAAGTATAGATGATTCAAGAATAAATATGAATCAAGCCACGTTGGAGGTTGTGAGATAGGATGCTACCAACATAATGAAAAAGAGCATTGAAACACCCAACTTATTTGAACTTGCATTAGAGAAACCATCACCACTTGGCGTTGTCTTCGATCCTTCACCTGAGCCGGAGTTGGGAGAATCCGGTGACGAACCGGGAGAACCAGCTGGAGAAGCAGCTGTCAGGCAAAAGAAGATCAAACTTAGAAAAATCATACGTACAAATCACTCGAAAACGCCGAAGATTCGGAAACGGTGAGGAGTAAGTTCTTACCGTTGCATTGGCTGAGAGGGGGAGTTTGGACGTTGCATGCCCCAGGCAAGGCCATAGCCTGAGTCTCATTAATGTTGAGGCCGAGGGTGGAGCCGCCGCCGTTGAGAACCTCGCACAAGCACTGGGGGTCGGAGGCGACCACCGTTTTGAGCTGGGTGCAGCAGCCGGAGGCAGGGGTGGAGGAGTTGCCGGAGATGTAGCTCAGGCACGGTGACATGCTGATGAGCGCGTTCGTGCAGCCGTTGGATTGCGCCGTCGCCACCCCGGCAAAGAGGATGGTGGCAAGAATTGTGGCTAAGGCCATTGAGAATTGTTTGAGTGCCATTTGATGATGATGATGATGATGATGATGATTTAGTAATTTTCTTGAAGTTTTTTCTTTTTTGGGATTTTTGTGATGCGAGAAGTTTGTTTTGTTTTATTGTTATTGATGGAGTAATGGGGTTTATATAGGGGTTTTAGGGTTTTGAGTCAATAGAATTTCGGTGGGGTAGGGTGGGGGTGTTTACCAACTTTCTACTAATTAATTTGGGAATAATTGACTATTTTTAGATTGTGTACGGTATTTGGGAGGAAATTGGTTTATTAATTTATTTATTTTTGTAAGAGGACAGATAGAATGGGTTAGCTATGTGGGTGAGCAACCTTATTACTGAATTGACACCTATTGTCATCAGTTTGAATTTCTGTTAAATGTACAATTAAATAATTAATTAATTATCTACACGTCACCATGCCATTAATGATATTATTATGAGGTGAGTATATTAGAAGATAAAATTACTGCATTTTAATACTACATCTGTCTTTTTCAAGTTGTTACACTTTTTTTCGGCAATTGTGGCAAATATTTTCGAGCGTCTTGATGATGAGTTTTAAAATAACTTTTTTAAGACGCTCGAAAACGCTTTCCACAATTGCCGAAAAAAAGTATAACAACTTGAAAATGACGGGAAAGAGTAATTTTCAAGGATTTGTAGATTTTCAATGCTACGTCCGAGCCCATTAATGGCCTTTTCATCTTAATTGTTCCAATTTATTCTTGAATCTAATCCTGCAAGCTACATACTAGAATCTAATTAGTTTCTCATGCCCAACGTTTTGTTTGTTTGTTTGTTTGTGTGGCACTATTAATATAAGGTATTGCTTTGTTTATGATGGTTTTTGGGCAGGATGGATATAGAGGTGGCTAAAATAATTGTACCTGCCGACCCGTACACACATTTATACACATATTCGGAGGGTTTGTATTCGTACCTATATTCGCTGGTTCGGGTTTGGAATTGTACCTGCTGAAGGCGGCGGTTCGGGTATGGGTACTAAAAGTTAGAAGCGCGACCCGCCGGTTCCTATACCCGCCAACCCACCATCCCGCCATTTGGATCAGCATTTCATCTAAAATGTATTTTTAATTCTTAGTTTTAATTACGTGTGCACTCTTTTTCCTACTTTAGCGTTTTCCCCATTATATTTTTACCAAATATATTTTAACGGTACTAGGCCCTTGAAGATTGAATTTTCATATAACTAGATCTCCAATGATTTAGTATTTAGAGGTCTAATTTAGATTTAGGGTGTTGGAATCCTTGTAATAAAATAATTTTTTGTATCGCCAATAATTCGAGCTACAACTAATCAAATCTAAAATGAATTTTTAATATTAAAAATAATAATTATAATACCATCAAGAACCGTCGGATTGTACCTGTATTCGTACCCGCATTTGTCGTACTCAAAATCGTACCCATACTCGCCTATATGATGAGTAGGGTATGAGTCCAATTTGGTAGAACCGTACCTACCGGGTACAGGTACGGTTCCGTACTCGAATCCGCATTTGGCCACTTCTAGATGGATATAATTAAATTCATCATTTTTACCTTGAGCGGAATAATTTGATTAGTGAAAAGAACTAGTATTAATTAAATATTACAGTAAACACTATAAAATGATTATATTTAGATTTACAATTAATTACGTACCAGTCGTTTCTTATAAAATGAATTATCAAAAAACAACACATTTGCTCACAAGAATATTTTCTTATAAAGTAAAATTCACTAGAGACTTGAATATGTTTACTACTAATTGTAGAAATAACTATAAAGGTATTGATATGCATTCGTCTATTATTCATATATAGCTTTGCTAACGAAGCATCACAAACATCGATATAATAATTTACTTTTTATTCATAAATGATCATAAACGTGATTTGAAATATATTAATATATTACTTTTATGCTCTTATTTATAAAATATGTACTGTAAAGTAATTTTCGTCAAATTTTGACGAAACACAATATTAGACAAATTTAACTGAATACATTTTGCAGAAAGATTGAGAGAAAATGATGGAATTCAATTGAAGAAGATGACCGTTGCTCACGCAAAAAGGGCGTTTACATTCTAGATCTATAGTACCCTTATAACCAATCTATCCTAATCAGCAGTAACAGTAAAAGTAAATAATAACTACCGCTAGTCACAAAACGTGAAAACATAAAAGCACGACTATGCCTAAACTACTCAAGACTTCTTTCCTTTCTTCATTTCCATGCAGTTCACGTTCACAGGCTTATACTCCCCCTCAAGAGGGGCGTGTATGTTAGACAAGCCCATCTTGCCAATGATTTTAGATAAAGATGGAGCAGACAATGGCTTCGTGAAGATATCAGCTAGTTGTAGATCATTCTGAACGTGCATAGGTTTGATTAAACCAACAAGATATCGATCACGAATACTGTGGCAGTCAATTTCTATGTGTTTAGTACGTTCGTGAAAAGCTGCATTGGAAGTGATGTAGACGGCCGCCTTATTATCACAAAACAAAGGCACAGGCTTCAAGCAGGGAACTGCAAACTCACGGAGTAAAATGTCAACCATGAAATTTCACAAGCAGCTTGAGCCATTGCTCGATACTCTGCTTCAGTGGAAGAACGGGAGACAACCTTTTGTTTCTTGGAACGCCAGGAAATCAAAGAGTTCCCAAGAAATAAGTAAAATCCAGACACAGACCGTCGTGTGTCCGAACAAGTCCCCCAATCAGCATCTGCAAATATACTAGCTTCCAAAGAAGAAGAAGCATAATAGAATAGACCAAGACCAATGGAACCTTTAAGATAATGAAGAACTTTATATGCAACATTGAGGTGATATCAACAAATGTGATATCAAGCCTGGTGTAACACAAGTATTGAAGCCTACCAACAAGTCTTCTGTAAGATTTGGTATTTGGCAGTGGTGAGGAGCCGTCTTGTTGGAGATGTATAGAAGGATCCATAGGAACTTTGGACAGTTTGCAACCAAGAAAACCAGTGTCATTGAGTAAATCTAGAATATACTTCCTTTGACACATAAACAAACCAGTAGGATTCTGAGCAATTTCCAATCCTAGGAAATATTTAGGCTTCCCTAAATCTTTAAACAGAAAATGTTTTCCCAAATGAGTCTTGAACTGTTGAAGAAGAGTGAGATCTATACAAGCCAACAGTATATCATCTACATAGACTACTATCCCAAGATAAAAATCATTCTTGTTCAAATAAAAATAGGAGTGATCAGTCTTGGATTGTGACAAACCAAAACTGGTAAGAACTGAAGTAAACTTGAAGAACCACGGTCGAGAAGCTTGTTTTAGTCCATATAAAGACTTGTGCAATCTGCAAACCAAATTAGTTTGCTCCCCTCTGAATCAACAAACCTTTAGCTGGTTTCATATAGATTTCTTCCTGCAAGTCACCATACAAAAAAGCATTGTTTATGTCGAGGTGAGCAAGATGATAGCCTCTAACAGCTGAGATGGCTAGCATGAGTTTCACTGAAACAAGTTTGGCTACAGGAGAAAATGTATCCAAATAATCAATCCCTTCTTGTTGTGTATACCCCTGTGCCACAAGTCTGGCCTTGTGTCTTTCAACACTACCATCAGATAGAAATTTGATTTTATAAATCCATTTAACCATGGACTTGCCTGAAGGTAGAGATACCAGTGACCAAGTTTCATTCCTTTCAAAGGCATCTAATTCAGCCTTCATGACTGCTCTCCATTCTGGATATGCAGAGGCTTGTGCATATGTAAAAGGATCAGGGACAATAGTGATAGAACAAACAAAGGCTGAATATGAAGAGGATAAATTGGAAAGACTAAGGTAGGAACTCAAAAAATAGGTGCAAGTAGATTGTACTGCACCACAAACATAACCATTCAGGTATGCTAGGGTTTTAACTTGTCTACCAGATGAAGTGGTAGGAATTGGTGTGGATAAAGAAGGAACATAATGGGAAGGAATATCCTCAACAGAGGTAGGTGGTGAAGTAGGTGTAGTTAAAGGAAAATCAGGAAGGGAGATGTTATTTCCCAAAAGGAAAAAGATTTTCATGGAATGTAACATCTCTGCTAATGAAAATTTTGTTGGTACCTAAGTCCAATAATTTATACCCCTTATAACCACTAAGATATCCTAGGAATGCACACTTGATGGCTCTAGGAGAGAATTTGTGTTGATCTCTGTTAAAGGTAGATGCAAAACATAAACACCCAAAGACTCTAAGATGTTTATACTGAGGTGCCTTGTTAAAAAGGATTTGAAAAGGTGAAAGATTAGAAAGGTGAGGAATTGAAGAAGGAATTCTATTTATAAGGTAGGAAGCAATGAGAATGCAATCACCCCAATAGGTGAGAGGAATGTGTGATTAAAAATAAAGACTTCTTGCCACATTGAGAAGGTGTTGATGTTTTCTTTCAACCCTTGCATTCTGTTGAGGTCTCTCAACACAAGAATGTTGCACAAGAGTGCTAAATTTGGTAAAAAGATGAGGAAGATGGAACTCAGTTCTATTGTCACACCTAAGCATTTTAATAGATTTGTGAAACTGAGTAGAGATTTGCTGAAAAAATTGAGGCAAAATTGTGGACACGTCACTCTTAAAAACAAGTAAATATGTCCAAAGAAATCTGGAACAATCATCTACTATAGTCAAGAAATATTTATGCCCATGGACAGTAACAGGATTAAAAGGTCCCCAAATGTCACAATGGATAAGATCAAATACAGAATCAGGAAGATGGAGAAAAACTGAGTCTCTTTTGCTTAGAGATATGACAAACATCACAAACAGTATGTGTTACAGTTTGAATAGGTAAGAAAGAGGACATTATTTTTAGTTTAATAGGTCCTAAATGACCAAGTCTAGAGTGCCACACATCTGATCCTATTACAGAGGAAACACTAGGCTGAGTAACTTTGGGCAGATTCAACTCTAGAACATAAAGGTTGCCAACTCTTTTACCCATCATAATCTGCATTCCATTGGAAGCATCCTGAATAAGACAGTGTGTATGAGTAAAAGACAATGAACAATTGTTAGCTGAAGTGGGACTACTAACTGAAAGAAGATTATAATAAAAAATGGGAACAAGAAGGACAAAATGAAGTGTGAGATAAGGTGTAACTTGAACAGTTCCTATGTGAGTGATAGGAACCTTGTGAGAGTTAGGAAGAGTGAGATAACAATCAACCACATTGGTCATGGATATAAATTGAGAAGCAGAACAACACACATGGTTGTAGCACTTGCGTCTATCAACCAATGAGATGCAGATTGAACACATGTAGCAACAAAGGGAGTCAAGGAAAACATACCACTAAAAGAAGCATTAAAATCAGAGGAACCAGTAGATGAGCTAGCTTGGGGACTCTAAGAAATGTTTTGGCCTTGAATTTGTGATTGGAGGTAAGCTAGAATCTGTTGACACTAATCTGCAGATAGAAGGTTAGTAGGTGGATGAGCAGGAGCTGAAAAATGGGATTGAGGAGTGACTGAACCATCACTACTGAGCTGAAGTCCTACATGATGCACAGACCTCTAACTACCAGGTGAAGTATTACCAACAGAAACACCAGAACCACGTCCTCTCCCTCTGCCAAAACCAGGAGGGAAGCCATGAAGTTGGTAACATTTGTCACCTGCATGATTTGTTTTCTCACAATGAGTGCAGAAAAGTTTGTCTCTCCCCCTTCCACCATGGCTCTGTGCAGCATGTACAAAGCCAGGTAATTCACTGTGGTGTGGTGCTACAGTAGTTGGAGTTATACCTAAACCTCTCTGTCTTTCTTCTTGAAGCACCAAAGAATTTTTTTGGACAAGGGTGGAAAAGGATCTAGACTGAGAAAATGTGACCTAATTCCAACAAAAGCATCATTTAATCCCATAAGAAAATGAACAACAAAATCATTATGTTGATGATCTCTCCATTTACCTGCACTGTTGCATCTACAAGCACCACACTCACACCAACATTTAAGCTGAAAATCCAAGAATTCATCCCAAATAACACGCAAATTAGTGTAATATGTATTAACATCACTTGCACCCTGCCTTAAGTTTGTATAGTTGTTGTTTCAACTCATAGATTCTAGCTATGTTGCCTTGAGAAAACCTCTCCTTAAGATCAGTCCAGATTTGAGTAGCATTTTCAAGATACATGAGACTAGATCTAATTTGCGGAACCGCAACATTACACAACCAAGACACCACCATTCCATTACAACGATCCCAATGAGATAAAGTAAAATCTAGAGGATCTATAGGTTTCTTCACAGACCCATCAATGAAACCTAACTTATTCTTAGCTAGCAAGGCCGTTTTCATGGATCGGCTCCAATTAACATAATTCGAACCGGTAAGTAATTCAGCAATAAGAATTGTACCGGGATTATCGCTGGGATGAAGAGAGGACTGGAGGGTGGAGGTTCGTCCGGAGGAAAACCACCGACTGCTTCACGTCACGGAGGCATGGCACACAGATTAAGAAGAAGTAATCAGAGACGTAGAAACACACAGCGAGACCGTGCTCTTGATACCATATTAGACAAATTTAACTGGATACATTTTGCAGAAAGATTGAGAGAAAATGATGGAATTCAATTGAAGAAGATGACCGTTGCTCACGCAAAAAGTGCGTTTACGTTCTAGATCTACAGTACCCTTATAAGTTACTAGTAAAGTGTACGTGTGTTGCACGTTTAATCTCTTATTTATACTCCCTCCGTCCCATTTATGTTAGAAATTTTTGTGATTCATTTTACCATTATGGTAATATTGATATTTTATGTTTTTTTTTTTTTTGAAATATTTTCCAAAATTTTATATGACTAAAGAACATAAAGAATAGTCAATATGTTCAGTTTGTTTGGTATTAATAATCTTTCAATATTTCTAATAACTGTAAATAAAAGGGAATAATGTATGCACAAGTACAATTATTAGATTTCAATTTTAATCTATTTTTTTAAATCATTTTTTATATTCTTATGCTACATACAGTACCTAGTTTTTATTGGTCTAATGTATCTTAAATTAAAGTGCACATGCTACTATATAAAATATGATTGATTTCATTTAGTATGTTAGTATATTAAAGTGCACATGCTACTATACTCCGTATTTATTAAACAAATATATTTGGCACATACATTTTTAGTAATCTAATGCCCATCCCAAAATTTAAATTACATTCATTTCTATCCTAAAAAAAAAAAGTTACACATAGGAGTTTGGAAAGAATAAATACAAGTTTCATTGAAAATTGAATAAAATCGATCATATTTTGGCTTGACTACATACTGCTACATATAAAATTTGCAACTAATTTAATAAAATCATATAAAATTTAGTGCAGATTTTATTACCTTAATAATCTTTTACATTTAATATGTATTTTGTATTACCGTAATTAATTAATTAATTATTTAATATGTATTAGATTGTACCGTAATTATTAAATATGTATTAGGGGTATAATAGACAATCTACATTAAGTACACAAAGCTCTTTTTATATAAGTATAGATAACCAATCTATCCTCATCAGCAGTAACAGTAAAAGTAAATAATAACTACCGCTAGTCACAAAACGTGAAAACATAAAAGCACGACTATCCTAACACTAACTACTCAACTCTTCCTTCCTTCATTTCCATGCAGTTCACGTTCACAGGCTTACACACAATATATATAACCAAAAAATACTATTATTAATAAATTCTCCCTTTGTCCCTCAAATCAATATCCACAATTTCATACGTTGTCTCCCAAAATCTTGTACTTTCCATTTTTAATTAGACAAGAACCCACTATAAGAATATTCTTTTATACCATGTTACTACATACTGTATTTACCAATTTATCACCTATGAGACTCAATTTTTACTCATAATATGTGGGATTCAATCTTCACTATCAATAAATAATATTACTTCCATCCCATCATATTAGTCCACATTTGTTTCAAACATTTCGGCACGCGTTTCCATCGAAACCTAGGACGAGTTTTAAAATATAATTTTAAAGTATTTTTTCTTTTACGGGATACAACGACACTCATAGTATCCCGTAAAAGAAAAAATACTTCAAAATTATATTTTAAAACCTGTCATAGGTTTCAGTAGAAACGCGTGACGAAATATTTGAAACAAATGTGGACTATTATGATAGAATGAAGGTAGTAGAAATCAATTACATCATTTTTAAAACTCATGTCGATCAAATCAAGATAAAATTTTTGAGAACGGAGAGAATATTGAACAGTGCAAGGGGAAGATTTTTCCTCACGCGGCCTTGATTTAGTTGTAAATGTTTTAATTCGTACTAAAGTATCTCCATATATTTATATTTGTCAGTGGAGAATGGAGATATGAGTCTTTCTAATTGATGTTAATTTTCTTATGAATTAAACGGCCCCAAGTCAATGCTATGTATGTGGTAATTACGTTTGATTTAATACAGATATTGATATTTATTTCTTTTCTTTTCCTTTGAGAAAAAAACTTATGTATCTCGTGTATGATTTTTTGTAAACGTTTAGGATTTTTCTGAACACAACCTAAAATCGATGAATTTTACCTCTTTTATCATCATCATATAAGTGAAGACATAATAAATATGGACATCATTCCCCCAAAAGAAAATAAAATAAAAATAAATATGGACATCATTAAATTTAGAAGCAGATTCACAAAAAAAAATTATCCAACTTAAGAGAGAATAATTGTCAATATACACAAATTCTAGCGTTATAATTAAAATGTGTCATAATTTTAATCATTTAATAAATTTGCACCAAAAAATTTAATTGGTAATGAAGGCCCTCAAAGCAAAAATATTCTTAAAAAAATTATGTAATATTTCACAAAGTAAAATACACTACATTTGTTCCTTTATGGTAATCTCATTTCTCATTTTTGAATGTCTCACTTATTAGTCTCAATATTAAAAGTAGAAAAAAAATTAGCCTAAAAATCAAATGGAGTCCATCACTTTATTCCATATCCATGTGTTGGCTATTGTGCCCAAAAAAAAATGAGGCTGATATAGTGGTATGGAATGGAGGAAATACTTTTTATTGAGAATGACAGCATGTGTCAGCTGACTGTTTTCAGTGCTGAAATTTATAAAATGACTAAAATTGTACTCCCTCTGTCCCTTTTATATAGAGCATTTTTTTTTATTCAATTGAGTCTATTAAAATAATAAAATGACTCTACATAAAGGGGACGGAGGGAGTAATACATTTGATTTATAAGGCTAAAATTGTCACATATGTGAAGTTTAGACAAAATTCATAACATGATCAATTTATCGGGCTATATTAGTGTATCTTGCGGATAACAATAAATCTTACTATTATAAAAGGGTCAATTCTTACAATTTTTGCTTTGCCTAATATACCACTATTCTAAATATATTTTAAGGGTAATGAAGTAATTCTGAACGCAATTTTATTATTGTATTATATTTATATAAATTTCTCCTACTTCAACTATAATTATACTCTTCCGCTCTTATTTATTTTCTCAATTTTCTAAAAACATTATTTATCTCGTCAAGAATCTATTGCTTCCTACATACTATATCATAAAAGTCACAATAATAAATAATAAGTACAGAGTATGATATAAATAGTGAAATATAACAAAAATTATATTATTTTTAACATATTTTTCAAAATTAATAAAAAAAAAACTTATCTATGTGCAACACACGTATTCTATTTCTAGTGTGAAGAAAATTAACAAATAAACGAAAGGTTCAAATCCATTAAGAAACATAAAATTCAACATTACATAGTCGTGAAACGACAAGCTTTCGAACAAACACTGAAACGACTAACACTCTATCCTCCAAATCAAATTAAAGAGACATGTTGAAAACTCGCGTAATATTCATACCAGAAAATTAAATAAGACTCGCAAACACACATATATAGGCTACACACACGTACGTGTATATATATTCGATTGATAATTATTTCTAAATTGAGAAGATGTTGAAAGCTGCAGAGGCATATGAAGCTGTGATGAAGATTATGATTTTGGTAACAAAATCGATTTTGATTGAGCTTCCGTTTGAGGACCCATCTGAAGGAGTTGTCTTGGACCCTATATATATAATGCCAATTAAATTAATGAGATGAATCAATATGCCAAATTAGCAAAAATGTCGCTTTCACATTCCCTTTTAGAAAATAAAATAATATATATATATAGGGGTGAGATCTCATACAAATGAGGTTTTCCGTAAAAAGGAAAAAATGATGCATTATATGTACAATTATAATGCACGATATATATAACTTTAATGCACGGTGCTCATAATGCATTGTTAATACTATCATAATGCATCGGTCATCATAATGCATTTTCAGTACAATCATAATGCACCAGTTAATCTGATCCGTAGATCATACTAAAATCAATGATTCAGATTACTTCTCATTTCTTACGGAATATATCATTTGTACGTGATCTCTCCACTATATATATATATATATATATATATATATATATACACACATAGACATGTATAGGTAAATTTTATTCTATTTTTTTCTAGTTATATGTATTGGACTTTTAGAGACGTGTGAAATATATTCATTTATATTATAATCCTTAATACTTTCCTTCACGTGTGGGCTCGATTATGAACTTTACCATTTCAGTGGGAGGAGGTCAAACAAGTACGCATTTTGAACATGATAGAGTGAAGTTATTTTCGGTGGGATTTGGACACAATACATGAGCGTTAGCCAAAGGCTCTAATACCGTGAAATAAATTTATCTCATCTAAAAGCTCAAATTTATAAAGATATGTGTAATCTATTTATTTATATTCGTAATTATCAATAATTTAATAAGTTAATTATGACCGGTAAGTCTAGATTATCGAATTGATGAAAATCAAATGGAGTTATTATTGGATGAAAAGAATTTGAATATATACACGGATTGGTTTAGTCGATTACTTTGATGAGAATTACGTTTGGCAATTGGCATGCATGCATGTTAACTTTTATCATTTCTCGAATTTTAGCAACAAAAAAAAATAAAAAATAGTTTCATCATTAGTAGTCATTTATAAACTTAGGTCGAGTGCACGAATATAATGCAAGATGATTATTATAGTTATTTTTATTCCACCAATTAATATATATATATGAATTTAGAGAAAATGAGATATGCATGCAATATAATAAATAATAATAATAATAATAATGATGATGATGATGATGATGATGATGATGATGTAGGATAGGAGTATTAATAACCTGTGACAGAAGGAGAAGAGCCAGGACTTCCATCATCACCAGATTCTGGAGGCGCACTCTCTGGAGAACCCACAGGAGACATTGCAGGCCCATTAACAACTATACAAATTATACATCATTTTCACTTTTTCATACATCATAAGCACCTCATATCAATTCACTAATTGATTAACAACAATTCATCTATAATACACTAATTAATTTAGTATCATCTTAATTATTTCGGATGGCCGAAATTATGTTGTCATATTATACGCAAATAAATTGTATGAGACAGTCTGACTGTGAGATGGGTCAAAAATCACGATACAAACCCACATTTATAAATAATACTATAAAAATTGATTTATATCGTGATTTTTCATCAATCTCATTTTGAGACTATCTCACGAAAGCTCCTTAGCATAAATAATAGTATAAAATTATGGCTTAGTTACTGACCGAAAAGCACACTTACCATTGCATCTGCTGGTTGGCGGCGTATCCACCTTACACACACTAGGCAAACCGAGGGCGAGTGTTTGATTGATGTTGACGCCCAACGATGCGCCTCCACCGTTGACGATGGTGCAAAGACACTGTGGCTGAGTCTTGACGACATTCGCCAGGGCAGAGCAACACGACGGGGTAGGCGTGGCGGCCGACCCCGACACGTAGTTGAGGCACGATGCCATGCTTACTATCACACTCGTGCAACCGGATTGAGCAGTGACTATCGTCGAAACTAGGGCAAACACGAGAATCGCCCCCACGATCGCAAAGGATTTTGGCGCCATTTTGATCGATTTGAATTTGAAATGTGAATAAAGGAAATTAAGGTGTGTTTGTTCTTTTTGATGGCGGTGTTGGAATTCTTATACACTTTATGGCAATGGTTTATATATATACATAGGTTGAAATTTTATTGCTAGCTAGAAAGTAGTAGTATTTGGTAAACAAGAAGGGATGATATGAGGTAAGAGCCGCTATTTACTTAGCCAAATATGTCGAACGTGTCACATAGTATTAGAATTATGTAGATTAATAGAGTTTCGTTTTAATTTCTTTGCTATGTACATCATTGCCCGTTTACCTAGTACTTGTGAGCAAAAGGGTTCATGTACTCGTAATAAAAAAAACTAATTAATAATGCTGATTACCTAACTCTCCATATCTTTATTTGACTTTCACGCATGCCACACTTGTCTGTTGAATTTATTTCCTTAATTATCTTTAAAATGACTCGTTAAAAGTGCGGTTTACAGATGTGCTAATTCATTAATTAGGCCCTTAAAAAATAAAAAATAAAGGAGGAAAAAACACCTAATCAGACCTTGTTTATATCATCACATAATGATCAGACAACCTGCTTGGCCTGGCCCGACGGGCCGGCCTGAAAATAGGCAGACGTGGGCTATATAGATTTACAGACCTATTGGAATTTTGGGCCGAATCGATTGAAAACACTCTAGAGTTCGATAGGTTCGGGTAGTCCTAATTGGTCTGGTCACTTTTACTATATAGGTTGCTTTTGAGTAGGGTTTGAGCTGCCATTTTTGTGGCCCGATATAATTTTGGGACGAACTGGCTCAGCTCGAATTTTGCCTCAGACTCGACGGGCTCGAGCTCGGGTTGGCCTAGCCCGAGCACTCTACATAATGGTATAGATCGCTCGAAACTATCAAAATAGCATTACTCTATCTGCCGTCATGGCACACTTAATATTCGCACCGCTGATGTCACAGTGTATTGTAGATTTTATTTATAAAAGTATACATTTTATTAGTAAGCCCCAGGGTATATATAATTAATACTTAAGATACATTTTTTAATATTTAACTTTATGACATCAATAATGAACACATCGACTATACACACGGTTATGAACAATGAAGCATTCATCACTGTTCAAGTTTGCCCCTAATTAATAAGTACATTTACTTATTCTGAGTTCAGAAGGTGGATGTATATATAATCAAGGTATAAGATTACTTTTGGATTTGTGTAACTAATTAAAAGGTTCTAATGTAGTATTATTATTATTATTATTATTATTATTATGATAGCTACCCACCAAACTATAAATTCTCAAAATACATGAAAAAAAAAACTTGTCAACCAATCATCAAGCTAGTCATTAAATCAAAGATGAAAACATTGGAGCTCTTATTTAAAAGAGGACACAAGAAGCCAGGTTGCAAACATAATTTAACATACAAAATTTGCAAGAATCTTATAATTGAAAGAACATCTCAATCATATCCAAATAATTAGTTATAAGTAGTTGATCCACAAATCCCACATTAGGTGAACTCTTCCTCCCCTCCTCCACTCCCTCTTCCAAATCCTCCCTTCTATAAATTCACTCTTTCTCAATCTCATTCCAACATCCTCAAACGTCCAATCAAAACCATTTCCTACACATTATTCTCTCAACCTACAAAACTCTTTAGTTAACACAATATTCTTCACACTCAATCAACAACAAAATTTCCATGGCCTCCCACCTCCTCATCTTAGCTCTAGCCCTCATTGCAACCGTGGTCTTCTCACCCGCCTCGTCCCAAATCGCGACCCCGTGCACCCCTTCTATGATAACGACATTCACACCGTGCATGAACTTCGCCACCAACAGCACCTCGAACGGGACGGGCCCACCTGCAGAATGCTGCAACTCACTCAAGTCCCTCATGAGCAGTGGCAAGGACTGCCTCTGCCTGATCGTCACCGGCAGCGTCCCTTTCAACGTCCCCCTCAACCGGACCCTCGCCCTCTCTCTCCCCCGCGCCTGCAACACACAGGGTGTCCCCCTCCAATGCAAAGGTACTTAGACCATCAAGTTTCAAAACAGAACTCCTATTTTTTTTAAGTGATTCTTTTTCCCTAATAAAATTGGTTTGTGTAAATACAGCCGTCGGTGCTCCGGTACCAGCTCCATCACCCTCGGCCGGTGGGCCCTCAGTCTCCCCCAATGCAGCACCTTCCCCTACTGCTACAGGTATGTTGATACAAAATTCCCTCCATAGAGCCATAATGCCTAAGTTGATGAATGAAATTTTTTCAAGAAAATTGAATTTTTTTTTTTATTCATTGGTGAAGGTATAGCTCCACCAGAGGCGCTGGCACCAACAAGCGACGAAACTCCAGCAACAACTCCACCTACAGTTGAGACACCGACGAGCACCACGGGGAGCAGGGCTGGGGTGACGCCATCGTCTGCAGCTCAGGCTTCGTACAGGATTTCCCCTTTGCATCTTGTGCTTGTACTTGGAGCTATGGCTTTGAAGTACTAGTGAAGGGAGCTCTGCAAGATATACTATATATTGTGTTTGTGCTAGAGAAACATTCTTTTGCATAGTTAAGTGATTGGATTTGTGAGATTTTTTACTTTGATTTTTCTTTTTCCTGTTTGGTGCTTGTAAAATTTATCGATTGTGGTTTGGCAATGAAATTATTATTTATCTCTTAATATGTGATGATCAAACTCTTTTATCATATGCTATGAATTTTTCTGCCAAAATCATATAATGTCCTATTATCTTTAAAGAGTTCCTTCATCAAAGTAAAACACAATTTGAAGACTAAAAAGTAAAAACAGTAGACTAAAATGATATTTCCCCTGCTATTTTTGTACTAGAAACAGTAGACTAATGATGATCCAGTTCTATGCTTTTGAAAGGATTAAACTATTTTTCACCTTCAATGTTTAACATAATCAACAAAGCACCCCTTAAAATTAAAAATGAAAAAGATAACAGAATAAACAGAGCTGTCAAATAATTTAAGGTTCTTACTTCAGATTCAATTTATGAAAACTTGCTATGAGATCAAATGATATATCCATACATATGTAGTTCATCGATCAACGTAAAACACAATATAAATTGCGAAAAACTGAAATTCTTCATCTTATCTCAAACAATAATTTTGTACCAAAAACAGAAAAGAAAAAAAAACACTAGATTGCAATGATACAGCTCTTAGCATGAGCAAGGAATTAAGCTTCATCACCTTCGAGAATTAACAGAATCTACAGAATAAGTAGAATAATTTTCATGAACCAAGTTTATAGTCAAACATAGGCTTATTACTTCAAATTCTTATGCTAAAAATTTACAAAATGAGAAGATAAACGTATAAAGTTATATATGAACAGTATATTTGATCAAATAATAATCACTTCATTAATTCACAATTCTTGAATGTTAATCAGCTGTCTAACTTATCCAGAGTGGTTACAGAATAATTAAAAAAAAAAAAAAAAAGGTAAGAAAATCAACATATTTTCTCAATATACAAACGATATTTGTTTGTTCCTATAGTTAGAAAACTAACCTACAATAGTATGTACTATGTACACCTAATCAAGAAGTTAGTTAAGGTAGTTGAGCTTCAAAACCCACTCCCATACATCTCCATATACATGTATATTGTGTCTTTCTTCCACGAAAAATACAGCAAAAACAAACAATTAATCGAAAACATACATACGTACACATGGAAAAAAGACTCAAACATTTTCAATGCCTTATTTCAGCCATTGTTTTAATCTCCATACTCGCACAAGTCAGGAGCCAACCGAGCACAATTTGCAGCGCGGCCATGACTAGGAGCTTCAGCTCTTGCGGCAACTACCTCACGACGGGGTCCGCCGCCTCGTCTCCAACAGAAGCATGCTGCAAATCTCTCAAAAACCTCATGGCCAACGGCCAAGATTGCTTGTGCCTCATCGTCACAGGTGGATCTCCTCTCCAACTTCCCATCAATCTACCTCTAGCTCTCTCCCTTCCCCGCGCCTGCCACGTGTCGGCCCTCGCACTCGACTGCAGAGGTACACAAAATCCGCCATTGCTTGAGCTTCACTTTCATGTATTTTCATGCAGCATGCATGCCTAATTAGGTTTTTTTTTTTTTTTGTAACTTCAGCTCCTTCTAGTCCTGTCTCACAACCAGGTACATTTCAAGATTGTTTTTCATAGTAATTTTTTTGATAGATCAAAAATTTGATTAGAGTTTTGATTAATTTTCTTGATTTTATTAATCTTATGCTGTTTTTTAGTACTGCCAGATTATACAGACGAGGGCGATCCGTCAGGTAATAATACTGATCGATATAGATTTGAAAATGCATGATACCATTAATTGTTAATAAGTGCATCTGTTTCAGAATTCCCTCCGGCGCCGGAAAGTGACGTGGTACCGGAGATGACGCCGCCGGGGATGCGGCCGACTCTGTTTCCTTCTGCTGCGCACACTGCTCTGCCCTCTCTCTTTGGAATGTTGGGCTTCTTCCTATTCAACTGCTACTAGGATTTTAATTTTATTTCATTTTACCTAAATAATCAGTTGATTTGATTCTTTTTTTCCTTTTTTTTTTTTTTTTTGTAATAACTTACAAAGAGATTATAATAATTCAAAAGTATTGTTTTCCATGCTTCAAGAAGTGAATGTGTGCGTGTGTGTGTGAGAGAGAGAGAGAGTGCGCGTCTAACTGACCAGAAAAAAAATCAATTTACATTCCCGCCATTCCATCATCTCTTTCCACTGTACATATATATACACACACACACGCAATTTCACTGCCCATTCAACAGATTTACAGCGCATCGCCAGTAACCGCCATGGATCGCTCTCTCCTCATTCTGGTATTCATCCTCATCATCCTCGGCCGATCCACTCTCACTTCCGCCGCCGCCGATTCGCCAATGATGCTTCCCTCCCTCGCCTGCTCCGACGAGCTGGTCGCCTTCTCCTCCTGCCTTCCCTTCGTCGGCGCCTCCCCCAACAACCGCTCCGAATTCCCCGCGCCTCAGTGCTGCGACGACATCTCCGCCGCTTTCTCCAACGGCACCGCCGTTTGCCTCTGCTACTTCATTCTGCAACCGGATATTCTCGGATTTGCCCTCAATTCTAGCAAGCTACTCTCTCTCACATCCTTCTGCCCACGGAATGATCAGAATTCCACTGCTAATTTCTCGCTCCATACACTCTGCTCAGGTTCGATTTTAGGATTTTGCATAGATTTATCATATATCTGAGAACTTGCTGGGTTTTGGTATGCGATTTACATTCTGATGCCTGCGATATTGGATCGCTTTCCCCTTCTATGGATAATTCACCGATCAGTGACGTTCAAATTATTTTTTATTTTTTATCATTTTGAATTAGCGTATAGATATGAGAAATGATCTGATTTCTGTATGCATTTGTTAAAAAAAAAAATTCTTCGTATTGAGTGAGTTTTTTTGCTTGATTATGTTGGTAGTGTACTCGGAATGAACTTTTCGTGATTTTCTCTGCATTTTGATTTTCCAATCTTCAGATTTTGATGGTTGGTACAGAGTTAGGAATTGCTTAGGAGCCTAATTACTTCGATATGAAATGGAATTACTGATTCCATTAGCTCTGAGAAATTGAAACTGTTTAATTACTTTCTAATCAATTGCAATAATTCTCTTTGTGGTGATGGATGATCAGATTCTGCTACCTTGCCTCCTCTCCGCAGTATAACAGGTAAATGCAGATTACACCACAGCCACCTTTCTTTCTGTTTCTTTGCGCTCTTTGATATTCTAAAATCATGTCTACTTTTATTCAACAGGCTCCAACAATCCAAAGCCTCACAATTCTGGTAAATTGCTGCAATCTTATTCCACCTTTTTTTTCTTCTTGTTTACTGATGTTTTTACTACAATGATATCATCTCCTTTATTGTTAACATATGGTGGTATTAGATGAGCACAATCAATCTTATTTTGTTATAAGGGCATCATTACAAATAGCTTAATGTGTTTTGGTCAGTTGCTGGGAGCCCACCACCTCAGGAGTCGAGCGATGGTCCTTCGACTGAACTACCTGCAGATGAATTGCCTAATCAAGCTAGCTCAGCAGGCCAGAAGATATGCTGGATGCACTGGACTGTGCTAGGGCTCCTACTTTTACATGTTCATCTCTCTATTCCCGACAAATAGTCGAGGTGCTTTGATTTGCATAGAATGTTTCCATGATAGGTTGGTTGTAGAACACTGATGACTGCATGATTCTAATTGATATTCTGTGCCCAACTGCAGTACATTTCTTGAAGATTGTTGTTTAGTTCAATGGTGAATCTCATGAACAGCAAGCAAGTATTTTGATGAGGTATTCTGCATTGCTGAAGTCTAATCAGTAGAGGACAAACTAAGCAGCAGTTATATGTTGAAATTCATATATTTATTTCAACTCCAAACCAATTAAAAAAACAAAAAAAAAACAAAGATGTGTAGTCTAAAAAGTAAAACAAGTGACGGCTCAAGTAAACTGTGCAATATGCATCAAAATCCAGCCATATGACTCTTGGTCTTCTCATCAGTACAAGATCGTTCAAGCTATTTCTATTACAATGAACTCACTACTCCCATGGCACATCGGATGGCTGAAAATGGTCTCCTTTGTCGCCCCAAGAGACATCAGACGGCTGGATATTGTTTTCATTGCCTTGAGGAACATCAGACGGCTGAAAATGGCCTTCTTTGTCACTGGTTATGTCGCCTTGAAGAGCATCGGATGGCTGGAGATGCTGTTCTTTCTCATCCCAAGAATTGTTAGATTGCTGAAGATTTTCATCTCCCTCACCCCAAGGAACACTAGATGGCTGATTCCAACCATCATCCTTTCCCCATTGATCTTGAGAAGGCTGCCATGCGCCGCCTTCTTCATCCCAATTCGATCCCGATGCCTGATAATTTTCGCCCCAATCAGGCTGGTAATCTCCCTCCACCTGTGCAGACTCTTCAGCAGTGATATCCTCTAATTTTGGAAGGAAGCAACCCTTGTAAGAGCCATTGTCCACACAATACCACAATAGCTTGTTCCAGTTTGAATCCTAGAGATGCAAATTAACAAAAATTTATTAGCATATGTAACAATCATTACTATAGGAACAAAACTTCCTGATTGAGCTAAGATGCCAGCATTCGTAAATGGCAGCATCAGAATAGTAATAGCAACTTAGAAATTACTCGGTGACAAGTAAAAAGTTCTAAATACCTTGCAAATTATGTGAGGATTTCCGATAATTATGATCAAAGACTTGGCTCTAGTAACAGCAACATTGAACCTCCTTGGGTTGCTCAGAAATCCCAAATAGTGAACCTTGTCAAATTCGTTGTGCTTCACAGTCGAACGCACAGTAGATATTATAATAACTTCCCTTTCTTGCCCCTGGAACTGTTCAACGCTTCCCACTTTCACGTTCGAACAGCCAAGACTTTCTAGAGCCTCTCGTATTTTGCTTACCTGCTTCCTGTAAGGTGCAATAACCCCAATCTCTTCGTCTTTGATCCCTTTTTCCTGTGTCAAAACTTTGATTATCTCCACAGTTTTGCTTGCTTCAATTCTGTTGAACCATGATGGATTACTCCCTTCTCTTTCATCGCAGCCTTGAATGCCTAAAAAGAGCAATGGAAACTCCTTAACTGGAATTATGCCTTCCCAGTTACTTGAGGAACTTTTAGTTTCTTTACACGGGATCAACTCTCCATCATAAAACATTTCTGAAGGGAGTTTCAGAATTGCCTCGTGTGTACGATAATTCCTTACCAACTTGACCATAACACTACGGTCTCCTTTTCGGTAAAGGTCACAATCGAAGAGTCTCTCAAGATACGAGGTACCAAGCCCGTGTGCTTCAGCTTCTTTAGAGAAAACTACAGGTCCTAGCTGCATAGGATCTCCAGCAAGAACCAAGACAGTATCTCTCGAGTAGAGATGAGATATGGGAACCATGGCTTCTGGCTCCGAAGCTTGTCCAGCCTCATCTAGAAAAATGTAGGAAAAGTGTCCTCTTCGAAGTCCTTCGGCATATAGAATTGAGGCACTAGCATAAGTAGAAACGATGATCCTGTACTGCTCTAGCTCTTCACATGGAGGACATTTGAAAATGCAATCCTCGTGACAGCAAAAATCGATGTGATTAGGGTTGACATCATCAAAAGGACGTGTGAATGCATTAAGGCGAAAGATCTCCTCCTCCCTAATCCGAACTGACTCCTCATTGATTAGTCTATCTAGTATATGATCAGCTGCACTATTTGAAGGTGCACAGGCTAGGATCCGTGCATTCCGATTTTCACGGTAAATCTGAAGGACAGCTTCGATAAGAGTCTTCGTTTTGCCCGTACCTGGGGGGCCGTGAATGACATATGGGGGCCCTCCTTTCCTGACAAGGATCATGTCCACAGCCGTCGTTTGCTCCTCATTAAGGTTGGGGGATATAGGTTTTAGTTTTTTGTATTGCCCCAGTCTCACTTTGGACATTGCAGAAGGGAATAGAAAGTTTCTATCCAAACCTTGAGCAGCTTCGACAGCTTGATACAACCGTCGCATTTGTATCCGGTTATAAGTGAACTGTACATTGTAGAGGTTAGAATCTCGGTGACTATGGTGAAATATTGGATCGAATTTCAACATTATTTCTTCTGCTTCAACTCGATAGATGTAGCCCTGTACAAAAAGTAACGAAATGTTCAGGTTTTAAAACAGTTTATTACCAACCTCTGCCATATACGAAGATGATAAGAGTTATGACCACAACTCTTATAGAGAAGACGAAAGAAAGCAAGAATTGGTAATATTGAAATAGCAAACGAAACCTCAGAGGAGTTCTTGGAACTCCTCTGCCTGAAGGATGCCACCATGATAAATGACTTCTACTTTTCCTTTAAATAGATAACTTGTAGGAAAGCTATACATATCTGTATATCAAGTATTTATGGTAACAAGATATGAAATGATTCCATAGGATCTCTATTTGTTTTCTTTTTAGAATCCCAGAAGATCTCTTCTGACAGCAGGGATCAATTTAGTTTAAAAAATCTAAATGCTCCATGGCATCCAAAGAAAGACAACCTTGAGCTTAATTTCATAAAACGCATTCATAATTTACATTTAGCTGAGCCTGATTGACATTTGGCCCAGCCAATGAAGTCCAATTCAGTGTTTGACCGGTGCCCGAGAATATCAGCTTGCATAACTAATCATGAAATTATTTCAATCAGGAAGATACTAAAATAAGCGACCTCGATTGACTGACTAGTGAAATTATGGCTTTTAGCACAAGAAACATAAATTTTATGGGTATAAAAAGCTTAAGTTAGAGCTTGCATTACAGATACTTGCATTTGTAGATCCTTATCCTCCTCCTTATATCATTTATTTATGCAAATTATTTCATACCAGTAAACAGACAGTACTGTAACTTTATGATTATTTTGTACTCCATCAAACAACCAATTATTGGGAGGTGTCAGGGGGAGGGGGGAGTAAGTGTAATAACTGCTACTCCCTCCGTCCCATTGATATAGGGATAGTTGACCACCTTTTTGTCTCACAATAAAGGTGGTCAACTATCCCTATATCAATGGGACGGAGGGAGTAATAAGTAAAATTGAGGGCTACCCCAGGATTATGTATACATTATTACATATAATTGCCCATAGAAATGAATTTAATCAGGATTAAATGGAAAATGGCACTCTTAAATGAAAAGGGAACACTTCTACAGGGATGCTTGGAAAAATTATAACCATTTCCTATTTACTCTCTTGTAAAAGCTTATGATAGAAAAATGTCCACGGGGCTACTTGTATTAGTCTCAGCAGTCCAAAATGATTATTGTTCCAAAATATTTCAAATTTTCAAGTGATAAGATCCCATCGCGTTAACATGAATTGAGATGACAGTCATGCAAACAAAAAGCTTCACTATAAAAATTATGGGGCATAAACACACTGAGTGAACTTGCATGAACCAATAAACACAAAATGTCTTGATAATTTAGTAGGAACGTAAGCATGAATATAGACTAATGCCATCATTTAGACCATGAAAAACCTTCACCGAAATTAAAGTAAACGAAGCAGTATACTGCTTCATTACATATAGTATCAGGATCATCAGGTAATGATATTCATGAACTAGACTCGGCCTGTTAAGTTTAAGGGCGTGCCTGATATGCAGGTGTTGAAGCTTCATCCTCGAAAGCAAGCTTCACAAATATGTAGTCTCCATTAACAAGTGAAGGTCTTTTCTCAGCCAATCCTGGGACTTCAAGAGCCAACATCTGCCTTCTATTCTTCATTGTGACACCCTCCATGTCATACAGACGCATATCTTCCTAGATTCATTAAGATAAGAACAAAATAGTATTATGCTAACAAACACCGATATATACTCCATAGTCAGATGAGTAATAGAAAATAATCTAACCTCCAGCTTTATCTCTTCCATAGCTAGTAAATTCTTGAAGAACACACCATAGTTTTTCACTGTTAAACCTTCACCGACTGCATCCGGGATCTCATGCCTATTTAAGATTTCACGGATTTCCAGTGGAATCGGATACTCGTTAAGTCGATTTCGAAACCCGCGACCTGGACCCTTAGTTGGGCGCCGCGATGCAACATAGGAAGGTTCAGGTGCATGCTGATTAACAATATCCTGTTTCCGTCTCCTAGGTCTTTGATATTGTCTCGAAGAAGACAAAGATTTGGAAATCTTATCTTCCGCCATTAGGAAAACGAGGCGTTCTATCACCTCATCGCCTACACTGAAGTGCATAGCTGCTGAGTGGAGGCCTATTTCTTTAGGTTTGCATGAAAGCCAGATAGTCAAAGCCTGACCTGTTCGGAGCACTCTCTCATCCAAGGATACAATTTCCATGAAATCTTGGATGTACTCCAGATCAGAATCTGCAGTTGGAGGCTTCATTAACGAAATTGTGAATGAATCCTCAGGTTTGGAGTCGTAAATCTTCACTGACCAGAGATCTAACGGTTCATCGCTGGTGTTCCTTATAGTAACTGAATCGAACATGGTTTCACCAACGATTCCTGATTGAGGTTTTCCTTCGGTTAAAGGAAAAGGGATAGAGATGTTGACAATGTCACTCTCCTCGGCAGGGTTATAGCTACAAACAGATTGACAATTATCAATATCAATGAATCCGATATCCCCTTTATCTCCAATATGTGAGTATTCATCATCTGATTTTTCGTGAAGTGTGCCCATCACCGACTGCAGAAAAAGACTTATCAAAAGGCTCTGCATAGTTGAGGCAAACCAGCCATGTTAAAGACAGTTCATCATTACAAGGATCAAGTAAAAGAGATAAGGCTATAAACTCAGAACTGAAAATGGAACATTTAAGCCTCAGAGTTGTACTCATTTTCTCAGATGATTATTATAAACAAATAAGGAATTAAACCTCATTGTTATGATTTGGACAACACAACATAAATCTACAGCATGACTGTTACATACACAACACATCCATACAAGGAAGAATGAGTAAAAAAAGTGAGTGCTACCCTCATAAGTCGAACATGAAATTTAATATACCAATAAGTTTCAATAAACAATGTATAACAATGGTATGTCCTAACACAAACCTTTAGGTGAGACTAATGTCTTTCATGCAGGTGTCATTATACTCTTCCTCTTAGCAATGGCATGCATAAGTTGTACATGCCTAAATATATAAGCTGTCGAAAAAAAAACAATTTAACGAACTGGTCAGTAGATGATCTCAAATCAACTGATAGAGTTGGTGGTACAATCTAACTCGCAGTACACGAACAACAATTATGGGCAAATAGAACAATTCCACTATAGTAAGAAAATCTTGACAGCAAAATACTGAAATGAATTCACTCCGTATTCGACCATTTGTAGACATAATCCATAATTAATCAAATAACAACTTCAAATTCAAGAATGATAAAAACCCACATTAGATTCATAAAAAAAGATCCACTTGCTGAACACAACATCCTCTTATAATTATAACAAGACTTCCCACTTCAAAATACAAAACGCCCGCACACACACACACACACGCACACACGCACAATCAAGTACACAATTCATGGATACAACACCAATGAAGGAACAAAGGTCTATGAGAGTTGAAACAATATTACCAAAATAAATAGTACTATATTAAATTGCTATTGAAATGGAGCTAAGAAGGTACATCAAAATGCTCAAAACATGTTAAAGCGCCAGCACAACACTGCTTATACTTTTCTGTCACCCTAAAACGCTTTCTTTTTCCTTCTCTATCGAAACATGGAGAACCAAAATCCTCATAAACAAAGTAATTCCAAAACTAAAGACAATCTAAATGCTGAAATTAATCGAGGATCTTCAACAAGGATGGTGATCACCAGAATCCCACCAGAAAAGAAATGCAAATAAATACAAAAGATATCAACTCTCCCACTCAACACAGCCTGGGTTTTAAAGTAGAGAAAACCGCAATCAAAGTTTATACAAAAAAGAAAAGGCAATGGTAGTGACACACAGAAAGTCAGTCCTACTGAGGCGAAAGAAAAATCAATAAAACTTTGCAATATAGAGTGCAGGTGGTGAAAATGGCTTAAGAATCAGTACCAAATCGGAGGGTTCCTCTCCGTAAAGGGGCGGAAAATCTGGGTTTGCGCCAAAAGTAAGTCTAGAATGGATTAATCGACGAGAGTGTGTGATTGCGGAGTCGAGAGAGAGTGTGAGTGTGTGTGTGTGTGTGTGTGAGAGAGAGAGAGAGAGGAGTGTATAAATAAATATATTATGCAACCGTCTCCGGTTTACTGTGCGACATTATTATTATTATTATTATTATTATTACGACTAACGTTCAGAATATCTATGCTTTCAAAAAAGAACGTTCTTCTTTTCAAAAAAAAAAAAAAAAAAGAACGTTCATAATATATTACTAGTAATATCTATATCTATATTTGTTTCTTCAAAAAAATATCTATATTTGTTAATATTATAATTATAATTAACGGAGGCTAATCCTACTAGTATCTTTATCGAATTTGAATTATTATTTTTCTAAATTCTGATAGAAAGTTGCAGCACCCATCATCTTTAAATGAAACTTTGTCGCTTTTGTTTGTAACAGAAAAAAAAGAATCAGAAATTATTTAGAAATTGGTAGCATTTGAGGAATTTACAATTATTGTTTTAAATTTTGCAAAGAAATAGTGAGTTTGAAGGAAACCAGAAATTTGACATCATGTTCAAAGGTTTTCAACCTTTTTTAAAATAAAAAAAAAATTCAAAACAATTTTAACTAAAATTTAAAGACTGCATCGCTGAAGACCCAAAACCCGAGACTTTTAACTACTGAGCTATCATGCATTAACCCCGCTACCGTTAAGACCAACTCACGCACACCAAGGTTTTCAACCAGAGGGTGGAGGGATGCAGATAGTGAATAAGAAAATGAGATAGCTGAGAAGAAAAGGACAAGAATGTAACACCAAAAACTATATAGAGTGCAAGAAAACAAACACAAAACTGAAAAGAAAAAGGAAGCCTACTCAATAAAATATCATTCAAAAGAGAAATCTCTTACATAAGAGGAAATCTCAACCACAAGCTGCAAGAATTCTTACCATATTACATAGTATAAATAAAGCATAAGAAGTTCCAGTTCGTTTCCATCAACAGGGATTCAATTGAAGTCTCATAAACATGCGAGCAGAATCAAGCTGCAGCAACAGGGTTATCAGCCTGGATAGCTGCAGCAACAGGGTTATCCTGGATAGTCTCGCGCCAGCCATATTCTCGGGCACCGTCTTTGTCCACGATTTTGATCAAAAAGTTGGGAGGGGAAACGACGAGCCTACTCCTGATTTCCCTAATGCACTTATCCACCAATTCAATGGCCTCTTCCACATTCATGTCCCTACGGTAGTGTCTATCCATCGTTGAGAGAGCAAAGTAGGAACCATAGCCGAATGCTGCTTTGTCAACTTTGTGAAGGGAAGCAATGTAATCAATGAAGTAAAGAGAAGGGCCTATGTCCTTGTCATATCCAGCTAGGATGATGTTCACCTGGTATGGATTCTAGAAAAAACCAAACATAGGAAATATAAGAGATCGAGTTACTGATTGATTGAATAATGTGCATCTATTGATGCCTTCTACTTCTGCCAAATTATCTGAGATCTAGTTTTTATATACATCAAGACATTCTGGGTAAGTGTCACATAAACCTGTATCAAAGAATATTGCAAGTATCTACTTGTGTTACCCTAAGCAATCCTAGAAGTTAGTTTCAACTATTAAGATTCACAAGACTTAATTGCTGATAATCTTTCCAAACTGTGTCAAATTTCCATGTGATAAGATCATGGAAGTCCATTACAGGATCATAAATTGAGATGATATTGGATAGCTTTTTTTTCTTTTTAGAATAATCAGATAGCTATGTTATCAAAAGTCATTGGGTAAAAAAAACAAGCTGAGTAAACTTGCACGAACCAGTTAATAGGATATCTTCGTAAAATAGTAGGAACATAATCATTAATACAGGTTAATATATAATACAGACCATGAAAACCTTCACTGAAGTTAATAATAAAAAAGCAATATACTGCTCCATTATGTATAGTCTCACTATCATCAGATAATAGTATTCCTGAACTAGAATAGGCATGTTCAGTTTAGTATTCAACCCAACATGAGAAGAAAATCACAGTTCTATACAGAGAAACAGAGAAACGATGAACTGGGAGTATATTTAAGACACTTGCCTTCCCTTCTTTCTAGCTACACAGATCAAACACACACAAACACACACATTTACAGTTAAAGTTCAAGGGAACTAAACAAATAAGAAAAGCAGGTTGCTGCAAGGAGCAAAAAATATCTCAAACAACCTTGAATATAAACAGAAAATTCCAGCCAGAGGATTACACTGCTAAATCAGTATGGGTAAGAAACTGTCTCCACCTGGAGCTAAAAAACGAAGCTATTACATTTTCTGGGGGAAGATAGGAGCAAAAAGAAAACCTAAAATATAAGTATATTTTTTTTAAAGTCTGATACATATCTATTGGCAAAAACTCATCACCAATGGACCAAATTACCAAAGTGGTAATTCGCTTTGCATGTCATCAATAAAATTCTCTAATGTAAACCATATAGGGCGAAAATTCCAAGCTGCATTAACACAATATCCATATCATAATATATTTGTTCACCATAATGTTAAAATGACCATCGTAACTAATCAAGAAAGAACCTCATGAATCCTAAACATTCGATCAACTTAAGTGAAATGCTCATAAAGCTACTCCAAAAGTGCTTTATTACCTTTCTCAAGGCTGTGGCAAGCTCTCCTCTGGTGAAGTTTGCAGCAGCTGAAGTTGTCAGAGGAATGCCATTGCGGAATTGGTAAAGAGCTACATTCTTCTGTACATACTCCGTAAACTGAGCCCTATAATAATATTAACAGACTTGACATAAGAGCTTCAGAGTTCAACCAATAGAAAGAGCAAGTATGACTGATCGGACATGAATTCTAAATTACAATAACGATTATTTTTAACATTTAGAGAAGAGACATAACTCAGAAAGTGAAACAACTCCAGAAATCTCCAATAAACAAATTACATGAAACTCATAGAGCTAAAAGAAACTAGAAGTTCAAGCAATTTTCTCAAACAAATGAGAAGGGAAAATCGAGAATTGTTCTACTGCGAAACTTAGATGCACTCAGACAGCTCAATCTGTACTAAGATGACAATGCAACATTACTACAAGGAATTAATATCCATTAGTACAAAGTTCTAGAGTAACGACATTCCTTCATTCACCAATCATGCTTATAGAACAAAATATTTTGGGCTTCACAGATTTTGACTTATCAAGCACCACATAGTTGTGCAGAAATAAATTCAAAAAAAAAAAAAAAAAAAATCAGTATCATTTCAAAAGTAAGTAAATGATGTTGTCATGGATAACTAACATGTCAGAACTCGATCGCAACCCTAAACACCATATCACACATTAGCATATGCAATGGTTCCGTTCTCTCCATATTGCTAAATCTCCGTTCAATTAATCGAAAAGATATTTTCACTGAAACTAATCGATGCACATCTCCATTCCCAAACACTGGGTACAACACCAAAAATCCAATTCTGAAAAGGCCAATCAGACAAAACTTCAACAGAAAAATAAACCCTAAACGAGACTAATTAACGAAGCAACACACAATAAAATATAGAAATCAACACATTTTCCCAAGCAATTTGGAGAAGAGATTTCACCGGTCGCCGGTCTCGCCGGAGGCGCCCATGAGTTTGTGAGAATCGAGGACCATGATCTTGTCTTCGTTAGTTTTGTGTACGAGAATACTGTTGACCGCCGATGAGTCGGCCACCACTATCGCGAAATCCTTTCCGACCAGCCCGAAAACTGACTCCATTGTTGCTGCTTAATGTGCCTAAATCGGTCGTTTTCTGCGTTGCTTGTTCGGATCTGAGTTCGATTTTTCACAGAAAATTGTATTTCTCACTCTTTGGGGGTTTTGAGCCTTTGTTTCCTCAGTTTTTGCGTTTGGTGTATTTAAAAGGTTCTTTGGTCGATGGAGATGGCGTCTTGGAGAACAAGAAGCTTAAAGCGTGTTTCTCAAACCTCGCTTTTATTTTTATTTTTATTCTTTTGTTTCCATTACCTGATTCCCTTAAAGATAAGCGCGCTTCTTCGTTTCGACATTTTTAAGAATTTCAACATTATAAAAATAAAAATAGTCATTTATCTTAAACGGCTACCTAAAAACAACCTATAAATTTTTCCCATCATTTTCTATTTCTACATTTCAATTTCTCCTTACATAATTTTTATAGCTTCTCAAAAAAAAAAAAAAATCTTCATGAATAAAGAGTTCAATAATAGGTTTCGGATTCTAATATTTGCACTTGTCTGAACATAATTCTATCCTATTTTCTTGGAGGGGAAGTTCTTAGATCTCCATCTTCATGCGTTCTTCTTCAAAAAAAATAAAAAAAAATAAAAAATACATCATTGAACTTCTTGCGAATTGAAGTTTAACATGCTTAATGTTAAGCCAGTTCACACACTTTCAGCACCAGGGATCAAGCTTTTGTTAAACAGTGATACCAAACAAGCTTATAGCTCTTCTCATCGACATGTCCTTTGTAGTTTATAATATCTTCTTCTTTTTTTTACTCCACCCGATATTGCTTTTGCGGTACACAAATTGTCTTAGTTCATGCATGTTACTATTGAATTACATTAGGGTGTTGTCCAACATCTTCTTTGATACCTTGATGGTACTCATCATCTTGATATCACTATACGTCGTAAATCGTCTCTATCTCTCTTCACTGCTTCTCAGATGCTAACTAGGCCGATGATTGTGATGACCACACCTTTATTGGGGGCCTATATTGTGTTCCTCAGTGCAAACCCCATCTCTTGGAGTTCTCATAAATAACGTTGAACTGCCCACTCGTGAACTGAGGCTGAGTATGGAACCATTAATTGATGTTGCTACTAGTGAAGTTGAATGGGTGCAATCCATTCTTCGCGAACTCCATTCCAGTTATATATAGTGATAATATTGGTGCCACTTACTTATGCTCGAATCCGTTATTTCCATTCTCACATGAAACATTGCCATTGACGACCACTTCGTTCAGGATCTTGTTCAGAAGTCTGCTCTTTAAGTTTCTCATGTTTTAAATTCTTATGACCGATTAGTCAACGCTCTCACCGATTTCACATCTTGAGCTCGACTTTCTAATCGAATGGTCTAGATTGGGGTTGCTCATCTTGAGTAAGGCTATTAGATTTATATCTTTGACTATAGTGTAAATATTGTTTTGCAATCTGCCCCCACATTATCTACACTCACCATGTAGAGTAATTGTATCTTGTATAATTACCTATTGTTATCAATGATAGAATTCAATTTTAAAATTTTATCCCAATTTCAATATATTATTAAGAGGAAATACCTCCATATACCCTAACTCTCTTAGTGAATACAAATTATAACCAAAACTTAAGAAATAACAAAGTATACCCAACTTTGAGGTATGTGGACCAAAACACCCCTCCTTTTATGTTTTCTCACTCTTCTCCCTCACGTTTATTCTCTCTTTTTCTCAGATTTATTTTCTGTGCTCTCCCGTCACTCTTCTGTCTTCTCTCTCGTCTCTCTCTCGATTCAAAATTCATCCACCTCCACCTGCATCATCTGCTGCCACCCTCCTCAGTCGCCGGAGCTTGCCGGAGCTTCCCTCTTCTGTGAAACCCTCTTCACGTCAGCATCTCCATGGCATTCCTCTGGTTTATTTGTGCGATTTGATTTAGGGTTTTGAGATTTATTGATTCAGTCGGAAGCTTTGCTGGAGGCGGCGGCGAGCGCGAGCGCCGGCGACAAGCTGGCTGTTGACGTCATCATCCTCGACGTCAAGACTTAGGGTTTGTGGCGACGGCGTGGTTAGTTGGCGACGACGTGGTTAGGGTTTCACGATACGAGGCGGTGAGAGTGGGGGAGGGGGGATTTGTTGTGTTTAGGGTTTGCCTTTTTCGGTCGTTGGTCCCCGTCAACGACGGCGCTCGCAGCCGGAGTCGTGGGTTGCGGTATGTTGATGTAGATTTCTTCTTCATTTCGTGTTATACAAATCTTCTTTGCCTTTTTATTATTGTTTGTATGTTACATGTGTATATCTGTATTGTGTTGAAGGAGACGAGCTCGGCGGCGGTTGTCAGAATAATTTTCCAGGCATCCTCTCTCGTTCATATGTGTTCTGGTAAGGAGATTTTGTTGAATGTACGGACATATATTACATGTGGTAAGGAGAAGCAATAAATACATGTGGTAAGAAATCAGGCATACATTACATTATTAGGTCGTAAGAAATGGTTCAATTCTTACCGATCCGCTGCGAACTCATACACAGAAGAAGATTTTCAAGAGCACATGCATAACCTGTAAAAATCAGCTCCGGGAGCATATGCGAAGTTTATGGGAATTGGTCCGATGAGATGGGCATCATGCAAATGCCCTATGAGGCGATGAGATGGGCATCATGCAAATGCCCTATTATGTTCGATGTTTAATCGAATCAGAACTGTATGAATTCTTATATATATGTCGCGAGAATTTTATCATTTCTTACCATATCGGAATTAAAATACAGTAAGAATTCGGACATCTAGAAGGGAAGAATTGAATCAGTTATTACAGAATCATACACATACACAATCCCCACCGTTCTTCAAAATGATGATGAGGAAATAGGAAATCCATGATTTCTTACACATGGAGCCAATTGAAGTGCGTCATTTTCCTCACACAATCATGAACAAAAAATCGCTCCACCACTACGTTCGATGTTAATCTAGTCAGAAATGTCTCAATTCTTACATGTCTATCGTAAGAATTGGATCGTTTCTTACCATATCGGAATCAAAAAGCAAGTAAGAACTGTCTAACTTTTCTTCTAAATACCCCAACAAAAAAAAGTGTGTAGTGTATGTTTTTAGGGCGACCTAGAAATACATTAACAAATATACAAAAAATATCTTACACAGCCACATTCATACGCATCTTGCTCACTCGATAATATCATCGGTATTTGAGGATGCACTTGTGCTGTGACCATAGATCTCACTCGATAATATCATCGGTATTTTGAAGACGGTATTTGGCGATTTCATCCTGGTTCTCCATACCTCTTGGTTTGCTTTGCTTACGTAAGAACTTCTCTATATATCTCATGCAGTAAAGAGCACTGTCACCTTTGCTCAGCTCGCGGTAGGCCTTCCGCCCTACATGAACACGACATGGAAAGAATTGATCACTAACGTACAAGACACGTTGCAATTCTTACTACAAGAGGTAAGAAATTCTTGATGGTGTGTGATAGTACCTGTAGCCTCCATAAAGGTAACCTCCCACTGCCCGTACTGCGGATTTTTGATTGTGTTCTTCTTGAAGTACCCTATTGCTTTTGCAATCTGGGGTACGAGTTGGGCCGTCAAGTTGTCTGCTTCAGATAAGAATTCAAAACTTAAGTGTAAAAATTGAAAAGAAATTCAAATATAATAGAAATTCAAATATATTTTAAAGAATGTAAGAATTTACATAGAGTAAGAAATCATTTACATAGAATATAAATTCACATGTAATAGAAATTTACTTAGAGTAAGAAATCATTTCTTTAGAGTAAGAATTCATGATTATTTATGAGTGAGATTTTAAATACATTATAAGCATGCACACAAAGTG